>JAFBJR010000180.1:2906793-3270702 GCA_016785285.1 Brachirus orientalis | reverse complement strand
GGGGGATGTAACTCCAATGTAACTCACTGACACAGGAACTGACAGCAGAAGTAAAACTTCTCATTAAGCTCAGAGTTGCCTGAAATAATGACAGCTGTAAGCAGACCATGATCAATATGCCTCAGTATATCTCCCTCCAAGGGTAAGATGAGGATCGAGCCATCCTCATGGAGAGCAGGTTGAACAGCTGCCTTAGACGATGTGATGGGGTAGGGTGGGGTGTGCGTTAAGATTTGACTGTGTTCTTTGTTGTAACTCAGACGAATTCTTGCCTCTCTCCCTTCCTTCCCTCTCCACTCCTTTTGTTCTTGTCTATTACAGCGGGGGTGATAAGGCTCCCCTGGGTGTGTTCAGCTACAGAAGCCCAATCTCAGTGGATAATCATCTTCAAGATACATCAACAGGGCGGCGGTAATTCTGAATGACGGGTAAAGAAAAAAGAAAGAGGAACAAAAACAGCAAATTTAGAGTGAAAGGAGGAGAAACAAAGAGTAAAGAAAAAAAAAATCAGGACAATATATTTCATTTTGCGTAGAAATATTGCTCTCTTAACTAACGTGCCCATTAAAATACTTCAGTTTGAAATCTAACATGGCACATTAGTATCACATTTGCTTCCCCCCCTACTGTATTTGTCGTGAACGTGCCCACAGTTTGGCCATGAGAGCTTCACTTCTCAGTCAACTTGAGAGAAAAGTTCCATATCAATCATTCCACACCATTTCCAATTAATGATGATGCTCTTGGTAGCAACGTAGTAATGACCACCATGAGGGCTGTTTTATTTCCCAAGACGAAGCATACACAGCTTCTGTTTCTCACTCAAGGACTGGTAACAACGAAATCCATATGACCCACTTTCTTGCTAATGAGAGGTCATCACACACTGTGTAAATGTCAGGGGGGAAATGCTGTCATTTCTGCCGAGCAATTCTTTAGTGCTTTATTGACCTTTAGGGACTGACCAGGAGTTCATGGGAAATGGCAGGTGTATGATATGGGGACAAAAGAGGGACAAACTACTCTAGGCCAAATTTTAATGGAACCAGTGAGACCTATGTGTGTTTTTGGGCATGTGCAAATAATTTGTCTGCACATGTGCACGCACACGTCCACACACTCCAAGAGGCAACCACTGGCTGATGACAATGCTGGGAAGGACAATGATTGACAGATGGATTGTAATGTTGATGAGCTGTGGGTCTAACCGACTAAACACATTTCTAATGCCGTCATTTCTCCAATGACACATGAGAATTGGAGCACAATCTATTTGTGTGCAAAACAACAGCACCCTCTGGAAACCACACTGGCCACCTGGTTATCCTGTTCAAATCAATAACATCTCTAGCTATCACAGCTGTAGCCTGAGTGACCCTTCAAAATGGCAGCCATATGCCCAGTAAAGCAAAGGGATAAGTTGGAAAATCTCTGCGTGGATGTTAGATGTATTAAATGAGACAACTGTAGCATAGTCTTTTCTTTTCAGTTGGGCCACAGTTGTCAAACTGGTTTGGGGATTGTTCAGAATTTGAGGAAATGAAGTTAAATAGTTTCAAGTAAGCTCAAACGGGCAAATCTCAGAATTAACATAGGTCTTGACATGGAATAGCAGGGAGTTGTCTGTGAGGATCATGAATATGCAAGCCTGTGACCTAGTCTGATGTGCTAGAGCGGGACAGTGGGGTGCCGTGTAAAAATCCATCTGAACTCAAATAATATGAATCAGTGTGGGACGGATTTAAGTTCAGTTACTCAATCAACTGGTGATATGCCTTCTGCTTTGCTTTGCAAATGTGAGTATCCAACGTAGTGAGCCAATAAACTGGAAAAAAAAACAACCTCTTTTAATGTCACAATCATGACACAAAAACGTGTGCCTCTCAACCCGTCCACCATAACAGAGATAAGTCCATGCGAGACAAAGTGTGAACACCCTTCCTCTGGATCATGAAGCAACATACTGAAGTACACAAATGAAAAGTGTTTCATTCTTCCCAGACCATAAGCTAATAAAAAATCCACTCTGTTGGCACCAGACTGTCTGACACAAACTCAAATTGATTCATAATTGAGTTTGTAAAGATTTTATCCAGCTTTTGCTGGTTACATTAGGGCTTGACTAGTCTCATTTTGCAGTGGAGTGTACAGCAAATGCAACCCATGCTCTGTGCACTGTCTCACTGTGCACCATGCATTGCAATAGCTTGCTCAAATAATAACAGCATTTGAAGGACAATTTTGCTTCCTTCTACTCATCAATAAGCAGCCACTGAAGGATGTATTTAGGGTCACCTTTTCCACTGACACAAGCCTTTTTTCTATCAGGAATTACATTTTGCAACTCAGGGCCTAATGGTACTCAGAATAACATGTGATTTTCACATCAAATACTGAGGGAAAAAAACGTAAAAGTAGTTTTAAAACTACTGGGATGAAACAGTATTTTAAAAAAAAATTGTTTAGTATTTGAAACCAATGCTCCACTTTGTGATTATGAAGGAGGAGACTGGTGTCTTTTCTGTATTTTTCTAACACATTAGAACAAAGCTAAAATTTTCCAATGCAAAATTGCCAAGGGATGAACAGATAATTATCTGAAATGGGAAGAAATTGTAACTTTGATCAAAGATCGAACTGTAAATGACTGTGAAATAATGCATATTTGATATCTGTTGAAATGTAACACAAGGTAACAAGTTTTGGCAAACAGTAGATGTGAATGAGACAAATTCTTTGTTGGCTTTAGTTTTTATTGTTTTGAGAATAAGGTACAAACAACTAAACAATGTTTTAGTTTGCTCTATGGCATGTGTGGGAAAAACTTTGGAATTACCCACATTAATATTGCTTATATTTCATGAAATGCGGTTAGATCCTCATCCAAGTTACACTTATGAAGACACGCAATTTATTGTAAGTAGAGTAAGTTTTGATTTTAAGCTGGAGGGGATGATAAAATATTTTCAACTTGCTTAATATTGATCCGCCCACAGTTTGACAAACTGTCTGCATACAGTATATAGAAATTATTTAACACTGTGGCTATATTCCTCATATGTGAATGACTGGGTAAAATGACTCCTGAGGAACTAAGCAGAATGCTCAGTTGAGTAAGAGCTATAGGCAAATGGAGCCACGTGTCCAGGTAAAGACACCACAGAAGTGCTGCTCTCCAAAACAGGCTGAAGTTAACCGAAGATTGAATAGTTTCCAAATAACATCATTATTTTTGATGAAAAACATCATGACAACAGTGAAGTACTGTGGTGAGAAGAACATGATTTGGGGCCTGAAATAAGTGAGAAATCTATGATAGGATGACGTCAGGGAGACTGGCCACAGCAATTACTCAGCAGAACTTGGGTGATGCAGCAGACCACATTGACCCTAAACAGTTCTCATCTTTAATTACTGCAATCACTTGATGGAGGTTATTGCTGCCAAATAAGGTTCTATTTCTATCTAGTCTGAAATCCAAGTGTTTACATTTTTAAGTAGCACATAAAAAACAGGTGCACCGTCCCTTGAAAATATCTATCTACTGCAAATACCGACCATTTACTTAAGACACCAAATGATAATGCTGTTTTATGTGTCATTAAGTTAATCACATTGTTTTTGTTTACACTTTGTGACCTTGCTGAAAATTCAAAAATCTCAAAAATCAGGTGATTCCAGAGGTTTCACAGGCTTATTTCCCATTGATAAGCAGGGCCCACTAAAAGTGTGACATCTAAGGTCTTGCCCACACACTCTCTCACAAATACAGTACATACTGTATGTTGGTGTAAGTGCTTTGTGATCAAAAAGGACACAGACCATTTATCAGACACTGCTGTCTATTCAGTCCTCACTGGGGCCTGTCAAATAGGTCTCTATCCAGCCCTGAGCCATGGTCAATTTTCAGGCAGACAGCAGCCTCCCTGTATGATAAAAAAAAAAGAAGAAGAAGAAAAAAAAAAAAGAAAACAGACCAAGTTTGGGATTTATGGCTGATCTGCAACAAGCCAGAACATCTCCTGAGGGAGCACATAAAACACCGTGGAAATCATAGTGTGAGCAGTAACACACACATTTGTCTTTTATGGCTCGATGTACTGATAATGAAGTTTGATTTTCCATTATGTTCCAGTGAAGGGTGCAAAAAACCAAGGGTGCTACTTTGATGGCTTGACCCATTGCTGTAAACGCCTGTATCTGTAATGTAAACCTTTCTGTTTAATTCCAATGGGATTGGTTACCCTGAAAATGATAGTTAGGTCATGCCAGGGCCCCGTGGTGCTCATTAAATCCACACAGTGAACAATATCATTGTGATAAAAAGGATGCGGTGAAGCTTATCTGTATGCAATGCTGTTGTTTTTCCTTGTGATGAGGGACCATGGTGGCTCAAAGCAGCTCTTCAGTTGTAAAAGGAAGTAAGCTACCACCACTTGCCCATCCTTTGAAGGATCATATGCATATTTACATAAGGGTGTAGGCTTGGAGCATTGACAGAGCTTCATTAAAATAATGAAATATTCCCATTTCATTTGGTGGAATCCCCTGTGCCATATTTATTGGTTGTCCCTGGCACTGCCATGGACCATTAATAAAGCAAACCAATAACATTCCGCTTGGATAATTAGGCAGCCTATTGCTGACAAGACGGTATATGGCACATAAATTCTATTAATAAGCCATGCACTGGTTTAATATGTAGAAGCATCAGATGTAAACATGTCACCCGAGTGGCAGAAGATGATGTCACCTTGGCTCTGTGGGGACAAGAATGAATGGATATTATGCTTATGTCCATTTGATAATGGTAAACACTCCTAGCTATTTTATTTTTCTACTCAAATATACTTTAATTACAACATTACTGATTCTCTGATCAATATTATTTTACCTCTAAAATAATATCTTGGAACTAACTAAATGTATGTGCAACTAAAAAGTGTGATGGTGTAATGAGAGACTATAAGTAATTGAATGGCATTGCATGAAATTTAAAAATGATAAAATTTCAACATAAAATAAATATTTTATCTCTGGACTTTGATGTTGGGAGTAAGAAGTACAGAGACTCTCAAACCCTTGAGATTAAGTGATGATAATTTACTTAAGATATCCTAAGCAAAGATAGTTTTTATAAGGCAAGCTTTTGTTAAGTGGCTAAAATCTGGCTGGTTCTCAGTGCAGGGTGCACAAGAGGTGCTCATAGTGCCGTGAGCACTGATTATAGTTGTCCTAGTCCACAGGCTGGATCCTCCAGAGTGTGCATTTGTCAGCTGGATGTTCTCAAAGTTAATCACTGTGCAGCAACGTAAGGCGTCCCAATTCAGTCTGATCTGTCGACACCTTCCAATGCAGCCAACATTTGCCCGTTCATGAAAGATATGTCGGCTGGATTTTTCGTGGCCAAAAACATCCCAGAATTCTTTGTTCGCTACTGGAAGAAATAGTGATGTAGCCAGTAAGTTCTATAGGCGCAAGACCGTTTCATTTCCGAGTGCCTCACTTCCCTCTCCTTTGAAGAATTTGGTTGACGAATTTGGTTGTTGACGGCCACTCCGTCATGTCCCTCAGCGTTGCCTGACAGACACACAAGGTATCCTTCCACGTTTGAAAGAGACGCACCGGGCTTTTAAGTGATTCTGATAGAAACCCAGTGGTGGAGTGTCTAGAGGCTCTAAGCAGAGCAGAGCCATAAAGGCTTGGGCCGCCACAGGCTTAGTGGATATTCACTGTTGGTTCACACTCGTACAGACGTTTATTTTATTAATATCATGAGCATTTCCATGACCAATAATAAATCATAAATGTTTATAAATAATAGAGTATATATTTTCCTGGTCAGTGACTGCTTAGTACCGGCTTAATGCTCACAGCGACATTAAATTGTGGCTGGGTACTCAGGGCAGCTGCTCTGAGCGTCTAAATGTGCCTCTCCTCTCGGTGCATCTCTTTCAGACGTGGAAGGGTGCCACTGTGAGGTGGACGCCGAGGGACGCGACAGAGCAGTGGTATATGATGCTCTTGGAATTCGAACGGGCTGGGTTGACGGAGGCATCCGCATCCAGCCTGTGAACTGAGCTAATGTATCAGTGTTTGATACAACCAGATCCCAAAAACCCTTGAACTATATCTTTCATACTGAACCGCTTTATTAAAAGAAATGTATGTGACCAAGGACATACTTTTATAACACTGTAGTTTGTACAGTTTACTTTTGCTGTGATAATTGCCTCTCTGCCCGCTCCTCTATCAAAAACACACTGATGGACTACAGAGTTTATGGTGTGTTACTTTCAGCCACAACCACCTACAAAAACTCAAGCAATAATTTGTGACATTTTCAATAATGACCTCGCCACGGACCACAGGAAATGACACAACACGTAATAGCAATATTTTCAGTTAATTAAACTATATGCTAACACGTCACTCACAGTCAGGTTGGCCTTTCTTTGCGAAAACTACAGTACACTGCATGTGTTTCAAGAATAATTGTTTATAATAATCCTCTTTAGAATATATGTAGTTTAATAGCACAAAAATACCAAAAGCTGCTTAGCAGAAATTATGTTTCACAGACTTGAACCAATTACAACACGAGGCTCAGAAAAATACAATTTCTTTATGCCGCCTGGCTGAGGAATAACCCAGACCTCAAGCTAAGCTGATTCAAACTGATTCAAACTGATCCAGAGAAACAGCCACCTTGGTCAAATATAAACAGAGACTGCCCACAAATTCTTAAACAAACAAACTGTTGGTTTTCTGAATGAGCTGTCGCTCCCATGAAAAATGGAAAACTCTATTACCTGGTTGATGGTCAATGGTGGACTTTAAGTGAGAATTAAAATGAAATGTACTCAGAGTGAACTACTTTGTACATTATTGCTTTTACACTGCAAGAATGACACACCCATTGTGAAGCACAGAGTGAATAAAATATTGCAAACAACCACAAAGACTTAACTTTTACTAGATGTGACACCAGGCTTCAACTTAATGAATGAAAAGCTCTCTCTCTTTCTCTCTCTCTCTCTCTCACTCACTGGTTAATTTAATTGAAGCTTTTTTTTAAAAAAAAGAGAGTACACTGAATCATGTCCACGGTGATATTTTGTGGATCCGTTGCCAGCATTCACTGAGCAGACAGTGGATACTCTGAAATGTATAAATCGACCTGACTTTACAGAAAAATATCAATATAAAATCAAATGTATTATCTCTGATGGAAGCACAATCGTTGGTTTCACTTTTTGAAATGCGGAATGTGAAGGAAGTTAAATTGATTAACAACGACTGAGTGATGTGCCGTACATACACAGCAGAGACAAAATGATGGGCTTCATGTGTGATCCACTTCAACCAACAGCCAGCCTACAGAAATATTCTAACTGTTATCGAATGATATTGAATGACTATTTATCTCTTTTTGGCTCAGGAGCAATGAACTGACAAATACTTTGTCAGAGGTGATTCCACTGCAGAATATAATTTCTTATTCAAAGGAACTCACTAAGGTGGAGATGTTTCACATTCTATTTTTTTTAAAAGATGATTCATTGGTTTATTTTATTTTTTTAAGGTAAAAATGTTAAACAATTCCAAGTTTTCACTCAAGTGCTGCTTTTCTTTAAAAACTGAAAATCTTGATGTCAGAGATGTCAGTAGATGTCAGAAAATGTTTTTAACTTCTATTATTATTATTATTATACTAATATATGTAGAACAGATGTTTGCACTCCTATATGTGAAAATGATTAAAACAAAGAATAATTAATTTGGTCCCTTGGCTATAGGACTATCTAAAAAAGCAACGTGACTGCAGACATTACAATAATAATAAAAAAAAAAAAAATCTGTGGCTTAAACGAGCAAAAGGTTTTTACATTTGTAAGTTCTATGTTGTAGCAAAAATACAGTACACACACATCTTTAATTGGGCAGGGACTGTGCCATGCAACAGAGAGACACTGCAGGTAATTTACTGGGCTTTACTGTGCTACAGGTGTGCATGTTCTGAGAGTTCAGTCAGAGATGAAGAGGAAAAAAAACCCAACATGGATAATGAAGATTCCTATAAGGCAAAAAAAAAAAAAAAAGGTTTGCAATGACTGGATTTGCATGTTTTCTTTACCTCCAGGCCGTCGAGTCATGTGTGGCTGCCAGATGGGTTACTATCAGCAACAGTGAAGTGGCAGAGGACCCACCAAAACAGAAACTGAGCCAAAGACACTGATCCCCTGTGAGAAGAATGTCTGGCTGTCTTCCCATGTCATGCAATGGTGCTGATGGGCTGATAAACTTCTTCTCTTCCTGTGTCACCCCCGCCTGACTAAAAGCAGAGTCAGAGCTCGGGGAGACGCAATCTTTTTTTTTTTTTTTTCTTTTCCAAATGTGGAAGTAGAAGGACCTAAAGGATAATTGTGACAAGCTGCTGACCCCTGTGTCCAGGTCAAATTTCTCCAGGACGGGGGCCACTTCCTGGCAAAAAAACAACTACTAAACGAGGAATGAAACCCACTGCAACTTCTTTACATTATCTGGACTCTGGACTTGTTCCCCTGAGACTTATTTACTCATCAGCTTCCTTCACCAGATAAGCGTTACACATATATTGTAATGCGAGTGGTGGAGCCGGAAGGGCTTCTTGCCGATTTGTTTGCTCACATCATGTTGAGAGGTTTTTTAGAGTAAGTTACCACTGCTGGCTGATTACGTGTCATTGTCACACATTCCCTGTGTATTTCAGAGCATAAGCTCTACTTAAAAATCAAACCTAAATTTAAATCAGTATAAAAGTATGGATATTTTATCAGCTCAAATGGATGCAAAATCAGAGGAGGAGATCATTTAATGCATTACTCAACAATTTGATTTAAAATTGTGTAGTGGTTTAGGAACAACAAAAAACATACTTGGCAGAAAAACAGAAAATCTTTTCCCTGAATACAAAGTTAAGAATAATGATGGTCACCAAATGTTTTAACAGCAAAGGACCGTCTGGCACTAAAAAGCAGACACATTTTTACCACATGATGTTCTTTTGGAGGGGCCAAATGTATCTGAACAATGTCACCGTCTAGTTTTACAAGTCAGCAGCATTGTATCCAGAATCTTTTTTACACAGCTGATTGATGTTGCAAATGATTGACATACTATAATTTAAGATGTATTCATTCAAAATGTCCAGACAATGAAGATGCACAGATCACTGCACCAAGAGTAAACTGACTGTAGTGAAATTTAGTGTAATGTGATACTTACAAAACACAGGGTAAACTGGGGGCAAAAAAAAAAATGTTAAGTACTGTTTTATGAGATAAAATGTTTCAGTCCTCTGGGTTGACTTTACCTTAATTATCATTCACTTTAAACAGTCTTTGTAGTCTTCATACAAATCCGACTGTCATTTATTATTATTCACATTATGAATTGAATTGCAGTGAAACACTTTTGCGGTGGAAATGCAGTAATGACCTGGCCTGCTGGTCAAAGCAGATGAGGTGAAAGCAATTTTACACTTGGCCCCCCCGAGACTGAGAGTCTAATTTGAATAGTCCTGTGTCTCTTGTTTTTATTGTTTAGGCAATTTATTTCAAAAAGCTCATGGGGCTCAATGCAAAAGAGAAAATTATTGCTCGGAGAAAATAACCATTATTGTTATTACTGTTTTGTACATAAAGGACAACAAAGACAAAATTATAGAAATATGCATCTTATCTATTCAATGTAGCTTCATTCATTCACTTGTGAAAATTAATTGTGAAATAACAGTTGTGCAGAAAGGAACATAATAGAGATCACATGAGGATTATTCAGAATGCTAAAAACTTCTGAAGTATAAATAAATCATTCATAGGCAGGTCTGCATAACTGCAGCACTAATATAGCAGGAGCTGTGAGAGCAGATAGTCCATAATGTCAGTAATGTGACTAATGTTTAATGTCCATGAAAAGAAGTAATAAATATGTGCTTTGGAAAAAAAAAAAAACAAAAAAAAAAAACTGGAGTCTTCCACACAGCACAAATTTGACTGAGTTAAAAGAGATGGAGAGGTATTGGCAGGATGACGAATGCCAAGTGAGAGAACGACTTTAGCCATATTTATTAGTAGATCTTGCGCTCATAATTAACGTGTCTGTTCACAAAATCGATCCCCCTCTTCTTCATCCTGTCATTCTCATGTAATTTACACAGGGAGGGTTATTTTGCAACTTTTCACCTGAGGTTCATTTGTAGAACAGAGGAAAACTGGATGCTAGAGTTATAGCAAGCTGCATTAGAGTGAGAGAACAAGTGATGCAAGTGCACCTTTTTTTATTATTTACAATTAAATTTAATTGGAATTAATTTTTAATTTTATTATATTCCAAATTTTGTAAGGAGGACTAAGTTTATGACCAACCTGGCCACAAGAAATAAATACATTTAAGCCTCTCCACTCTTCAGTATAGTTTGCTGATTTTAATGTTTTCAGTAAGTTATTTTTTTAAATGTATGATGTGGTCAGAGACACATCTCAGAATTTCCTTTACACAGACTTTTGGGGGACACCAGAGTTTGTCTTTTGGGTCAACAGCAGACCTTTTCTGTCTTGTTAAGACACAGTAGTGTTGTCCTAAAAACCAATGGTGTGGAAAAACATTAGATAGTGGGTGAACACTGTTCTCATTGTTTTTCTTTCTACACAATGATATAATGAATGGCTATGTGTTGAGCTGCAATCTTTCCACAAAAAACCCATCCTTGTGTCAAAGACAGTAATACAAGGAAAACAAGGCTCGTAGGGGATCAGTGTAAAGGTGGATGGAGGTGGACATTACACTGTGGAAATGATACTTCACAGTGACAAGTTTAAGCCAAAAAAAAAAAAACAAAAGTTGCTGAATTCAGCTTTATGTAAAAGCAAATATGTGGGTGAGGTAAAAACTACAAGAGGGATTTAAATCACATCATTTCACTTTCTTTTGATTGCTCAAAAGAGGATGTGTTCTTGGCAAATGCAGAGCGCTTAAGAGCTGCAAAGGGCTGTTGGCCTCCACCCACATCGCCTTTTGCTATATAATAAATCAGGACAAGTAAGAGGGAGATGTGGAACAATCCATCATTTTTTTAGATGAAAAAGGGTTATCTGAGTGAACCTGGACACATACTGACCAATAATGCTGATCTGCAAGCACAACTACCAGTCGGCTGTCAAAAACAGTTTTATATAACAGGGAGGGTCAGCAGGTCCCCAATAAAATGCATTTAATTTGACAGAGACTAACAGTGAAGTACAAGTAAATAATACAATGATACAGAATAAATGTTGTATGCTGTCTGCCTATATTATCAAACACTCCATTAATAAGCTTGGCTAATAGGTACGGCATTAAACAGCTAAACAATAAAGAGATGTCCCTCAGGAGTTAATGGAAATAACTACAGCGGATGAGACAGCAGTTGTGTTCTTCAACTGCAGGTGTAAAATAAATCTTTAAACGATTCTGTTCCTTTAAATGAGGAAATGGACAAGAAAAATGCTCAAATTGATTTTCTTACAGAGTAACTTTGGGGTCTTGCAATACACCATAGGTGATCCGGGATTTAATTCAGGCTGAAATGTTACGTCATGCAATATCAGACAATTGAACGCAAAAAGTAAAAGTGCAAAGCAGCTTCCCAACACTGAGAATGACAGTAATCAAAAATGGTTTGTTTGTGTGGGCAGCATGACGTCTAAAACTCCAGTTGCTGCAGAGACAAAGCACTTCTTTGCTCCCATGTAAAGCAGAACAGATGGGTCTGAATCCAAAGGTCATGTCATGTCACAAACAGACTTGTTGCAGGCATACGTGGCAGCTTTTGTAGAGCTTATGAGTTGTGTTGTCAGCTAAACGTTTGCCTTGCTTGTAATCCACGGTGCTCAGCTTCCTCCGAGAGGCACCACGAACGGCACCTTGTCTGAGCAGAGAAGCACTAACCCTCAGCGACACATGAAGCTTTTTTGCTGTGCTTTTCATGGACAGGTGATCCGCACCGCAGTACCCGATTCAGGGAGGAAATCCACACTGAATGAAATCTAATCTCATGCTCCGCTACAATTATGTGCTTTTCTGAAATTTACTGAAGCAAACACTTTTACACTCTGAAAAGATGAATTTCCATAAGGTTATAGAGATTAAAATTGATATTCAGTTCTCTGGTGTCATTTTTGATAAACTTTAAAGTCATTTACCTCAAGAAAAGAGGTGTAAAATTTCCATGTGAAATATTTAAAAATATGTAGTAGCATATTATGGGAGAGCTGTTAATATTTCCAGGTTTTTACTTTTTCTTTTTTAAAGGAATAAACAAGACGGATGGCCCTTCAGATAGTTGGAGCTACAATATATTACTACTTATGTTTTGTACCTAAAAGGCTATCACTGACTCACTACAAATATTAATCTAAATCCCTTTCACAAAGGCGGAGCTGGTTATGCTACTGTATTGTAATGCATTGGATTATGGCATCAAACATTTAACAGAATGGAGAAAATGAGTTAAATACAGTATAGGAAATTAGACTGCATTTTTTTTTAATCAAGAGCGTGCATAAATCAGTCATTATTTAACTCAGTCCACTCAATAAGATACAGTAGTTATACCAGCTAAAAAAGTAGGGGATTTGCAGGGCACATGAGATAATATCGCAATTAAAACTCTGTGATTTGTCAACTGTTGTGTCAAGGGCACTAATTAACCAGTTATGATTAGGAAGACATGCACTCTTTTTTGGGAGAATATGGACGCATCCCACGATCACTGTTTTGATCGACCATGTGTGAAACATTGCTCTGTCTTTTGGAGCTTCTGTTACAAAAGAGACACATTTTTCTGGATGGAGGATGCACGAAGGCTGAGTCAGTGACGTGCTCGTCATTTCACAAGGATTGAGTTCATGTGTGCTTCTGATGTCCGATATCCATGTTGTACTCCAAGAAATTCAAGAAAATCACTCATAACCACCTGTGATTGTAAACCTGTCTCATGGTGTGCCATTCCTGTGATGGAAAAGTGTCAAAATGAAAATTGTCAAAATGTCAAAAAGAAAATTGAAAAATGAAAAGAAATTATCCTTCATTTAACTTTTGAGTCATATTCTCTTTATCAAAAATCTAAACTTATGCAACAGGAATCTGGTCGACACCAACCAAGAAAAACAAAAATGTCATAAAGAATTTTAAATGAAACTCTATAGAAAAGATTAAAGCAAACGGCGTTACACTATCAGGAACTTTGAGAACACTTTTTTTATTTCTTTATTTTTTTTAGCTCCCTAAATTCTTGTTATCCAGTATAACTGATAGTATGTTTATTTCCCCAAAACTCATTTTTAACTTTTTGCTTTGGTAATTTGTGCTGATTAATAATCTCCTTGGTAATTATGCTCATAATTAAAACATAAATCTCCAAACAATCATGTGAGTAGAGTTTCTGTGACAAAGCCGACACTGTAAAGCCCAAATGAATGATATCAATTTAATATATATTCTAATGTGAAATACTGCTCACGGGCTACAGGGGTCTCTAAAAATTTATGAGGCCCAGCATCTGCGGAACTACCTGCATGATCAAGACCTGCATGCTTTTTTTCTAACAAAGATAAAAGGGAACTGCTGGAAGTCTGCAGGCCTATCAAAGAAAGCAAAAAAAGCAGCTGAGGTGAGCTCATCCCTGCAGGAGTGGACAGGACAAACAAAGCCTTATGTAAACGGCCTTTTTAACACCACAGGTCTCCATTGTTTTGGAGGAAATGACCAGACAGTCTGGGATTAAAGGAAATGTGTTTATAGGCTACAAGAGTTGGGATAATATGAATGACAATGTAGAGGTTGCGGGCCGAAGGAACTATGAGGAGATGACAATAACAAACTACTCATAGCTTAATGTCAGTAACCATTACTTACACAGGTGACAAGCCCATTTCTTCTCGAGGTATTGATAAAGCCCAACCTTCTCTGCCACTCTCACCTCGCCCAACAAAATTTATTTGGAGAATTATTGAACAAACTTTTGCATATAATCGTGCACACATTTTCTTCATACAATGACATGCATACATAATACGCAAGCATAAGTCTTTCCATATCAGTGTTTCCTGCATGTGAAGCCCAGCATCCTGAAGAATGTAACGAATGCATATTTAATTTTAGTTAAAGCATCCAGTGCATTTTGCCGAACTTGATTCCAAAACAGACTTCATTAATACATTTCAGACTTTAAAGGCAGTCCCTTTAAAGGCAGTCCCTGCAAGATGGTGAAAAAGTGTGGTGAGGAATGACCTGGAAACTGGATAGCACTGCAAGAAAACAACTGCACGTCCTCTTTATTGTATTCTAATAAACTACATTCTCATCAGTTGGGGGATTATGACTGTCAATTTGTCTTGGCTGGGCAACCACTGTTAGGGAGATACTCCCTCTGTGTGTCTGCACCATGCAAAGGTAAAAGCGACCACCGCAAGTCATTTTGTCTCCGGTAACACCGGCTCTGGTGGATGATACATTATTGCCATCACTTGTTCTTGTTTAATTACATCCATGTATAAGGTCTGGTATCACATTCAAAGCTAAAGCATCAAGGGAAACTTTAACTAAAGCCTGCATTATTGTGTCATATAATCCTGTGTTTGACAAAGTATAAGATCGAATATTTCATCAATAACTTCCAAAGAGTGTGACATCTTGACAGCTTATCCATTAACATGGTTCATCACAGCCACAGAATATAAAAAGGAATTTTTTTTTTGCTTAGTTCTCGACTGCGAAAGAATAGAAAACACCACATTTAATCTTTCCATTCTAAGCCTTTGACTGTTTTGTTTTTTCTTCTTCTTTGATTTGATTTCCTTCACACTGTTGTTGATTTATTATATATATAAAAAAACTCACATCCAGTAAATTTTCCAGCTCAGCACAAGTTGAACATAAATAAACTGACTGCTTTCACCAAACACAAGTGTTACAAATGCATGTGGGACCTCACTGTATACATATAGTTTTTTTTTTATTATTATTTATGAATTACCTGCGGGGTCTATATCTATTTATTTATGAGAGGTATGCTTTTAAAGGATCTGCTTTTTGGTTAAAATGATCATCTTTAAAAACATATACAGTATAGACCTACAGATTAAAATATTCTAATTCAATATCTATTTAAGCATTGCTTCTTTATTTCTTATAAATTTATTTAATATGAGTTTTTGGCTACAGAATTAATTAGGCTCCCAGATTATTGATAATGCGGTTTATCTTGTACTGACTCATGCATTGATTGACCTGTGTAGTGGGCAACATTCAACTAAGCAACAAATGATTGCACCACTGGAGTGCTGGAATGAGAGTAAAGTTCATCACTTCAGTTCTTTTCGCATATTAGAAAACATTCATTCAAATGTTTATAATTTCCTTTAAATGATAACAGAGTTAATTCAACTAGCAGTAGACTGTAAATTTCATATAATTGTGTTTTGATTGTGGTGTTCCCACAGGCTCAAAGAAATCTCTTAAAGATGCACATGAAAGCACTGACACAAAACAAATACAACATTTCCAAACCCATTTTTGCACAACACGGCCTTTTGAGAAAGAGAAACAGTTGTGTTTGTGCTTATTTTACCCATGTAGCCAATAAAAAATGAGCACAGATAAACAAATTAAAATGAGCTCTGCATGCAATCTGATATATCCTGCTTTATGAATGCGACGGCACTAAATAGACTCGTGCATTTCTGTCTCCATTTGTAACTAATGTATAGTAGCGGCGGTATTACCTTTGGAGGCATGAATAAAAGCAACTCAGAAGTAAGCCACATATTTGTGTGACATAGAAACACTCTGGGGAACAGTTGGTGTGTGACTGTGAACTTCTCTGTAGTTTACATAATGTAAAATAAACAACCTGAATATCTCCCTTGGTTAACACTCAGCTTGGCTACATTGCAAGAGTTAGGCTCTCATCCTGCAACTGTTTCCTGTTACTCACACTGGCCGTTTTTCAGGCGTAAGGAATAAAATCTGTACGTATCCATACAAGAATGTACTCGAATACATTCAGCAGCTGTAATCATTAGTCGAGTCGTTTTTCTTTCTTTTCTTATTTTGACGAATCGAGTAGGGAAATCCCTCTGTGTTTCTCGACGGCGGATATTTGTGTAAGAGGTAGAAACCTCTTAACAAATACAAAAAGTAAACCTGTTCAATCTTGACTCACACTCATTCTAATCTCTATTTGAGAGAGTGAAGCAGATCTACATTTTGAGTTTGCCACCAAACTCACTCTCTTCTTGGATGACTAATGTGTTGCTGGGACAGAAGCCTTGCAATGTGTGCTGAGATCTCCCAGGGCCTTTGTGGCTCTCACATGCTGGACATCCCCATTGAGACAGTAAAGAATAGGTGGACACTAGGTATGGGCACAATGAAAGTCAGGGACTGGAACAATTGCCTCAGCTGTCAAAGTGTGACAGAAACTGTAATTAATGATATTTTTTCTTTCACAGTTGAGAATGGGCATCTGACAGAAGCATTATTAATGAGCACAGCCTTGTTGGTGGGAATAATGGCAGTTTATTAGCAGCAAGACAGGTTTAACAGATCTCTCTCTAACAAAGGGTTTAGACACATTGAAAAATGAAGACAATCTGCCCTAAAGATCCAATGGGAGAAAATGTTCAATACAACAAAAAATGTTTGTATTGTGATCATATTCTCTCTCCCCCCATCAAAACCATCTGTTAGGAAAGTCGCACAATAGGTTTTATTTGTCTATCTATATATTTTATCTCTTAAAGTTACGCTGATAGTGAATCTGTATTAAACTGAGATTTTTTCCCCTAATCTATGGTAATTAATCTACAAACACTGTTGTTTGACAGGTACATAGATGGATACTTGTTTTCTTTACATACAAAAACAAACATGACTTTTCAGTGAAAAGGGTGATTTATTCAATTCGAGTTTCACTGATCACCTACGTTTAACATGATAGAGTAGTGCCATGAAATAAGAAGCTCTTCGTTTTAAGAAATGATTGTATTAATTCATAAAATGAACAGGATAAGTCATCAGAGATTAAGGAAATATGTTAAGAAAAATATGTATGGAAATATGTAAAGAAAGAAACTGGCTCCACTGACAACAATGGAGTACAGCCAATATATTCACTATTTAAAATTGAATTTACAGTTGTAAATTCTGCCTATGTTCATGTTTTGGAAAAAAGGGGTAGATGTTTATTGCCCTGAATATTTGTCTTTCAGTTTGTGAGGGATTGCATCCTCAGACTATACCTCCCTGTTGTTGTCTTGTTTGGTTCACATCTCATTCCATTGCACTCCGATTGTCTTCTAAAAAGAACTATGTTTAAAATCTCTTTCGCTTCAGTTAATAATTTCATCTAATCCACCCATTATCAAAACAAACAAAAAAACAGAAGCACAAATATAGGTTCAAGTAAACAAGCTGACAAATCAACTTGCTACAGTGTCACAATAAAAGTCGGCTGGATGAAATGGTTTGTAGTTACCATGGAGCTCAGTGAAAGCTTTTTGCAGAAACATAAATTGAAAACACCAGTTTAAATTTTTTATATCAGGCTTACCTATTACTTAATCACTAAAGTAATGTTGCCTCAAAGCAATTTATAATTTAAGGAAAAAAGTTAATAAAATAAATGGTTATTTTTCTTTTTGTTATTCTGTTCTGAGCATTACAGATGCTAACTGCAGTAAAATGCCAACAATAAGTTGTGCAATATTTTATGGATTTAAGCAAGGAATAACATGTTTTGGGGTGATGCTGATGAAAACATGTCACCATAAGCTGAAAAGGGATTTATGAAGCATCTTCTGGCATTCAACAGATTCTACTCTGTGTCATTCATTTCACTGGACTGAATTATGACTTCAGTGCGACACTACAGGCATTTGACTTTGAATGGATGTATTAGATGACTTCCCCCCCCCCCCCCCCCCAAGTCCCCCCCCCCCCCCCCCCCCCATCCCTGAACCTATTTTCAGTTTGTGCAATTGATTCTCATCCAGCAAGTTCGACTGCATTATGTTTGTTTGAAAAGTTAAAAGAATTCAGCTAATTTCTCCCCAACCAGGCAATACTTAACCAGATTAGAGTGGCCACTTCAAGCTTTGTTGACGCATCCAAGTGAGGGAGGGCAGCCCAGCTGCAAAAGCTGATCAAAAGAGAGAGGGGGAATGTGATATTAACATCAAGTGCTCCAGCGAATGACTCGCACAAAAACATTAAAAAAAAAACACATCATTATTAGACACTTCCTTTACTCATGTTTGGAAGTGAATATATCTGTTTGTCAAGCAGCTGTGTGCATCCATACATGGCATTGATTCGTGCTTTAACCAGCATTATAAGGCAATTCCTTCTCCTTTTCTCTTTTGCACGTCGTTATTGGTGATATGCTAATGACATCCGCTGTGATTAGTGACTTTCTTCTAATCTTTATTCCATGGTGGCCTTAGCAATCACAGAGGTAGAGCTTCAAGATTTTCAGCAGCAAGCTTGACTTGAGTTTTTTTTTTTTTTTTCTCATCCTAACTAAAAAAAATATGTTTCAAAGGCCACTTGGGTGTACTTCTGTGTGGTTACAGATTCAGGAAACTCACAAGAACCCTTTCTTCTGCTGTGACTTAACCCGTTTTGAGTAAATCACATTTAAAAGGCACAAGTTCCATTTCAAACTCTCAAAATAGCAATGTCTTGTCATTTAAAAAAGATAAATTAACTGTAAATTTACATCTGACTCTGAATAGTAGACTTACACTTGTGAACAACAGACAACCTTTATGTCTCTCTTAGACATGTTCTTTAAATCTATTGTCAGAGTTACCTGAGCAAAATTTGGATCAGGGATCTACTGTATCCCAGGAGTGGAAATGTCTAAATGACTGTGTGGTCTCACACTGTTTACAAGCAGTTAAACCAAAGTCGATCCAGAGCACAGGCAAATTGATTATTTGATTTTGTCCCACATTTAGCATTAAGGGGAAAAGAGAGGTCACACAAAAAAGAAACAGCAGAAAGTTAATGTCACTTTCTGCTTAGAAGATTTACCAGGACATCTTTACAAAGTAAAAACCCAATTGCGTTAAGTGTTGAAAAGAGGGCTGTCATTTTACTGGTGACAGAGGTACTTTCATAGGTTTGTGTTAAAATCTACCCCCTATACAGCAAAGTGTCTTTGGATCGAGAGACCACAGGGTGCAGTTTCTGGAACAGCTTTGCATTGAAACGCACCTGGAAGCACTCCCTAATTGGCAGCCATCTCTAATTGGCAACCATCTCATTTGGCTTTGATACTGCACCCCATCATCTGCATGAGCCGAATTGGCCATTGTCTCGGGTTGACGTTCAGGTAAGTAACAGGCTAATCACCAAAGACAATGTAGACGGTGCTTGGAAGAAAAGAGAAGTCCAACAGGAAGCTATAAAGCAACTCCAAAGTAGTGTAATTACAGTGGATATTCATAATATACTGTACATGCATGTTTTATTGTAACTTGCAAGAAACTAAATGTGGGCAGTAAAACCCGAGTTTAGACAGCAAGATTCAAGGACCTTATTAAGAGCACTATCTCAGGGACAGCGTGGGGAGTGATCTAATGGTGAGTGGCCATGCATGTTTTTACATGTGCTTAATCTACTCGTGCTTCACAGCAGGACCTTAGACCGACCAGTCTACCGCTTTTCTGCTGAGATATAGACTGAAACTTGCAGGCATTAGGACCTAGTCAAGCACCATTACAGTCAGATTTAAACAAATGGGGAAAAAATGTGGTTCTGCTAGGTCATAGCCTGCAACCAGCATCACAGGTATGGGCTATCAGAAAAGTATCCCAGCTTTGGAGCTGCTCCAAGACGGTGTAGCAATAGCTTTCAACCCACCTGCAGAAGTGAAAAAGACTTCCTGCATCTCCACATTATAGGGTGAAAAGAAGCATTCTGGTGGACAATGGATCACTTGTGTCTTTTTTGGATATTTCTTGTCCTTGAGGAGATTCTTTACTTTGCACATAGACCCTACCATTTACATTATAACTGCACATTTTGTTCTGGTAAATGTATACTATTCTGGTCCATAAGCCATGTTTAATGATCACAGTATTAAGCAACACAATATGAAAAGCACTGAGAGAAGAATCCATACTGATGGGAAATGACAGGCCAGTGGCCTATTAACTAACCTCCCGGTTTGTAAAAGTCAAAATGATAACTGAAAATGAGGGAAATCACACTGCAATGGAAGAACACAGAATAGTAATTTGTACAATATAAAAATGATAACATTTAGCCCACAGAAGGAATAAAAAAATGAAGGAAAAACAGATCTGAAGAAGTTTAGATTGTTGCCTCAATCTGAATCCTTATTAATGTTCACCATTCTTTTGCTATTTTATGTGTTTTGCACACATTTAAAATCATCAGATCTTTGTGCACCAAAGCACTGGTGTGTGATAACTCTTCTGAGGATTGAAAAATGGATTTAGTTAAGTGCAGGAAGTATTATGTTTAGCTGAGGGCAAAGTGTTCTGTTGAGTTACAGCAGCCGATCACCCACAGCTCTGGTCCTGGGACTGCAAAGGGTATTTGTTTACACCAAAGGAAATGAAACTACTTCCATTCAGCAGTCCTGATTATTTATCTCCTTTCCTTTATTTCTCAAATACATGTGAAATGTTTTTGACTCTTGGAATGGGTAGCTCTGCGTCAACCACGGCAGATGGGAAGGAACACAAAATCCTCTGAATGAGGAAATGAAAAAGTTGTGCATTACATGAAGCATTGAGGAGGAATCCTGTTTCGCATTATGTTTTCATAACTGACTGACTTTTTATGCAGAGGTGATAATGCAATTAGCCGTTCTCATCCTAAATGTGTGCCAGAGTGTGCTTGGGTTTCAAAGAGTCAATGAAACGCGATTCCCCCTCCAATTTCAGGGGACCTGTGCTTAATTTGGCCTCCTTTATCTAATAGAGTTTTTCTTTTTCTAACTCCATGTGGTTTTATGTTGGTTCAATCTAAATAATGGACCACAATGGTCAGCCACAACAGCCAAGAGAGCCAAGTTTTATCTGAGCTATTGCCACATTTTTATCTCTTACTTTAACACATTTATACATAAGAATCCCCACAGCTGCTAAGACTATTATAAATGTTTCAGTTGTGAATATAAAAAGAGAAGGCCTATCCTTGCTGGAAGCTGAGAGAATAATACAAAAACAGAAATGGAAGCTTTAGTTTCAAAAATAGCTATGATAAGCGGAGCTCTCCAAATGGCCACACACATATTCTACCAACGTTTACCTCCATCACTTAACAGGAGCCTTTGTTGTACACGTATTCCTCCTGTTATAGTGTCAGTATAATCCCAGCCAGGGGTGAGCACCATGTAGGACTGCAAGAAATGCAAGGAGGGAAGGGAAGGTGTGGGGGTATAGGTGCTGGAGAGAATGGGGAGTATGATCCTTCATGGCCTCAACCCCTGTAACATTTCTCTCAGCAGGTGTTGAATTTGTCATAAATTGGTCAGACGAAGAGACACGTCACCCATCCCCGATTCCACTTCTAACCCCTAGAGGAAACAAGATGTAATGCATCTGAAGGCATCATGAGATTCTACGTTCCATTCCAAGCTGGTTGTACATATCACTCACTTTTATGAGTGTCCTATAAAGCAGATCTAGTTTAACTACAAGTGAAATGGTCTTCTTTACTTTGCCTCTCAGATTTTACAACACAGAGTGCGCAACACAAATCAATAGACAGCCACAATCTCTTCAGAGTAAATGGTCACTATATCTTTTATTTACACAGAGCATGGTTAAGGGAAAAAAAAGAAAAGAAAGGAATTCCACAAAAAAATATTTGCTTTTGTACTGTATTGTCATCAGTTTTACAGTTTTGGAAGCAAATCTTCAATCTCTTAATAGTCTCCAGACTATTACATTTTACCCGCCCATTACACTAAGCACAGATGCCCCATCCAATTGGCAGCTGGTGTGCTGTATATTTCCGTTAATATTTCACATTAGCCCGTGGCACTACATAATATCAGATGATTGCTTGTCTGTTATGGTATATGATGAGAAGTGTTCAGGGCTGCTAATGTGAGACGTCTCTGTTTACCACTTTGATGGATGGCCTCCCTGATAGGACCTGAGTTACATTCAAGGGTGTCACTGTAAAAAAGATGACAGATGGGCCCAGCTGTTGAAGATATCGACACTTTGACCAGACCACGAAGACATTAATCACAGCACGGCTAACCAGCACTGAGGGAGAACGGGTGACTTCACTTATTAAGACTCAAGTTGTGACTGAGCGTACGCTGTATAACGGACAATATAGTGATCAGAAGTTACAAATATTGTGTCTAAACACCAACGGAGACAGTACTCAGAGCTGTAAAGAACTGGAGTGACCCAAAGAACTTATAACATGATTAACTGTCAAAGGAGATTAGGGGCCAGTAATAAAGATAAACGGAGGGTTGTTGATGCTGTAATATAATATAAAGTGATGGCAGATATCCAGAAGTCAGTGTCAAAATGAAAAAGAGGACACTAATGGCTCTTTGAGATTTTCAGTATCAGTCGAACCATGCTGCTGATAAGACACAAGTAGAGGTCACAGTGGTGATTACCATATTTTTTTCAATGTGGTACATAATGGTTGTATATTTATCCACCATGACAGAATCACTGTGATTTGTTTTCTTCCCTTAATTCTGTGAATTCGTCAACAGTTCACTACCTTCTTTCTTTTCATACACTGTAACAAATTGTAGGGACATGGTTTTTCACAAGCAAGGTCACGCAACAAACTGCTCAGCTGTCTCTTTTTCCAACAGAGCAGCTGCATGTTGCTGGTTGTGAATCTCTTGAGTAGAAAATAATTCCCCAGGAGATGGGAGAAGGGGGTGATGATGTATATATTATTAAACCCTTCCTCAAACAACAAAAAGTTACGTGAATATCTGAAGTGGATACAGTCTGCAGTTACGGTCAGTGGACTATTGCATTCACACAGTGATAGTATTTAGAAAAATATTTGGTATCACACAAATAGCTGTCCTCAGAAGAAGTCACCCTATTATGACTGAGGTTATGAGCGCTCCTGTATGGAACAGACAACATAATTTGAGCTGACAAATTAGACTTAAAATCATTTGTTACAATATCTGGATTAATAAGAGCATTTTTAATTATTCACAATCTTGTTTCATTAGATAAAGCGTTTTTTTTTTCCTGCAGAGCTACATGTCTCAATTGGCTAAAAGACAAAAGAAAGAAGAAAGAACTGAGGGAGTGAGAGAGTGTGCGTGAGAGTGAGAGAGACAACACACAGAAAGATGGGTCATTATTTCGGCACTGCAGGGGAGACAGTTAAACACCATTTTGTTCTGTTCAATTTGACTCAGTGCAACATAACACGCAACCATCTGGGTGTAAACCAGCTTATACCTCATTTCAAGCAATTTTATGCATCTCATAAGTACGACTGTTTGACTACCCATGGATCTGTGTATTTGCTGCACAGCTTGGTATTCTATGGAAATTCCACTGTGGTTATCAAAGTCACAGTGGCTGACGTTCATGAAAAATGATTTCTTTTGCAGCAATCATAACACTGTCTTGAACATGACAAGCTCATAAATAACTCTTTGGTCCAGTGTGTGCTATGTCATGTCCTATAAGTAAAGTTTCCTGTAATTTGGAAATGCTGTAATCGACATTATATTTCATATATCTTCATCACATACGGTAATTTATAGTTTATAATGATTGTTAATGTGGAGTATAAATATCTATAGGAATTATGCACTGGGAAAGCAATGTTATTTTTTTTTTATATAAATAATAGAGTCCTGTGACAATGATTTCCTGGAACATGTCTACCTTTCCAATGAAACATCACGGGGTTCTGTGATTGCCCACTATGTCATATACCTGCAAAGATGAAACTCATCCCCTATTCTAAATGCTAAGTGGTTTCACCCAGCAGTGAGGAATGGAATAAATATCCAAATGGCTTCCCTCTCTCAAATATATTCTTACACACGACTGCTTGCCCCGGTGCTTAGCACCATCGAAGCCGAGCAGATCAAAAGGGAGAGAGGAAGAAAACAGCGAGACAGAGAGAAATCCTTGCTGACAGTTGCTTTCTCCATGCTTCTCTGTGTTGCAAGGATGTTTCTCTCACAACTGCATTGAGACAACTGACCTATTGTCCCTGGTGTAATTAAAGAGACCACAGGTGAAGACTCAGAGCCACATGGCCACAAGGGGTTTTCCTCGCTTTCTCACTACACTATGCCCTCTGTCATTCAATTGAAAGAGCCAGAGTATATAAGCAATCTTTTAATATAACACAACAGATTTCTTTTTATATTACCCCACACAAACGCAGCTCTTCTTACTTACAGTACACTTTCTCAAGATGCAAGAGCCTCTCACCTTTCAGAATGATGAAAAAAGCCTACAAATTCATATCACGGTGACTGATTATTTCCAATAAAATTTCGAACCACATTTATTACAGTAACAGCACTGTTATTTATCTTGGTGCTGCACATATTTCTGCATCTGCATTCCACTTGCTTGTTCACGAGGCTCCGCCTGAAGCAGCTGTAAATCGAGCGGCATGAAAAGTTGAAGACAGGCTTCATGTCACTGCCAAGTAAAACATATAAATATTTCATATGAATTAAGTTTTGAAAACAAAGTCTGTATTCCCTCTGCAGTCTGAGGAAAAAAAAAAGGTCCTCATTCAGTTTGCCAGATAATGACTATAGTCCTACTTCAAAACAGTCTATTTTAATTAAAATCCTGGTCCAAGGAGAAACCACATTCCTCAGGCAGCAATCTGATAGAGCGCACAGATCCACATGAAAAATGCAGCATTACAACAGACTTTGATTACTGAGGGTAATCATCAGGTGACAATCATTCAGCATGCCCTGTTTAGATTTTTGGTGCACTTTTCTGAAGCTTTGCAAAATCCATTATCTGCATGCACACTTAATAATAATAATAATAATAATAATAATAATAATAATAATAATAGCAACAGGGTCATACAGTTTCGTAAGTGGCTAGCACTGTTGCCTCATAGCAAGAAGGTTGCTGGTTCTTCTTGTGTGTGCGTGGGTTTTACACAGGTTTTCCACATGTCCAAAAACATGCAGAGCTTAATGGAATGCACCATATTGCCCATAGATATGAGTGAATGATTGCTCATCTCTGTATGCTGGCCCGGAGATGGACTGACGACCTGTCCAGGGTGTTCACCGCCTTTCACCCTATGGCAGCTGGGGTTGTCACCCTCATGTGGAGAAGAAGCTAGAGACGATACATAAATAATAATAATAATAATAACAGTAATAATTTGCATTTGATATTTTATAGTGTCTTTGTTTAGTTTTAGTTTTTGTTTAAATATTAAATTCTGTATTTTGAGAAATGACAGCAATGAAGTCAAGCAGTCAACCAAAAGACACATAACGTCCAGGACAATTTCCAAACAGCATGGATTGAAAAAAACATCATCCCACAGTTGATGTATTCAGGTATATGTATATATCCTGATATTTACAAGTTGGTAAAATAAAGGGTAAGAAATGACAATCAATGATGCAGATTTCACTAAACCAACATAATATTCACCCAGAAGGAGGATGTTTGTTTTAAGATTAAAAAAAATAAAATGTGTGCACATATTAATAGTAAAATAAGATTGTTTGGACTGAATATAAATTAATACACTATAATAATAGTCATATAAAGTATGTAAAGCTCTATATTTTGGTTTATGGCGGTTTTAGTTTTAGAGAATAAAACTGAAAGAAGGTTCTGTTGTTTTGCCAATGTAGTACCATGGCAACATGATAAATGATGAATGACAAATATGGCTATGACTCAGAGGGCATGCGTTTGCCTCATTTAGAATTTGGCAGACTTCATTCTTGTGCTCTCCATGACATAACACCATAGGTATTCTGAAAACCAAAAAAAAAATAAAAAATAAAGAAAACACCAATTAAGTATTTTTATGATCCAGATTCATTATAACCCTATAAACATTAATGGAGTTGTAAAGTGTTGGTAAAGGTGTGTGTTTTTTTGAGTGTTTCTTGCCCTTCTGTCTTCCTTAAAAGATAAACCTGAGGCTTTATAATTAAGAGTGCTTATAAAACCCATTACTGGTCTCTGTATGTCTTCCCACATTACTCGATCTGTACATATTGTGTTTCTTTTTCTGCCCATTAGTCTTTACATATTTAAGCTCATTGTTCCCAGCTTCAGCAACAGTTTCAAAATATATTCTATTATTTTGAACTGAGGAAGCCTCTTGGATGCGAGGCAAAACATCTTCAAGAAATTCAACTAAGTCCAGTTGCCTTTTTGTTGCTACACTTTTGGATATTCTATTATTTGTTTGCTAAGGTTTAACCAGGACAAAGTGAGAAATCATCTACCCAAATTATTCAAAGAAAAATACAATTTACTGTACCATATGCACAAAAACAGGGGTGTCTGAAAATACAGTGAATTTGGCCACCTTTTCCTTTTTGGAGCTATATTTTGAATTGCAACTGTGTAAAAAATGACATTACTGCTAAAATATGTTTTGTTGATTTTCAGTGAATCAAACTGCTGTGCCTGTGTGACAAACTCTCCCAGATAATAAAAACTGCTACAACGTGGGGAATATTTCAGTGAACTGTGATTAGCTCATACGTCAAAAATTATAACTCACTGTAACAACATGTTGGACAGACAAAAAAAAATTCTTTTTGGACATACTGACATGTTTATTTATTTGCTTGTTGAAAGTGTTACCTTTATGTACTTCCAAGTACCTTTGAGTCACATATCTTAAGTGAAGTGAAATGTCACTGATAACCTTCATCTTTCAGGCCAGAAAGGTTTTGTTATTGCACCTGAGCTGGTCAGGGTGCAAGGTGGATGCATTAAAACAGTGTGCGTGTGTGTGTGTGTGTGTGTTTTGGATTGTGCAAACTCATGAAAAAATTCAGTGCATGTTCGAGCATCAAATAGTCGAGACCAAGGTATACTACCCAACCAATGTGCTACTACTTTTGCCCAAACCTCACATTTGTGCAGTGAAAAGTAAGAGTAGTAAAGGTAAAGAGTCACCAGCCATTCATTGATTGTTCAGCAGCTAACTGAGACTGAGAGGTGTTGCTCAAAGCAGTAACACTTCTTGACAGTGCATCAGTGTGTAAGGAATATAGAAAATATTAAGAAACACAGGGAAAAGAAAACACTGAGTGATGAAACTTTACAGCTTGGTTGTAGCTGCATATTACAGCTTGTATTGTAGCTGGATACAACACTGCTAATGACAGTAATAAACTGGCATTTTCAATTACATACTGGACAATTTCCTGAGTTTACTTCAGCTTTTCTGGTGGGGGGGGTTATACTCAAATAATCATGCTTTCACAAATATCCTGTAAATGGTAAATGTTATATTTATCAATTTAAAAAAATGCAAAGTGACCTATGAGAAGGAAACATTTAAATGCAATCAGTATTTGGTTTGAGTTCTAGGTACACTTGCAAAAGTTTGGAATTTTGTAGGAATATATTCAGGTGTATGATGATTCAAAATTTGAAATGTATGCCTGTAGCAGATGGCAGTTTAATAATGACTTGTCTGCTGCAGGCTCCTTGCATGTTTGGGGCTGCATTTCTGGAAATGGAGACTTTGGTCAGGATTAATGTGTCCTTAATGAGAAATACAAGCAGACACAGTACTTATCACGACCAGTATGTGTGGGATTACATGAAGAGCCAGCCTACATCCACAGAAGATCTGTGGTCAGATCTCCACTAACTATTATAGCTTACTCTGCCTAAGACATTTGCACAATACCTATGGGATTTGACGGACATCAACACAACAAACCTGGCGTTGCCTAAGACTTTTGCACTGTATGACACACACATACACGATGGCGATTGCTTACACTGTGTATGTTACAACTTGTACAGTACAACTACAAGGATGGCACTTGTACTGTACTTGTTGTGGCAGGTCATGTCAGAGCATCGCATTTGCAAGATTTTTAATCAGCCAAATCAAAATGTACAAGATGTGTCTGCATGCAAAGTGGGAAAATCATAGCTGCTAGTTTGTTATTGATTTTGATAAATGAAAATAGAACCATGGTGTGAAACACATCATTTACAGCACACTTTGCTTCTGGATGGAAAATACTTTTTGGCTCTGTAAACCAGTGCCACCTGGCAAGATAAAGTAGGATTTTTTTTAAATGGCAGTGTACGAACAGCCACTCCAACCACGGGAAATGTGCCATACAGATGGATATATTCTATTAATAAAACCAATTAAGGACACAAGCTTCTCTAAGGAACCCACTCACTGGACCATAGTTTGGCCAGAAACCGCACAGCGAAGTTTTCTCAGGTGCTAATAAAATCTCCAATCAATGCCAGGTCTCCAAGGACCATACTGCCATTGTGATTGATCCAGAATAAAACCATGTGTAATGTTTCTGGAAAGGTTCACAATATCAAGATGTAATAGACTATAGATACACTTTTCATTATTTTAATTATCCCAACTTCCGTGTCCAGCAGGACCAGCTCTACCAGCTGTCTCTGTACGGCGTATGAACCAAACATTTGTGTTGCAGATATGACTGCATTTTAACTGCAGGCCAATTTGTTTTCAATTTTTATAGTATGTTAGGGCTTCATCCTTTCTCCTTTCAACACGTAGGACTGTGGAATTGTTTGCCATTACAAAGAGACATTAACACATAATTATCACTTCACCCGTGGAAGTAAACCACAGTGCTTTCAGCATCTTAGCATTCAGCGCAGACGCCAATCAAGATGCCAGTCAGTGACTAAATACTCAATAAATATATGAAATGACATTTTGAAATGATGAACACTTTTTCATTGAAACATTATTATTATATTTTTATTGAAACATTTATCCGTGTACATTATACATGCAGGACAATGTCTTGCTCAAAGATGATGATGATGATAATATTAATAATAATAAAAATAATAATAAAATAAGTCGGAAAGTGTCCATGACCATGAAAACAAGCCTGGTACTGAACAGCCACTTCTCCCTGTTGAGCCACAGGGAACTCTAAATAAGGTCGGACATGATTTTTTGCGTTTTATTTTTGTGAGTGAAGCCTTGGGGTGGCTCTGGCTCAGGACATAGAGCATGCTGTTCATTAATCAGAAGGTCAGTGGTCTGCTTCACAGCTCCTCCAGTCTGCATGTTGAAGTTTTGTTGGGCAAAATACTGAACCCACTATTGCCAGTGATCATTGTAGTAGCAGTGTGCAGTGAGTGTCAGTGTGAAATTCGTAAATGGCATGTAGTTTAAATCTCTCTGAAAGGTCTATTAGACTGAAATGTGCTACACAAGTGCAGTCCATGTAATGAATATGACATTTAAGCCATAAAAACCAAATACCACACTTGAAACTAACATGTCTGAATATATTTTGTCAAAAACAGCATATCTGTGTGCTGCTTGAGATGCTGTTGATATAAAAACCCATAATGCAACTGCTGTCCTGTGTCTTGGCTAAAGAGGTGTGGGCAGTGGAACGACTAGACACACCTCAGGGAAAGAGCTGTCATCAGTTTTTACAGAAAGCAGTGATGGTTTATCAGGCATTGCAGTGGGGCATATGCATCAGACAGACAGTAGGTCACAGTGGTTCGGAGGAAACTGGTAAACGGGTCTCTGTGGTGTTACCTGGAGTATTCCCTCTGTTCAAGAGCCATTCCTTATATCGGGGAAAAGGGGGAAGGGAGTTTCATAGAAGACAGTGGCAAACAATAAATGTCTAGTTTTCTCAGGCGTCCTGCATCACATTGTTTCTTCCATTATACATAGCTCAGAAGACGATGAATTGATTTATTTCTCAATATGGCCTTGTAAAGTTACCCAATTTGATTATTGTGTTTTTGGTCCAACCTTTCTTTCTACTTGAGAGCATGTGACACTCCCAGGGAGATGTCTCTCTACTACTGATCTCGCTAAAAAAATGTCTCTGCATACAGGTCTGATTATGCAAACACTGAATCTTTTCCACAGATGGGAGGTAAGTTGAACCTCTATAATTTCCCAAATATGTTTTTTTTCTTCTTCTTCTTCAAAAAAAAAAAAAAAATAGGGAGACATGTTGTTGCTCAAACTGTATATCTGCCCAAATGTAGCTCATCCTTTTTCCTGTTACTCATTCAGCCAACTGTGATCCTAGTGTGCATCCTGATGGAAGAGATACGTGTAAACACCTGCACTAATTACCCTCTGAGACAGAATATTTATGAAATGAATTAAAGCATGTGTAAAATGATTCATTGGTCAGAATTTTTTAACTCCACCATCCATTATTTCTGGCATGCCCAAAGGAAGCAGAGCACGTTCCTAGTGAAACTAAAGGGTATTATCATGCCGTGACTGTTCATTTTCAGGACTATTTGTTGCAACAAGACTAAACCATATTATCAAACAGACAAAGATGAGTATCACTCTGCGCTCTAAATCTGTTCATCCTGATTTTTTATGTTAGATGTAATCTGCTTAATGTGTTTATCATCCAGTGGACATCTCACAATTGGGTGAGTTTTTCAAATAAAATAATTACGACCCTTATTCCTAAAAAATGGTATAAAAAAAAAAAGTCCACATAAATGTTGTCATAATATAAAGTTTCACAGAGATTACACTGACTGCACTGCAGGTGCTGTGTAGAGGACAACATTAGAGCGTCACTGCAGCTTTGAGTGTTTACAAGTACTGGTTAAACCAAAACATTTCAGAGATAATCTCTGATTTAATTACACCAGTGCAACGTTCTCATTTCACAAGTGTGCCAATACTGGAATGACAATGAACAAGACAAATGTCCGGCATGATTAACAGTGGGTAATGATTTATCATAGCCAAAAAAAATTAGCATTATCACTCAAATTTTAAATTATCTTGTTCCAGAAGTTACAAAGAGGAGACTGAATTGATCATGGAATTTTTTTTATCTATTTTCAGCCACAGTGATCATTGAATCTAATTTCAAGTGTCAAGTCAAATCCATTGCTATCTCATCAGTGAAAAATACAATTGACAATAGATTTTTAAACCCCACCATCCAGCTGGTGAATCCCTTTGTAGTTGATACAGGATAATGAATTTCATTGATGGCCCTTTACAGATACAGAATAGTGCAGAAATCCTGCATCACATGCAATAAAAATTTAAAAGCTGAGTTGAGTGTTTCATAACAGGCATCACTTTGGTGCCTCATGACATGAACTTTGCAACAGACCAGTCTTAAGAAATATCCAGAGTGTCTTGTAGTCATGTGTACAAATTAAGGAGTTAAAAGAAGGGATTATCAGAAGAGGTTTTGCTGAAGAGCCCGTTGGTTTGTCGATGAAATAGCAGAAAAAGGATAAACATTAAAATGGTCTTTCTCTCTCTCTCCACACACACAAACACACACACACACACAGCTTTTGGGTATAGGGAGAGGCAGAGCAAGAGAAATGCATCACACATACAAATAAAGTAAAACATTGTTTTAGAGGTTGTAGAGACCTTTTAGATAACAAACTGCCTACTCTGTGCATGCCATCTGTCAAAAATGCTGTCTCCTGCCCTTAACATGCTGGAACCACTATGAGCTAGTGAAGTGACGAGCACACAAACAAATAAATAGTAGCCACAGTTACTGATATGATGGCATGTGTCAGAGCGAACATACGAGCAGAGCCACACTGACTTTTTTTTTTTTTAAAATTCAGCAACATTTTACACATTTAAACATCCACGTTTTTTCATGTTGGGGTTGATGAAAGGTCATAGCAAAAATCCTGTCCAAATCCAAAGTGACATCAGAACCACGCAGGTGCTCACATAGCATAAATAATTGTGTTGTTAATCTGAAGTTGGCCTAAATTATACTAATTGTGCAGGAAAAAAAAATTATATATATATTTATATATGCACTGGACCACTCTCAGTATTGGCAGATTCCTCATAATGAAGCACTCAGACTGGGGCCAAAAAAAGCAGTACGGAAATCTCCGGAATCAATTTTACTCTAAAGGCCAGTCCATCAATGCTGGCTCCAGATATTTACTATCTGAACATTGTCGGATCTGAAAGTCACATTCCCTGCTACGGGCAGCAGTTATTGCACAGCAAATCATGCAGATGTGCATGCTTGAGCTCTACATTCATTAGCTGGGTGTAACCACGCTCCAGCAGGTGACAGCTAGTCAGATGTGACAGAGTGCAATATTATCCCTAAGACACAGACTCGCCAATTTCAGACAGCTACATCATGAGAGGATGATGTGTTTGAATTATTGATACATTCTCAAGGTTGAGTGCATCATGCTTTTTAAGGCTCTCTGAATGCCACAAAAAGGGTTTTAAAGACAAGGAGCGCATTCAAGTCTGAAATCCCACAATTAGGAAGATGTAAGCACACTAGAGCTATAAAATGATAACCCCAGCTTAGCTCAGGGAAACTATGGAGATGCAGCCTTCAGTGTCCACACATGGTTTAGTGCATCTGAAGAAAGAGATGTGACAGATGCTTCTATCATTCCAGTTCAGTTGGGACAGTTCATCCTTGAGCTTTGAGGATGATAGAGAGAGAATGTGTTCTGATTAACTATACGAATTGAATGCATTCTACAAAAATTATACTAATTACTTGAGCTGTCTTTGAGCTTCACTATAGGATCATAGCTCTCTTTTGTGTATTTCTGTGTCATATTGTTGTCTTAGTAAAACAAAAAACACCTTAATTTGTTTTCTAAAAACTGAGCACTTTAAATTCAGGCATAGAAATGTCTAGACTTTACCAATGACATCACTAACTCAACATTTAAAGCTATAGCAATAAGGGTAATTATTCATTTTATCATTTTTTTTTATAGCAACGGTTTGGGTCAGCCATGGTTCAAAACATCAATTCACTTTCTTCTAATTCAAAAACACCCATTTGCAGTTGTTTAATTCAAACTTGCATCACTTGGGAGACATATTATCTGAAGCAATAAAAATATAATTGCTCCCTCATATTTTGATGTGTATGTTTAAGGCCTTTAACCCACACACCACTCACTCCCTGTGCACCTGCCCTGTTGACTAGCCCCCAGGCAAGAAGCCATTTAAAAGATGATTTGAAAATTTGTGAACTTATCCTTGAAAGTGACTCCTCATATTGCACCCGCAATGTCTCAAAGTTGCAAGCATAATGTGTCTGTGTTGTCAGCCATATTAACAAAGTGAACACACCATTAAACAATGTCATTAAGCACCGACTCATGCTAATGTCTTCCTTTAACTATCAATGACGCTTAGCTTACTGGTCTGAAAGGGAAATCTGTTTTCTGGATTATTAGTCCAAAATAGAAAGTCACTGAGCACTCTGAATGTTGTTGTGGTGCGTGGAAGGGTGGGACACTGCAGTTAAATTGAATTGAAATAATTCAGATGGCAGGGATGGGCAGTGTAGGACTACTCATGATTGTTTTTATTGATGTATTTGTGAGTGGTTAGCGCAGCGTCAATGAATTGGGTGTTGCTTTTATATTGTGTCCTGTGCAATATCCCATTTAGCATGCCTATCTAAATGCTAATAAGATGAAAGCTGTTTTAAAATCGCTCAGTATAACCAATGTGGTAATTCACTGATTGCTAACTAACTGTAACTTTGTGGCAACCTAATTTCCAAGTGGCACGTGAATTTGTCAGTAAAGTATTTCTGTTAGTGCTGAGTTACTATTCCAAAAATGACCAGCAATCACGTTCTTGGCTTTGAAACTTTTTTGCAGCTCCCCCCTCCCAATATCAGTTCATTTTGACAAACATTTGGTCATTTGCTTCTTGATTTGACTCACTCTGCTCCCAAGGTGCAAAACATCAAAAACCATCCAGTGAAGGCCACTTGTCACTCCAAAATATGACCCTGAAAGAGCCCAAAGTATCTTTAACTCACTCTGTAATGGGACATGACAGTCTGACCTGAAGTCATGCCTTCCTTGTACATTTTGATGCTACCTTGGTGAAGGTTTTAACAATACATTGGTTGGAGTGAGGTTTAAAATCCCTTAGATAGCTATAGAAATATTATAGTTGGTGCCTGTGACTTTAGCTCCTGTGTGACATTCCATTGCTACATTAATCAGCCTCTGCCTGTAAGCACAAACAGATGGCTTTGATAACTTGCTTAAAGCAGTCCAAAACTCCACAGATAGCAGCACAGTAAACTAGACATTCATCTTTGGCTCTATTTGTTCCATTCCCCATGCAAACAGAGTCATTATGCACTTGGCCTGTGGGAAAGATTCCCTGTCACACAGCTTAAACCTCTCCTCTGGTGCATTTGGATCTGTGTCATCTGTATTTCTCTAACCAGTCAGTTGACACAAATAATATGTGAACGTCACCGTTTCTAGCCACCTTGAACAATCTGACATTTCACGTTCCCCCTGTTTGGTTCAAAGTGACATTCAGCAAATAGTTGTCCCAACACAGTGGCCATGTGTCTCAGGTTCGAATTCTGACATTGTACCATTTAATGCGTTTATGATATTAAATGAGGTGCCCTTCTTTTTGTCCCACCATAGTAATATAAGTAAGTAATAAGTCATGGACGCAGTTACATCTTGCAAATTACTATAATGTAATAAATATAAAGTAATGGCACTTTCAAAACCTCATAAGCAAGCGTGTTTATTTTGAGGCAAAATGCTACCATTTTGTCAAAGATAAGCAATGCTGCAGTTATTGCTGCCAGTGACTATTTACACTTAATGTAATTCACACTTTTGGATTTTGATTTCACATAACTTGCAACTTGCAGTGCAGACAATCAGCTGTAATTTAGTGCCATGCTTATCCATTTGAGAAGAACAAGTGAACATTTGCACATTTGCATGTACCTGGGACAGATAAATCATTTCAAGGTGACTTGCATATTTTAGTAGTAAGACAGAATTAAATATAGCTTCTCAAATAACACTTCCAGATCCCTTAAAGCTAGAAACCCTGAGTTACATGTTTCAGGTAGCCTTATAATCAAGGAGATAATCTCTTTGCATTTCATTGAGCACAAAACTGCATACTCCATTATGTTATGCTTAATTTGTACTAATGTGACACAGAATTGATAAAGCAGGTGACATCAAACTCGATATACACCATAGAATCAACAGGTCTGAGACAAACAATATTCTGCATATCAGACTGTCAAGAAATACTGTATATCAGACTTACTGCTTCCACAGGTTTTTAGTAAAGTACAGTTTGGGACATGTCACGTCACTGCATTTTTATTCAGAATATGCAGACATTCCAAAGTGATAATCAGACTGCTGTGTCATACAGTGATTCAGCAGCCTGAAGCCAAGCTACAGTCAGTGAAGAATAGTGCTGATCAGTATATGAGATGTAGGTCAACACCTAACACCACATGACTACCCAGAATGTGGATCTTGGTATTTACTCTATGTTATGAGATGAGGTTCATCTATACATCTAATCACACGCATCACTGCTGTCTTTTATCCTTCACTCACAGTATGTGTCTATTCAAATGAAAAACCATGAACAAACACACTGCAGCTTGAAAGTTAGTTATTTAAGCTAATCTTGTAATAAGTGTTTTTGTGATACAGCTGCTTGCATGCCCTTTCCACAAAAATGCTCTGGCAACAAACATATGCTCTAAATAAATATGGCCAAACTTAAATTGACCTTGGGAAAGTCTAGAAATACAGATTTAACATATAGTTATGGTGAAATTATTAGACTGCAGAAAATCAGTACAATATTACTGCCTCTGAGCGCCAGCATTCAGCTTCAGCACAACCTAAATTAAGGCAGTTTCAGCTGTAAATATACATTTGTATAACAAACAAATGCATGCATGGTCACCTCACAGCAAATAACGTTTAATTAAAACATGCCAATCAAATAAGTATTATTTTCTGTGACGTGTCCTCCATAAACCTCCATATCAAAAAGCAGTGTGAATTGGTTCTCTTTGGTGTCTTTGCTCAAATGTGACAAAAGGAGGAATGTGTAAGAAAGAAATATAGCGAACTGATAAACAAATGGCAGTTCAACAGTACGTTACCGACAGAAAATGTAGAAGAAGAAAGGTAGATGGGGAAAAGGACTGCAATTAGTAACTGAAATCACCATCATTGTCGATAAATAGATGCTAGTATGTATGCTTCAAATGTGAAATATAATTCATCTATTCCACGGGGAAGAAAAACATGTAGCTTAGTTTATACACTCACAGTGTGATCTGACAAACTTGTGGGTAAAGTAACATGTTTCTTAAATGTAGTATGTATTCATATAATAAAATATGTATCACAATTCAATCCCTGGGATTTACTGTATCCTTCCACCTTTAGTCTAAATTACCCTTAAAGAAAACTCTGTTACAGTGACATGCCAGTAAAATCACAGAACACTCAGAGAGCCAAAACCACAAGAGGGACGTTTTTATGATTTCCGTGGTTTGACTTTCTTGATTACAATCAGCCCTCAAAATCTGGCTCTGTTCCTTTAAAAGCAAATCTCTTTCCCTCTTCAACCCAAATCTACACCTGTATATTAAAATATTTTATGACTGTACATTGTTTTTCATTAAAACATCTTTGGTGATAGGACAGTATTCAAATGAGGGGGGGGATGTTTACATGACTATATGACGATGAAAAAATTGGACCCAGCTTTGTGGAATACCAACAACTGGGCTGAGAGTGATTGGTGGGCAGATGGGCAATGGATAAAGTCTTTTATTTCCACTGCTGAACAGCTCCACACCTTGGAAAATAGAAGCCAATTCAGTTCAGCCCATAAAGAGGTTTATCAGTTCCTGTCAGCATGCCTTGCAGGGGTGAGCTGACAAATAACAAGGTAGTGAAAAGAAAAATGGTCCAGTCCAGCTCCCAAGCCAGTTTCCCTCCCTGCCAAGTTCTGGCATCTGCATTAAAAATAAAAATAAAAAGAGGGGAAAAAAATAAACAAAACAAAACAAAAAATGCTTATGACTTCAGATGTGAGATAAAAGAGTTTAATGCCTTGTTTCTGCAACAAAGAGATACTGAAGTCACATGACTGAGGCGGTTCATCTCTGAGACATCACAAAATGTGAAGCACTACATAGGATGCCTAATGAAAGATTACATCAGCCCACACATCATTTAAGATGAAAATCCTGCCAAGTAAAATAATTTAGAAATACTATACATCATTCTGGGATCCAATTTTTGCAATAAAGTAAATTAGCAACAAAATTAACAATTCAATTTTTTTTTACTAGTTACTAGTTAATTTTTTTCTGTCGTTTTTAGGTCGCCAGTCTTTAGTGTTTCAGAATGTTTGTTTCTGTGAAAAGACCCTAATATAAATTTGAGTTGTCGTTGCATTAGAAAAATAGGCTGGTTTTCATCAGCTGTTAGTCAAATTTGACCTGAGAGTGGCTTCACAGATATTTCGTGATTTGATGATATTTGATGAGGAGGAGGAGCAGGGAAACCCAAGATGATGCTCACAACACTTTCAAGTGTGGTATTCTGCACAACCTTCACCGTGTGCAGTGCTATTCTGCATCACAGTGGCAAATGTCATTTCCACATGTTTAAAATAAATTGGTGTGGAAAGTTTCCAATAAGAATAATGATACTAATGGCAGTGGATTTTAAAAGGGAGAGTTATTACTTATGACCTGGACCTCTACAATGAAATTATATTTTGCAATGAAAAATAATAGTTAAAAAATTAGCATTTAACTTTTTATGTATGTATATTCATATACTGTATATAATATGTGTTTTTCATTTTCCATTTTCTCTCCTTTTTTTTCTTTTTGTAGAGTGTTGGAGGCGTAGTCGTGAGAGCTCTTCCACTGAGTTTGCCTTATGCTTGCCGGAATAAATTGGTACCATATGGTGTGATGACAGGATCACTCAATCTTCTGTGTACCTGAACACCACATTAATCATTTTTTGGGGGATATTCTTTCCCTTTCATCACACAGGAATTTCCAAATAGCCCCTGCCCTTATTCCTCTCACATATGTAGTGAATTTACATACACAGGCTACACTCTGCCCTTGTTAGGAGCCAGACCATTTGACCAAGTTCAAGGTGGAGCAAAGCAAAATGTTAAGGTTAGGTGTCAGGTGAGACTTCCTTCCTGCTCAGTATGTTAAACTACAGTCTTAGTAATGTGGCTGCCAAACAGACATGTGTTCTAAATTAACATTCTCAAATAAAAAAATATATTATGCATCATATACAGCATCATTGTGGGTGTTGTTTATTTATTTCCCCATTAAAACATAAGAAAATTTGAAAATTGTTGCAAAGAGATTTTCTAGAATAATTTAATGTGGCTGGAAAAAAAACAGCCACATTGAACTAATAATTGTATAAGCACCTACCTTAATTATATGTCTATGCTGCAATCCATATTTCTGGACTAAAAGCTTCTTCCACTATTTCAGGCTAAGGGTTTTTAGACAGAGAAGAGGTAGAGGTGAACAGACTAAAAAAAAGCTGAAGTGGCCCAGAGGTGAGAGAGAGAACCAGAGAGAGAAGGACAAAGGAAAAAAGACCGGTCTTTATAGTAATGTCCGCTTGATGAATCAGACATGTCTTATTTGTTGGCTGCACTGCAGGGGAATTTGCATTGATTATTTTCCCCTCAACAGATACATTTAAATCAATGTGGCACAGCGCAGCCAGAAAAGTGTGAGAAAATGAGCGAGGAACACAGTGCACTGCCGAGCCGTAACCTTGGTCAGACAGGAGGAGCCACAGCTCCCCCTTCATGCCAAACAGATGAGATCAGAACTACAAGGAACTCTGAGCACCATCAGTGATTTCTCTGTGAAAACACAATCTCTGCCCTACATCCGTAATAAAATTTCTGTGAGCTTATACCATGTCTCCATTACATGCAGCCTTTTTTCCCACACACAGTTGTGCCCAGTACTGCTGTTTTTCTCTGTTTCTTTAATATAGTTTTATAGAAGGCAATACATAGTATTAGTTTATGGTTCACAGTTTGTTTCTCCCCACTTACCTTACGCACCAACATTCTGTTGGTTATATTAATATTGTAGTTTGTATTGTAGGTCTCAGCCTCAACCCTTAGTCGTATCAACTCTGAGATAATTTATGTTGTGATTTGGCTATTCAATCTAGCTTTAATACAACTAATTTGAATATGTGGGCGAATAAATAGGAATTTTAAGTAATTTAACATAGCGTAGCTACCTGTTTCCGATGAGCATGATGTTTATAATATAATTTTAAAAAATAAAACACATAATTTTACAACCATTCCTGTCATCAAATCAAAACTATTTCAACAAGCAACTTTTTGGTTTGTTATTTTTAATAAATTTTTTTGTTACTTTATACACACATTAATGACTGTATGTTCCGTTTGACTTTTAAATTGTTTTAAATAAAAACACATTTCACTCAATATGGACATAGCAGAATGCTTGTCATGCACTGCTTGGAAGACATTGTGTGTTTTTTAATGAATAAAAACAAACAAGAATTGCATAATCATTTCATCATCCTGGCAAATACTCCACAAATACATTCTTCATCAGTACAAACATGTTTGATCATCTGACGGCAAAAAGTGGGTTATACTGTATTATTACTTGTTGTTTGGGAGAATGCAGTGTCTTTTATGCAGATCCAATGTGGTGATGGACCACTGCTAATGTTTCATCACAGGGTTTTACTGTAAATGAAGCTCACACAGATGTGGAACACAGAGGTTTGTGTCCTCAAAGTCCATGTTTTTCTTTTTTCTTTTTCTTTTTTTGAAAGGAACACGGATACATTTAAGAAAAAGGTTCATAATGCAAGAGCAAATAATTACTTATTATAATTGTAAAAATTGAGGCTAATTTTTTTTTTTAGATGCAGACCCACACTGTGTGCACTAAATTATAGATGTGACATTCTAATTGGATGGACCCTTTTTAACACACACCATACTGCACTTCCACCTCCTCTCTCTCTCTCTCTCTCTCCCTCTCTCTCCCTCTCTCTCTCTCTCTCTCTCCCTCTCCCTCTTCCTCATCTCATTGATAATTTCTCCTGAAGCGTCAGCCTCTCGCAGTGAGATCAAAGTGACTGTCACCATAGACTGTACATACTGCCAATGGAGGACGATTCAGGAGCAACTGCCTACACTATATTATTCCTCCATGGATGATGAAAGGGTGTATGCTGAGGGGTGGAGATGACGCTGTTACGAGGCAAATGCAGTAGGGGGCGTTACATTGGGCCCTCTTCACTGGGGATTGGTCTAGAGGATGACAGGGGTAACAAGTTAGTGCTATCCTTAAAACCAATCAGTTTCAGGGCAGATCTTGACTGCAGGGCTGTAAAGAAAAATTAACCTTTTGTCTTGGGTGTGTTGGTGGGACATATGTTTGCATTAAACAGAAATTTTCTACATTTATTGAATTAACACACACACGCACACCTACCCACACACCCTCTATGAAGGTGTTTAGTCTTTGAAAGAGCAAGAGTGATTAGACCCATTTTGTACTAATTCTGACTACAAATCACCACTTGCAAATAGCACAAAGAGATTTATGCAACTTTTGCCCATTGCTTTCCTTTGTACACTTTTTCCCTTAAGAAGGAGGAGGAGAAGAGAGGATTTCCAGTATCTGCCGACTGTCCCTCTTTTCTCTGAAAGACACATCTTAAGTCCGACTAAAGCATACACTTGTCTTTCCCTAGGGTGAAGTGGCAGTGGTGCAGAAAGAGTGAACTGCCGAGGACCCCACTGTTTAGCAAACACTCCTACTGAGGGCAGGAATTAATTATTCAGAGCCAAGGACCAAGGCAGCCCCATTTGATAGCAGCACAAAAGAAAGGTCAGAGCTTTTCATATTAGGAACCTCCTAGTTCTGCAACCTGTCAGCTGTGGGGATGTGTACAGTGCATAAGTCGGAAAGGCAGTCTACTTAACAGCCCTATTAGTGCAAACATGTCGAGGTGAAGAGGTGCTCACAAGACTAATGACAAACAGCAAGCTCAGTGTGGTCACAGAAAACCTGACCAAGACCTAACATCACCTCCCAACTTAGAAAAATGATCCATTATGTTTGAACAGTGAACAGGTAATAATGGATTCTAATAAATTAATACCAGATAAGAGAAGGGAGTCTAAAGACTAATTTAGTTTACAATTCATTCTGAAAATATACATCGAGGACTTCTTTGGCAGTTGAGAGAATTAAGAAGGTTTGGTGTCGGACGTCATTCCCACAGTGTGATCATCTGCATAATCCTTTCAAATTTCATGCTGAAAGGCCAGAACCAACAGTGCATCTGGCCAAAATGACAGATTTATGTATTTATTTATTTAAATGGAGCCCCCTCTCACAGAACAGACCATGAACACAATTTACAGTAAAGCTGCAACCAAATACAGCTACAAGATCCCTGGGTTTTATATTGAGTAAATCTGACATTTAAGTAGAACACTGTTGAGGCCTTATAGCATTGTGGTCCATTGCAGTGCATGATAATCTTTAAAAAGAGTGGAGTGGCAAGCCCCAGCAGAGCTGAGCCAGAAGAGCCAATTCTACAACTGTACAACGGGGGGGCCTCTGCACTCACTATTGGTGTGCGTGCTAGTGATGCTATTGGCTCCTTCCAAAGCTCTGTCAGCCAATCATCTATGGCCCAGGTCTACCATTCCATAGAAACCATTCTGCACCAGTAATGACATCGACTATACAACTTCATTGAGCTCAATTCTTCCCCCAGTAACTTGGCCGTCTTTTCACGAAAATTCAAAAGAGTGACAACAAGTTCAACAAAACAAAAAACATCCTCGTTTGTGTAAACATACTCTATATCTATAATTTCTGTGCCAAGATTTCTAACATTTATAAATTAAAAAAGAAAAACCATCAACAACATCAAAACAAATCTAAAAGCATAACTCCTACTTAACTATAATTGCATGCAATCAATCAGGAGCTTATGTTTGCTAACTGTGTTGTCTTCAGCTTCCCAGTATGAATTAGTTCTCTGATTTATGCTCCTGGAGCATTACGGCTGAATAGACAGATACAGATAGGAAAGGGGATCGCTCCTTTCTACAGTGATTTCTTGCAGATGGTTCAGCCATTACATCTTAGTCTCTTAGATCATTAATTTCCCAGGTAATAAAGCCGTGTGTTGTTAGCAGCGCCCCTTCCCCCCTTATACCCCCGTGCAGTAGGATGCAGCCGGGTGCAGCTTGTGAGTAGTTGCCAAATGGAGATGACAGTTTGCTCCACTGTTCATCAGTAAAACCACGGAGCCATGCTGAGTCTATAGCTCATGGATGAAAAATTAAACTCAGCATCAAAATAAAAATAATGTGTTGCATTACAGTTTGCTATTTGTCCCCAGAGCGGTTTCTATCACTGCTTCAGTTCTGCTTCAAACACATCTATTATAGTATTTGACAGATAACAGGTTCTGCATACATTTACACTGAAGGTCATGATGGACAATATGTCATGCTTATTTCCAGAATGTGAAAAAATGGCTGAAATATTAAATCAAACCATGTGAACACCTATACTTTGTCAGTGAAATTCATATTTAATTTTAATTATTTAAAGCTGATGAAGTAACGACAACTGGGCTAATCTAAGTACTAAAAAATTGTTAATTTCTAAATATCAAAGATAGTAAATAGACCTTGTTAAGGTTTATTTTTAGTCAACTTATACTGGTTTCAAGACAAATGCAAAACAAGTTTTATAGTTGGTAGACAAAATGTGAAAAAACTTTCAACATGTAGCTCAATATCCACAAAAAACAAAACTGTTTTATAAACAGGAGTAGAGGTCACCAAAATAAGCATGCAACTCCAAAATGGTCAGTGTAATGAAACTACTGGAGGAGAAAAGTGTACTACATGTGATGCAATTCTGTGAGAAACACGACAGAATTGTGACATTTGACTTTGTTTCATGTATTTGATAAACATTAAAGTTTCATCCCTGCTCCTACAAAAATGATCCTACAAAAGGCGATCTTATTTTGTTCTGCTTATTTTATTCTTTTTAATATTATTGTTTATAATAACAAAAAAAAATACATAGATGTTAAACTTTTAGTTCTACATCTCTCCTAGATTCAGTAACTTGAAAATACACAGACTTAGTACATAGTATCTCCAGGTGTACTGAAATTTCTTTACTGAAGCCGAATGGATACAGGTCATGTTCTTTTCAGACAGATGTAGTGCAACAAACAGGCAAAAGTGTGAATGTATTCAAGATGGTCTCCGTATTATCTGCAACAGTGAGTGAGTGCAGCCCTCATAAACTTTGAAGTCGGGCAAAATACATGAGCCTGTGGAAATTCAAAAGCCTGGCTTTCTGATAGCTCAAGCATTTCATCACATTTCACATCACAATATACAGTACTCTTGACCACTCTCAGTGCTGTGGCAATCCAAAGGCTATCTGCTGTGCAAGAGAGAAAGGGAGAGAGAAAACAATCTAACCTTGATTGTCAAACACTTCAGTTCTATATGCCAGACTCAGGAATTTATATAAGGCAAAACAGCAACACAATCTTCCCACTCATAACATATGCGGGGATCTCTGGAGCAATAAACTGATTCTGAGAGCTCTCATCAATCTTTAATCCTTCCTTAGGCTCCGTGGGGGCTGCAGCGAGTAAAACCCTCCCTGCCAAACTAGAACGAGGCTGAAATCAAGTGCAGTCAGTTCAAGACAAGGCCTGAATGACATGTTGACAGTTGATGAGAGCAAATCAACCAAAAAGCTTTTTTAACTCTTTCAACCTGATGAAAGATATGTACTAATATTTAATTTATTTAATAAATTCTCAACATTTTGAGAGTAGATTTGTAGTGGATTTTGTAGTAGATTTCAGAAATAGTAGATTACTCCATTTTCAGAGGATACAGCTGTGCTGATTGGGTTGTATTGTAAAATTCAAAAATGGGTCAGGAAAAATCTGAAAGTTTACACACATTTAGGTATTCTAGTCATTTCACCTGCTAGTGACAGAATAAGTATCGGTATGTTTTTGATCCTTAAACTTACAAAAAAAGTTTCAGTGCAAAAACACAGCTGATTTGCCAATTTTCCAGATGTGTACAAACTTCATCTTTGGTCTCACAGGCTTTTCTATTCAGGGCTCTTTAAATAGTTTAATCCTAATAAATCCTAATAAAAATGTTGTTACAACACTCAAATTCAACTAACTAACTATTTGCATAAAAGTGAATTCCCCTGGTGTTGTGTAAGCTTTGGCACATTTTTCCTGATGTCCAAAAGTCAAGGACACACACTAAGCTTTTTTTTTTCCTCCTTTCGGCTTCTCCTTCTCTACGGGTTGCAATAGCAGATGATCCATGTATTTCATTAGGCAGAGTGTTTTTTTTTAAAAAAAAAAAAAAAAGAAAGAAAGAAAATCGGATGCAACCCTTCCTGATGCAACCCTCCCATTTGGGGTCAATTTAGAGTGTCCAATTAACAATGAGCAACAGGGATTGGTAGGTGTACACCCTGAGCCGGCAAACCCTCTGCTCACAAGCCAAGTTCCCTTTCTGCTTGGCCATGAGCTTTGCCATATAATAGTGGACAATGTCATAACTATTTGTGTCATCTTACCAAAGCCAAAAACAGAGCAGCTGGGTGTAGCCTGTGATGTGTTGCCAAAAGGATATGACAGTTTGCACTACTGTAGATCAGTGAAACAATGGAGCCTCGCTGAGTCTAGAGCAGAATAATGAAAAATTAATTCAGACACAAAAAATTAAGTGCCTCTAGAATGGCGTGTAGTCTTTCCCCAGAGGTCGTTCTCTCGGCACTGAGGTCTGTTTTAAATGTGTCTTCTCTAAGTGGAACCTGGCAGCTTGTAATGTGACCTAAGTAAGTGTGTACTGACTGATAGACTGAGCCTGGCTCCCACCATATGTTTCCTCACTGTATCACAAGTCACTAAATTCAGGAACGTGATTACATTGCAAACAAAGAGCTGCAAGGTGGCCTTAGAGCTTGATTGGTCAAAAGAGAAAGTACAGTATATCTGTTTCAGAGGAGAGTAAAAAGGAGGGGGGGGGGGTGTCTTGTTTACACTGGCTTTAGTCACTGGGAAGTGCTGGAAAAATGTTGTTTTGACACAATTTTAAACATAAAGCTACTCAGTGTGTGGGCTTTGGCACCATCTCGATTCCCTACATCAAGGACCCAATCTAAGAGGATATGGCAGAGCCCAGTCTAACCATCTGTATCATCACACTCAAGCCACAAACAAACATAACTGTTTACTTTTAATATTAGATCAAACTGCTGAACTCACTGGAGTGAAGCCCGGCAACCACAACTGGCCTTTCTTGCTAAACTTTTTGAGAAATTGATTTGCTGCTGAATAGCTGAGATTTCACTTAAAGCTTGTGTTATGAAGATATAACATGTTGGACTACGGTGGCAGAAGTAGGAGGGGGTCTACACCAGTTTACCCACTGCAGAGGCAAAGCAGGTGGCCAGGTTGATGACAATGAGCAGACAGCATTGGTGGCCTAATTTCTTCATGTCAGACAACACCATATGGCTCCCTCTACCTACTTAGAAACTGCATCAACATAAGTATGCGGGTATCACAGTCTTCACAATTAATTAAAACAGGGAGGAAATGGGATGAATTTCATTCTATGTACTGTAAAAATGCACTATTAAAAGGACGAAAAAATATTCCCCCAGGTATATACTGTATGTATCATCAGTGGCTTGTCCTTGAAAGCTTTTTCTTTTACTATTACCTTAATTTTCAACAAATCAAGGCAAAGCCTTTCATAGTTCTCAAGGACTATATTCAGTTGATCTTTCTGACTTTAAAAGAGCAATTCACAGGATGGCAACAAAGCTTACCCAAACTCGCTACGGCCATCTTCGGTGCACACAAAACAAAATAATATGGAATCCCAAAGACAGTTGTTAGTTTTTAGAGACAAGTTGATCTCCTCAAACTCACTGTGTTTTATTTCAAAATAGTGCAAAAGTACCACATCTTTGTTGTATCTTTTAAGTAGCCAACAAGCATATAGGGGGTGTAAACACAATAATGGCATATGAATGTTATTTATAAAAAAAATAAATAATAATAAAAAAAAACTTTGGAAATAGCAGCCAATGAATGTTTCCAAAAATGAAATGCAAAAGGTTTTCTGACAGCTTTGCCTGCACACCATCGAGAAGGGTGAAAGGCTCAAAGAGTTACCACTTGAATTTATTCATAACCATGTGACTCATGACAGTGATTGCTGACACAAAGTCTCTCAAAGCTGAGGTGGTGACAGGTAACAGGATAAACTATGTGCACCATGGAGACAGGCCATTCGCTTATTTGGCAGCAAAAGTATATCACTCCATATGGCTAAAACGTTACACACTGCAAAGTGGAACACATGACTTATTACCATTTACATTCCCGCATAAATTGTTTCATATGTGATAGGGATTTTATCTGCTTTTAGCTCACCCTTGTTGTGTTAAGTTGGTAATTTCACAAAGCTAAGTGGTATAATGCAGTAGTGCGTCTCCTTTTGGTTTGGTTGTTTTGGGCACAAAACTGATTCCAATTAGAGCGTTAGCTCAAAATGTGCTCCTTTAAGCAAAGTAAAAGTGAAAACGAAATGAGGAACACGATCAAAAGATATCCAAAGTTATAATTGTTATTATGCCTGTTATGATTCTAGCATTTAATCCAGTTAATTTTAATTCCATTTATTTCAAAACCCCAGGGATTATTCCCAGGTGTCATCTTAACACGGAAATAAAGACAGAAGACAAAAGCATAAAGTTTTTTCACCGAGAAAGTGGTGAAGGACTCTTGTCACCCCCCATGGGTTCCCAGCAACATCATGCAGCGGGGGACGAATAAAGCAGAAAATGGGTTTGTGCAGCACACAATAGCACACTGATAACAAGAAGGACATGTATTGAAAATGTCCTATGGGGACGAGTTTGCAGAAATGCCTTGTTTCTGTGAAAGTGCGGAATGCCTGGCTCTTAATGGCGCACTAGTGGGGGTCACCATTAAGTGACAAAACAATATCAGTGGGGAAACATTTGCATTGCAGTGTACAAATACGCAAGTTGTCAGGCATAGCAAGCCTGCCCTTTTCAACGTGACAGCAATCCCTTTAGGTGCAAGGCGAGTGCAGCTCAGTGGCGCAGGGGACGGCGAGAGATTTGGTGGTGGGGGACCGGGGGACCGCGGAAGTTGCATGCAGTGAGGTGTGTGTCAGGGCACCAGAGACAAAGCAATGATTACACACAATGAGACAACAGAGCGCATGCTGACACTAATGCAGTCCGAGGGGAGACGCAAAACAGAGCACTTGTGACAACTGTGAGAGGGCGTCATTCCTCTGACAGACAGCATTATGGGTAGCAAATAGAGCAAATGCTATTTCTTTTTTTTTTTTTACGTGACATTTTATGTTAACAGTCACATGATTATAAACACGTGCAAATAGCTAAAATGGCACAACACAAGGATGCATCATTCATTAAAGTTTGTTTCTCGATACAGTCATGAACTTGAGTGAATTGAGTGAACATGAATTTATTTATTTTTCTTTACTACATATGAGTTGGAAAGACTATAAACTAAGTATTAAGACATTGGAAACTAAGTTTACAATGTCTAATCAAATGTGATGTGGGCGTCCTACAGCACATTATGCATAGAAAGTGGTTTTATTGATTTAACCTAGTCTACCTGTGCGAGTTCCTCCGAGCGATCCTCCCTCTCTCTGACAGATGGGAATCCTGATGTCTACCTGACTGCATCTCACTTAAGGCGTGCGCTCTTGGCACATGGAGTTTGTTAAAACAACACCTGTCTGTAGCTCGCAACCTGTGAAATATTTAAATACTCCTGCACAAATACCTGTCACCATGTGTAACATTGCTGCTACTGGATTTAAAAAAAAAAAAAAAATCAATATAGTTTCAGATAGTCAGGTCATTCAAACTTTGATCCAGTTTATTCCATACCGTGATCTTTGTAATAAAGAAAGAAGATTGCAAGGACTTAAACTAAAAATAATGATACAAAATTGTCATCAAAATTACAACACCGTACCCTGAGCTGAATCTAAAACTGAAATGTCCACAGAAGAATAATATGAACAGTGCAATACTGTTTTCTTCTTCTGGTTAACAAATATGAAATATGTTCTCAGCTCTGTGAACACCTTAATAAATTCATCAACAAACAAACAAACCTGCAGTGGCAAACCAAGCTCCAACCCATCTACAGTATGTGTCACACTTTGCTGGACAAAAAAATACAATGATCCCAACATTGGTGGCTGACATAAATCACTCTTCACATTTTAAACAGGAACCTGCATGAACAGCTTGGACGATCTTTTCCAAATTGTCTGGGGTCCAGAACACTTACTGCTTTTCTTGGAGAAGGTATAATCTGTTTACAGACACTGTCATGCAGTCAGCCAAAAGGCAACAATGTTACACTGCGGAGAAGAATTACCTCCACAAATTACAGAGAATTCCTATCAAAATGTAACGATATCCTTTATTTTAAACACATACAAACCTGATTTTCAGTCAGGGTGTCACTGTAAGCTCTGCTCTCTTATGACTCTTGACTGAGAGACACTTTAGGGAAAATCAACATAGGAGAACTCTTCATCATCTTGGCAGGTAGGTTTCTTCACAAATTACCCTTCCCTCGCCATCCGTCACACACAAGAGAGTTCACCTGCCTCTGTGGCACAATCCTCCACTGCTCAATTCTTCACATCCTTCTCCACAGCTCATCTAATAAAACATTTCTTCATTATGTCTTGAAAGGATGTCACAAATGCTGTGGGTTTAAATGATGTGCAGCAATGGTAGCTGACACTCTAAAAATGTCACTGGGAGAAAATGAGATTAGCTTTTTGCTTAGTTTAGATTTAATATAATAAATGTTAAAATAATAGCCCTTCTGCGCTTAAAGGGGTTTGCCAGACATTTCTGCAAACCTTTGACACAGAATTGTATTCCTAGCCTGGTTTTGTGAGGGGGTGTTGACGTTACCACAGGTTACCATCCTTAGGTTTCATTTGCATTTGAAAGGAGGGCTATGTCAGCCCTCTGCCAGGTTGCTCAGCACCTCATTCACGTACTGCATCCCATGATTAATCCAATGTGAAACACTAATAAGCAGCAAGCCTCACCCCATGGACTGGGCCTAATTGGGTCAATCAAAGATGAGCCACAGAGAATCGCAGAAGGGAGAGAGCGAGAGCTTTCAGTATGCCAGCAGTTTTGCAGCTCTCGGCAAAGACCGCTGCAAATGAGCTGCAGAGGCTTATGGACATTATGATGGGGGGCTTTGATTAAAAAAGGAAGAGTCTCCCAATACCCTGGTGGTGACATTGCATGTCTAGTTGCTGATCTTTGGATCTGACATCTCTTTACGCAATTCCCACTTTCTCAGTGCTCTGAGAAGAAGGAATAGTTTAGTTGAAATGTGAGAAAGGTACTTGCATGTCCTCATCCTGTCTCTGGTGAGGTCCCATCAGACTTATGATTCTAGAGCCTCTTGTCCGGTGCTTTGCATACTGATGGACAAAGTGTGGAGGCGTGCAGCTGCCATTCGTAGGCTTCATCTCTGCTCTGCAAGATGAAATGTTGCTTTATGATTTCACTTTTTTAAAACCTCTCCTGCCATTTACAATTGGGCTCCATAGAATTCAACCAGCAGTCTAGTGTCAGTGCAGGAATCACAGTTTGGTGATTTAAATATCTGAGCCTCATCTGTGTAAACCAATTGACAAGGGTTAATTTGCCCATGCTGCGGAAAGCTGGCAGCATCATAGATTAAAACTCAACTGTGTAATATGTAGTGCAAATTTTCACAGAATCATGCCTAATCGTGTCTTGAATGTTGACACCACGTTTACGTTTTTAAATCACAGAAGACACTGTATGTGTTTTGTTTTGTTTTTTGTTTTTTTTAAATGAGAAATGAGAAACCCAAAATTCCTTCCCTGCAAGTAATAAAAGCACTTTGGCAGCAATTACAGGCAGAGTCTTTGTGAACAGCTACTGCCTTGGAAATGTAGACCTACAAGAAAACAGTTTTTTTTAAAGTTCTGCCACAGATCATTGTAAGCAGGTTAGATGTGTGGAAATTTTTCCTCCAGGTTGTCTCTGTATTTTGTTGAATTCATGTTACCCTTTACTTTTACAACCCTTCCAGGGCTGCCTGCTGCAATGAAGCATCCATCAGGCATCATCCACCACAGGGTGATGCACTCACCACTATGCCATGAGGCTGCTCCACATGTTCAACAGAGTTAAAAGTGAGGGACATAAATACACTTGGCTGCTAGTTCTCACAAGTCAGGAAAAGAACTGATCTAAAGTCAGTGCTAAAGTGCTCACCTCAGAATACACAAGATTAAAACAGACAACAGACAGGCTACAGTAGACAACTGCGTTCAGCTTAGGCCAAGTTTAGAAACATTGTGCATCTGAGGCACTAGTGTCATCAGTAAAAAAAAAAAAAAAAAAGAAAGAAAAGAAAGACAACACAGATGGTCCTGCTGTCCACAGGGGAAACATCACACAGACTGTACTGGGTTTAAATATAGCATAAGTGATTATATTATAAAAAGTAACGATTAATTACTCCAGCACTGTATGAGGGAAGAAAAAAAAAAAAAAAAACTTTACATTTCATGCAGTGCAGCAGATTAAATTGCACCTATGTAGCATTTTAGGTGAATGTGATTATAATTGAACTCTCCACAGTCTGAGGAAATCAATATTTTTTTTTATATGAAGTAGACCCCCGAAAATGTAATATAGTAACATAATAATCTCAGACATGTGAGATACTAAGGAAGCAAATTATAGTTTGGTGTAAAATAATCAGCAACAGTGTAGCTAAGATGCAAATGTACAGTAGGTACTGTATAACAACAATTGATGACACAAACATCCACAGTAACACCCACACAACAAAAAGCCAAGACACATGTCTAAAGCCTCACTGCACACGCGGTGCCAAGAAAACAAAGTTCACTTTTAACATCAATTATTTCAATAATTTAAATAAGTTGTATAATGGTAATGTCTTAATATTTTTTTTTACCACACGTAGTGATATTGGCAATCGGATGCCACATATTAGAATATGTGTTAGAAAACAGAATAATGAGTTGGTGCATGAAGAATATAGTCTTCAGAAAAAAAAATGTCTAATCATTCCATTACTGAAATACAGTTGAGTCAAAACTGAGTTGAAGAAAAAAGCAATCAGAGCTTGTTTTATAATGTTCTGATACTGCTCAGAGTCAATTTAACGCAGTAATCTCCTTGACCCAGTTTCCCACTATTTTATAAGAGGAAAAAATGCTAGAAAGTTTTCATTAAAATGAACAGAGGTTAAAAAGTGAAATGTGTAAGCTAAAGGTGGTATTATTTAAGTATATCCTTCAAATTGGACTGTCCCTTTACATGCCAGACCCTGTTTTCTTCTTAAGCATGCGTTATAGTATTGTATGACATTGTATTGTACTGGATTGGAGATGCAAGTGATAAGCACTGTTTGTCAAACCCACGTGGACATAACAGCACAGACAGCCTGCATAGGAGTGATTGATTGGTCTTGACATGTGACTGCCATAGTCAGCCACAAAGACCATTACACTTCTGATAAAAGCCTTTGTGGTCAAAGAAAAGCATTAATCACAACTCGACATGACAAATTTTGCCCCCCTTTTTTTTTAATTTTTTTATGCTGTTTTGTGGCCATCAATAGCACATGCAGAAATTCCATGTACTTCTTTTTGACTTTCCTGGCCTAGAGGACAGATATGCTTAAAAAAAACTTCTGCACACAGAAGTTTGACTAACAATTAGTCTATCTAATTGTAAAAAGGGGCGGGGTTTCATTGTAAAAAAAAAAAAAAAAAAAAAAATCAAGATAATCATTAACATTGATTTCATTCTCTCTGTGTACAAGCTTCCACAACAGACACTCCATTTGCTTGGCAGGGCTGAGTCCCAGCAGGAGTGATTTAGATACTCAGAACTGGACTTTTCATTTCTGGCATTTAGCAGCCAGGAGGCAATGGAAGGAATTCTGATATCCCACTTATCAAATAAGATAATAGAATTTAGAAAAGCAAGAAGAGATGACCTAATGTGGTCTAATAATGCCGCCTTGCAATTAAATGTTTGTTGTAGTACAGAGCTACTGATTTAACGCCATGACATCTCGTCCGACCTCATTTTTTGTTGCAAGACGGATTTATTACATAGTGATGAGTTTCTGTTGTTTTTAAAGTTCAGCGGGTGGAGGGCACTTCAGTGGCCGTTTTTTATTTCAGCAAAAATTAAATATGAATTGCGCAAAGATGGTGTAGTGGCAGAGTATTGTATTCAGCTATGGTGCATCACTAAAGCATGAAACAAAAGTCCACGGGCTTTTAGCAAGATACGGAACCATAATATTCTGACCACACAATCACAAATCATTATTGATAGAGGTTACAAAGTGCACCTATTTGAGTATTTTCCAAGCAAGTGTCATTTGTTGTTCCAATCATTAGGGAGTGATTATTTCACCTGTAGTAAAAATTGGAAAACAACACTGGGAGTGAGATTGTATCAGCAAAAACAAAACCTAATCCTGTGTTTGAAAGGAGAAACGATTGATCATTGAAGCATCATTTCGTTGACCTTGACTAGTAACAATCACACACATATCGTTTAACTTCATTGTGTTCAATAATTGTTTATTTGGACACATAACACATGTAGCTGACTGAAATCATAAGCTTGCCTTTTCATGAAAACTGCACTTTATGTCGTTTAAGTGCCTTTGCCCCAACTAAACTACCTTTGACGCATCATCACAAAAACAAACAGTATGTATGACATGAAATAATAATTAATAATTTAATAGTTTGTTTGACTGTTTAAATATAACATGTTTACTTAATGTGACCATTTTCTGGATAAGCAGCTGTTCTATTTTACTGGAACAGTGACTGAACATTCCTCTTCATTTCTCCTCATATGGGGGAGGAGGAGCATGTTTTCAGCGGTGGGAGGTGTTGGGGTGAGGTGGCGATGTGGGATGCCAGGGTTGACAGGGTCCAGGTGTAAGCATTTGACCACGCATGTGGGGAGTCTTCCTCCCTGAGATAAATGGACAAATCCCTGGTATCTGCAGGTCATGGGTAATACACACTCATGATTAATGTCCTTTAAGACAAATCACCTATTGGACACTTCAATCAGAGAACCATGCTGCGATAGGATGAATGTTCAGTACCGAGTTAAAGAACACACTTTAAATCTTCTGGCCTTTAAAGTGTGTGCTATATATACATTTATGTAAAATCAAACTAATTTTGAGCTTAATGACACAACACAAATTTTTTTGTTTAAAATTGTTCCTAAACATGTACATCCAAATATACTGTATATTCCTGTTCCCATTTGACAATAACTTTATATTATATTCTATTTAATTCAGTTCTTTTTTTTTTTAAAGGTTGACCAATATTGATATCTTTCCGTCATGGTAAAAGAGTTATAAGTGTGTGTTTATGGCAACATGTTGAATTTGTGTACTTGGAAATTACAAAGCAGTCAAAATGCTACAAATGCCTCCAGCAATCTGGTATAGTTTTATTTTTATTTATTTATTTATTTTTTTTTGGTCATCAGTTTAACCACAAGGGCTCATTCATTCTGGCTACAAGTCATTCTTCAGGCTCAGTGTGGCGTGACATAAACACATACGTCATACTCAGGGTTCAGCAGGGCACCTTAATGAGCAAAATCCATGCTGGACTCACACTGCTCAGGGATTTCCAATAAAAAGAGACGTGGAGACAATCTCTCAGACAATATCCATTCTTTTGATAAGCAATCTGTAGGGATAGTTATGGTGCCGAATGGATTATAGACCACAGAAATGCATCAACCCCAAGGAAAAATGTTTTGGGAAATTAGGGCGGTAGTCATGCAAAGAAAAACTGTGCTGATGCAAATCAGCCAAGTCATTGTTTTTAGGGAAAGTTTTCATGTAATCTTTACATTTATAAAACTGACAACAGTGTGATGAGTACAACTTCTTACTGTTCTCATGGTTATGTTTAAAAAGCACTGGCCAAAGATTTTTTTTTTTTTTTTTAAGTAAGGTAGAGTAAGTTTAGTTAATGAATCTAACATGTACCAGCTTTTGTCAGAAATAAGTTCCTGACAAACATGTTGAAAGCATCTTCCGGACATTTTTTTTTTCCCTGTAGCAGCTGACTCAAATGAATCAATTGGTTCATATGACGAGGAGCTCAAAAAGAATGTACACATGCAAGAGCTAAAACGTTATTGTGACCACTTCACATACTGTGTGACACATATGTGTTTACTGAGATAGAGGACATGATCACCAAATCCTTATTTACATGCACATACAAGAGATGAAACATAGATTAAAGAGTTTTTATGTTCTAGTGGAGCATTTGGTGTTTCACATAGGAACATACTTATCTTGGAGTAATTATATCAGTTACCAGTCTTCCCTGCAGGATTGTTTTGCACCTTCATACAGTAAGAGCTTTATTTTTCAGAACAAAGAGGGCTTTTATTTCATCAAGATGGCCACACTAATGAAGAAACGGATCCTGTGAAATGCTAAAATAAATTGTACAAAAAAAACAAAAAAAAAAAACAAGATAGTCATGGTATAGCCAATGTGGATACTTGAATACATTCACTCATGGCAACATCTGCTCATAACTTCTTCCTGTTTTCATAGTTATGTTTAAGCACTGGTCAGTATATATTCTATGTCAATAACTATTATTACTGCACAAAATACAGCAAATTCTGTTACATATTTTATATACTCTATAACTATTTTCTCTCCTCCAGGCCATTTTCAAAAAAAGCGCCAAACTGTATTGTTTGCTCATATTTCTATTTCTCAAAATGCTTGGCCTCCTGTTGGTTTTAGGACTTGGGTTCTTTCACCACCACCATGACTGCAATTCCTCCCACACAGGAGAGAATGGTATGACATTTACCAGAGCTGCAAGGTGGTAATACTTTTTTTTTTTTTTTTTTTTTATAAATGGCAGGGCTGAAAGGACCCACGCTGGGCCCCACTGGGACTCCTTCACACTGGCACGCTAAGCCCATTCAGAAGGGGGCAGTAATTACAGGCATAGAGGCAAAGCTGAACTAATGCATACAAGGTGTAACGTGTGCAAAGACAAAATGTCCATCAGAGATATTTGTGACAGCTCCACTGATTTACAGTGGCCACAGTAAATCAGAATGATCAATCTTGGTATGATGTCAGCAGCATGAATTTAATTTGAGGTGATTATATATATATACACACACATATTTACACTCATTCTGCCAAGGATCTGCAAGTTAAACACTGACCACACTGGAAACCACTTGCCTTGTGTGACTGTACATTCTTACATTTATTCTCACTGGCCACTCAGCACAGTTTTGCAGAGTTTTGCTCTCCTACAGTATAAAAAAAAGGCTTTACAAGCACATTTCTATTGCACCAACATGACAGATCCCCACCTCTTCTGCCCATTTTTATCAAAGCATCATGTTGTTAACATACCAAACGATGCAACCACAACTGCAATACAGTGTAAAATACTGAGTTGTAATGAGGCTGGCCATCATTTAGAGTCACACACGCAAGGCCACTGAATTTGCTCAACACAGTAAAGTATATTTATTTCCATCGACAGACATTTGTCCATGAAAATAAACCTCTGGGAGCAGTAGCCTCCAGCTCAAAGGCCATATTTTCTGATTTTAATTGGGTATTTTCATGGTTGCATTGAGAAAGGTCTCAGTTGCAATACAGAGGAGGAATCTAAGAATACCACTGCCCTTTCATTATTCCGCACACACACTGCTATGGCTATACGGTGAGATCAGAACTTTTCAAAACTCTGAATGAGCACTTGCTAAGTCAAGTTACTATTGAAAGTTAACAAACCAAGAGAGTGGTTTTACACCTTTGTTTGCCCTGCTGTATGTCTGTCTGTCAGTTCATTTTGTTGTTTAAGCAATTTCAAATGTCTGAGGCAGCAACCGAAAACATCATCTCAGTAGGGTGGCACTGGAGCAGTCATAATCAAAATCACATCTCAGCATCTTTGATATGAAAGCTGACTCCCCTGTGAACATGAATATCAATCTGTTTGACTGACACTGAGCTGTTTTTATTATTATTATTATTATTTTTACAAATGTGAAGACAGTGGATTATTAGATTTTTGAAAAACCCTTCATTGCCATTCCCCTTTTCTTTATACATTTATATAATTCCAGGGCAGTTTAAATGTATTTGTATCTGTGAAAACCAACAGTTTGCAATCTGCTCTTTTTCATAGGCCTTAATTTGATTTCTAGCTGTACTGCAAATGTCCATGACTGACTGGCAGAGTGATGCCCATTACCGACTGAATGATTAAGTTACACGACTGGTCAGTTGAATATAGAACATCCAGCATTCTGCATGCCAATCAGCCAAGTCATTGTTTTTAGAGAAAGTTTTTATGTAATCTTTACATTTATAAAACTGACAACAGTGTGATGAGTACAACTTTTTACTGTTCTCATGGTTATGTTTAAAAAGCACTGGCCAGTATATATTATATGTCAATAACTATTATTACTGCAAATAATTGCAAAATAGGTCCCACTGGCCAAAAGATATTGGGTTAATCCTAAAGGGTTACTGATGTAGTGAATGCAACACATACAAAATGTGATTCATATTTAAGGCCTCGATGTGGAACAAAGATTTATTTATTTATTTATTTATTTATTTATTTATTTATTTATTTTAAGTAAGGTAGAGTAAGTTGTACCATGTACCAGCTTTTGTGATGCCCATTACCAACTGAATGATTAAGTTACACGACTGGTCAGTTGAATATAGAACATCCAGCATTCTGCATGCCAAGTAATATACTTGGCATGCAGAATGCTGGATGTTCTCAAATGGCCATTGCACTTTCAACTGGGAGCAATGACTGATTCTTAAGGGCCCCTTTATCAACTGTTTTCCCCTGTTAAAAAGGCACCTACAGACAAAGCTCATGACAGTCTAGAGAGTCAGTAAACTGATGGGCTTTCTCTCCACAGGCAAACCTCACTATGCTTCTAATTTAATTAAAAACAGGGACTCAAAGGACTCTGTGCTCAGCAGCCATTTTGACAAGTTTTAGCAGGAAAATGTGTTTCATATCACATTCACAATGGCTCTGTACAGTCAAGGTTAAGGTCATATGTAAGATCAACTTTCTGTCACATCACTCCAAATGCAAGTTCCAATGATCACAGAATTTGACAGACATAAAAATAACTAAACTGCCGGTGACTTTAGACTTTTGCAAATTGCTGTGTGTCAGGCCATGTTATTGTAGTCATCTCATCCCCTCTACCATCTCGATCAAGTCATTTAAACAATGAGCAATACATGAGCCGATTTGAAAACTCAAGCTATGCAAGTGAAAGCATTCAAGTTGTTTTGAGTTTTTTTTTTTTTTTTGTGTGGGGGGGGGATACCGGTCATTTCTAATATCTCGAAAAATACAAAAATATACTTATATTTGTACAAAATGCTATAACATAGGCTACTGTGCCTGGTCATGGTATGACATGGTTACTCCAGAGGTCACCAGTATCGTTGGCTTGTATCCAAATGCACACAATACTACAACGAGCAAATTCTACAATGTATTCTATAAATCTGTTCATCAAAACACCAATCTTTGCTTTGTGAAAAAAAAAGACATGTCATGGGAGTACATATTTAATTTTTCTGCTTATTTTTGAATTTGCAACTTTTGGGAGGAAAAATTGTACTCACTATTTTACGTAATACGGGAAATTTGATCCAACCCCGATTCCTCTGCTGACAAATATAATCCTATCAAGTTCATCCAGTAGAGGTGTTGTCGTTGCTAAGTTATGCACTTAATGGATATGGGATCAAGTTTCAGGTTCCTGTTGTTGTGGAGGTTGGAGGCCTTTAAAAGCCACCATGAGCCAGTACTCAGCAATGATCCCCTTCCTGGAGGTAATGAATCTTACTGTGGGGTTTCTTTGGAAAATAACTCACAAAATGACAGCTTCAGGATGAAAAAACAAATAAATGCGGAGGAATGCAATAATAGTAATGTGAAAACTATGCGACCAAGTGACAAAAGTAAATTGGGCATTAAAATATATGGTACATAGGATTACACAGGACTCTACATGAGAAAATTTTAGATACATAACTTTTAGATTAAACACACTACCCATTGAATTCAATGAGAAAGTGTCCCCAAACTTTTGACTGGTAGTGTAGATCAACTGATTAGTGGATTTATTTAATAGATAATGAGGAGAATTAACGGATTTGGTTTTCAGGAAAAAAAAAAAAAACTGTATGTGTTTGATATAAATATTGGACACAGGCCACAACTATGCAGAAATGTAAACATGTGCATGTAATTACCTTAAGTAACCTTCAAGTTTCCTCCTACATGAATCCTAAATCACACCATATAAAATGTTGAGTTCCATTCAAAAGTCAAATAAACCATGGAATTATTTTATCAGTTAACTCCCATTCATAGTAGGACAACAATGCTACAATCTACACGTTTCTTGAGTTTACCGAGGGGAAAAATTCATTAAATTGTAATCAAGTTGCATATACGAATATCACTATAGTAATTATTGAAAGACACTGTACAGTATACAAGTCCATTTGGATGCTACATGATGCAGGGAACCCCAGTATTGAATATAATGACCATGAAAAATTTATTTGGTCAGAAAATCTTTCGGCATTACGACTTCAGCATAAGAAAATCCATAAAAACACATGAAATGTTAACGGATTTTAATGATTGATGCAAAGATAATTGGAATGTCAGAAATGAATAAATGCACAAGTACGAAGTGTTCTGGAGTGTGATAGTTAATTTAGTGGCATAGATTAAATCAAATGATAGCCATGCAACCTTGATTCAAAATTACTCATTTTAAAAACACAAAATGATGAAACATTTAACGCCAAATTGCAGTTCAATTAAGTTTTATTTCCTTTGCTTTACCCTAAAGCAGTTAAATAAAAATGGTTGTAAATGTCTTGAAATAAATGTTTTCACTTTCACTCAAATTTCACATCAGGCATTTGATTTAACATTATTTTGCTATTATCAATAAAAAAATCTAAAACATTCTTAGTACTAAGTGATAACATGAAAAGGACTGAACATATATTTATATAAATATCTTAGTACTAAGACTGCAATGACAATGCTACAATGGATCTATCTGTCCAAACCGTGGCCATAGAGAGTGAAGATATTTTCTTAACAAAGACTCACAGCTACGGTAAAAGAATGTATGCTGCAAAAATATTCAATTGCCATGGGGAAACTAACAGCAGCTCTCTAATATTTAAATTAGCTTTACTCCCTAGTCATTTAAGTGCAATAAATAGGTCAGGTGAAGGTAAATTGAATAAGACACCCCATGGGTTGTGAGAGGAGTTTGAATGGCAATTCACAAACCGATGGTTGATGTCGGAGAGAATTGACACTGGCATCATGTAAACTGTAAACATTCTTGGATATTGTCCCTTGCATAAAGAGACAACATAGAAATAAAGGAACTCTTGGTTTCTCTTTTGAATATCAATAAGCATTAGTACATTTCGTGGTACATACTTTACTGGTGTGGAATTAACAAATGGCAGCAAACTACAGACATGGAGCATAGATCTATGCCACTAACGACAACGTTGCTGCAGTCCCCAGTACCTACTATACAATGTAGGGGGGTTCTCATCTGTTTCTGTTTTGCTAAACTACTGCAACACCCCTACTTACATGCACCAATCAGGACGAACCCGAAATATGCCTCAAAACAAATGTGAGATTGTTTGCTTATGTTTCCAGGATGCTGAATCAAATCTGATAAAACCACAATTACACGCAGCACAAAAAAAAAAAAAAAAAAAAAAAATTAACTCCTGTGTTAACTGATTAAATCTGATGATAAACATTTCATTTTCAGGGGGTCTAAAACGTCTTGGAAGTGCTGATGGCGCCTCATGTTGGTTTCAGATACTTTTCCTGAAATATTCATAATTTTAACCTGTATTAATGACACATTAAGAGTTGAAGACAAAATATGACCTGAAGGATTTCCCCTACAACTTGGGGAACTTGGTTGCACCAGAAAATAGTGGGGCATACTGTACACAGCGGTATATTTAAGAGGAATCTACTGTATATCACAGAGCAAACGGCATCCTTGAACAAATTGCTATTCTTTCCTCGTCATGTTTCTTGTACTGCACAATTATACTGCAGAGCAGAGTGGCAGTCTGCACGGGGGTGTCCTACTTTAATAAATGAGCTGCAGCTCATACTGTATGCTCGCAAGAAAAGCAGAACCTCAGAACTGTAAACGTAGTTGCGTGAGTTCATAATGCTGTGACAAAATGAACGTAAAGACATGTCGAGGCTTAAAAGTAGGAGACTTGAAATACTGCTATATTTAGAGCAGTATTCACAAAAAAAAAAAGTGGCATCATGTTTTCAGCTCACTATACACTTGCCCAAAACTAATTGGACTCTCAAGATTATTTCTGGGTATTTAAGCAACACAATTTCACACACACACAAACAATTATAACAGAAGCACAGGTTCAGAGTGACGTTTTCCCACACTGATGTTATTGGCTCATGCCTCTCTACATTCTAAATAGAGTTAAAGACTTTTATATGAACTAGTAACATGTAAAGGGCAGTCAGCAGATGTTCAGATGGAAAACGATAAGTTTAGGAGTCATTAGTAACAATTGGCCCTGCAAGTTTGAACTGCTGTACTGGCTGCCGATATGTCACCTACTGAGATTATTATGCATTATGGCATCAATGTGTGATTACTATCTGCTCTGCCAGTTCAAAACTCAGATAGTATGATCAGTGCTGGTTGTTGTGCGGTATTTTCACAACACCAAAACGAATGGAGTCATTACGGGCCCTGCTTGTGTCGCAATCTTTAGTCTATCTGGACGACGACCATGTGGGAATTACAAGAACACGATTAAGTTGCAAAATTACAGTCCATATATTTGCTTCGATCTTGTCTTGATTCAAAGTTGAATTGCTTTTAGAGTTTTCCGCCAACAATAACAATTAGTTTTTACACTTGAACTGCTCAGAGATTTGTTGTTATGTTTCCTTGACTGTTTTAAAGACTTCACTTGTTGTTATGGCTCCATTCAGGAGACATTTTGTTGAAGGACTTTATGGCCCGCTAAGCAAACAATCGTTTAAATTCAATTAAGGCTATGAAACACAGTTGAAAACTGTCCTTTTAAGGTTTTGTTTTGGTGCAGTCTTGACCTATGTGCAGTGACTATATCCAGCTCAATACGTATATGAACAGAGTAGTAGGTAAAGTTGTGTCTATGTGCTGTGAATAAAATGGAATCATTAGCATCAAGCTCCATATAATGAGGACTAAACAATAATGGGATGAACCCACTGTGGTTCAGCCCATCAGAGAATTTCATAATTAGCAATTAGTGGTCATTGTATCACAGCGGCAGCAACTGAAAACTGGCTGAAGTGTCTACATTCACTCACCTATCCCGAGGCATTAACAATAAAATATCCCACTGGATTCAAACGTGATTAATGTCTGTCACAAGAAGGGCTGCAATGGCAGATTAGGCATGATTATGAGTGGTCTCATTTATTTTCAACCTGTCATTATCTTCTACAACATCGACTACGACACGCAGTGTCCTGATCATTAACAGTTCGCTTTAAAAAAAAATATGAGGAAGAATTAAACAATATGATGAAAAATGCACATGCATAAAATTCAGTTTCATTCAAATGTCATTATTTTTGCCATTTTGCTGAGAATTCTTCCTTTTATTTGTTTATTTTTTTTAACACATCAAATTCAACCCATGTGCGTATTTCAGGAAGGGACACTATTTCTTCAACTTCACACAGTAAATATGTTCTTTTTCACTAAGATTTAATTGCTATATGTTGATGAGCTACTGTGACATAAGAATCAATTAAACCAAATGAAATAGTGTACTTAGAGGTAATGAAAATACCTAAAATACCATAATGTTCAAAATACTTGGAAGTTAGGCAGAGAAGAGTCAATTATCTACCAACCTTATTCATTTGCCCAGATCTAACAATATGTTTATCACACAATGTGCATCCTGTCTTCATTAAGTCTTGTGTTTTCACGTTATTTTCAAAAATCTAATTACGAAAGTAAAAATGTCTGACAACTTATTTTCTTGTATTACCATGAGCCTCATCATTTGACCATCCAGATAAATGTTGATGAGGCAGCAGTTGAGAACATGGGAATATTTAATAGCTGTTTTTCAACGACTTGATTGTCACCATCCCAGGCAAACAGTGCTGAACAGAATCATCCAATATTGATTTGAGTGTTGGGCTGAAAGTGATTTACTCCTCTAAGACATTTTCATACATGCAGATGCAATTGTCCTTGTCCAGATGAGGTAGCTTGACCATGAACTCTAAAGTTAAGGACAACAAATAACCAAAGAACGTCAACCAGATTTTTATCAAGGCATTCAATCTCTTTATGTAGAGCAAGAAACAGTGACCCAGCAAACACTGGTTCCCTGATATTTCATCTAGTTGGTGCTGCAGCATGTTTTATAGTAATAGTGTAGTGTAGTTATATACATTTCTGTAACCCATCTAGTGAGCAGCTCATACTCCAAGACACAAATATAGCAACACATAAGATGACATTCCACCTTTAACGACATAGCAAGAATACATCACAGTCGCTACTAAACTGTCTCTCTACATACATGTGTCAAACTCAAGGTAAACGAATGTAATATTCATTTCTGATTTCTTTCTTTATTTTATCTATATGGTTTGTTGTGAATATTATATTATTTGACCTTGTCTGGCCCTCAACCTGGACACAATTTTTCATTTTGGCCCCCTCTATAATTGAGTTTGACGCCCCTGCTCTAACTGAATACATTGCAGACTTTTTTTCTTTTTTTTTTTACACATTTTTTTTTGCCTTGGTACTTCATGTCTTAATTTCCCAATGTTCTAGTCTGGAATACAATAAAGCAGTAAAACTCTTCCATTACACACAGATGTATGGTTTCCTGCCCATCCATAACCCAATTATTCATGAAAGCAGTGGACTTAAAATGATAGGCGAGTTAAACCTCACACTTTACATTACGATGACTTGGTGCCATCTGCTGTTAATACAGAGGTTATAATGTTTGGGGATGCTGTACATACATTTCAGAATAAAGCTGTTTAGATAAGGCATTTAAAGACATTCTCCTTTCCTTTGTTTAATATGTGCATATATATATATGTGTGTGTGGGTGGGTGCATGTGCACGCGTGTGTGTGTATATATATATATATATATATATATATATCTTCCCATTTTACCCTAAGCACGATGTGTTTACATTGCATAACTAGGTGATAAAAATCCATGTGCTATAAAAGTCAATTCTCCTATTGGGTACAAACAATCTTTCCCCAGAATTTGAACATGACATCATGTGCGTTGCCACCACCATAAATAAGTTAGCAGCATATCAGTGACACAGATTACCATACATTATGCAGGAATTAATGATGGCATGTTGTCAAACTTGAAGAAACATCAGAAAATGGACCGTTTTTAAAGTAAAGGAAAAATGCTAGTTATCTTGCATAGTAATCCCACACAGGTCCAGTAAACCTATAAAGCACATGCAGTGGGAGCCTGTGATAACTGGGCACAAGTATACGGCATATTGATAGATTTTTCAAATTCAGACTCTCCATTTCCTCATTCCCACTGCTTTTCTCAGTAGACGATTTGACAAGCAACGATTTGATTGCAATATTTTTGTGAAATATTTTTTATGGAGTTGATTTTCAGTATTTCATAATTAGCTAAACTGTAGTAGGGTAGCTCTACGTCCATGAAAAAATACAAAGGAATGTCTTGGCAGTGTTGTTATAACCTACAGTGGAATTATACATCATGATGGGAAATCAGGAACTTTAATTTTTTATATATCGGAGACCTAGCTACCTCCGCCAAGGTCCTTATGTTAGCAACTTCTGCCAATCAAATTTCGGTAAGAATATACTCACTTACTACATCCCCTTCAAAAATAAATAAATAAATAAAAAATAAAATAAAATAAAATAATAAAAATCTGATTTTCAATACATCCCTATTTCTTATAATTGGCAAAACTGTAATATAAAAACTCACCAGGCTCAAAAGAAATTTGGTACCTGTATGCAGGATCTACCATCAGACTAAATCTGATAAAGATTATGGATTTGGTAATAGAGATGGTAATAGTTTTAAGCAAGTAGTTCTATACAGATACAGAAAGTTTTCTGGATCCAGTGGATCAAAATATGAAAATTTCAGGTATGGTTTTGTACTTCTCAATATTGGGATCAGAAGGAATTTTTTTAACTGGATAAATATTTGTTTCTATTAACTTATTTTCCAAATGTTTAAAATTAATTTAATGATAATGTGTCACATTGAAATGAATGAATGCGTGTTTTGTGTGGATTTATACATGTTTATTTTTTTTTTATTTTTATTTCAAGTAGAGTTGAAAGAAATTAGCTCTCATACTAGATCAGGTTCAGTTTTTTCCCCTCTGTTAATCAGTGTCACCGTAAAATAATTTAATTAAAAAACATGACATGACTCACTAACAAAAATAATTGGTCATGAGGTTTTAAGAGTTGTTGTGATCAAAGTAAAGTTACTCTATCATTTGAATGTGCAAACTGAAAATAACAGGACAAAAAAAAAAAAAAAGAAGATTCCCGTCTCTTCTCTGACGGTTGGAAAGTCAGAAACACTGAAGTAATCGTCATGACATGCTCTCCTGTATAACAACAACCTAAAAATCATGCCCATGTCCTTCTGCAGCTACAAACCCAAACCTCTCTTAGCCAAGGTAAAGCAAATCCACAAAATGAATTGATAAAATAAAATGAGTGAGTCTAAAGTGGGGGATTAAACGAACATCAAATGTCACAGATTCCATTATCAGGATTTTGGTCATGGCTACTTATGTGGTTTGCTATCTCGGTGGAACACACAGCTAAGGTCCTATCTAAGTATGAACACAGATTCTGCCTTGGGCCCAGGGAGCACATAATGTGCAGTGCTCTTGGAGATGAACACTAAGCAGATAATGCCATTCTTCTCAGTACCTATCATTAACTCCTCGACTGCCGGGCATATGGTTACATTCCGGACTAAGGCAAGACCATATGATTGGTCGTATGACTCAGGTCTTGACCACCTGTTCCACCCAGTTAAGAGTAATGCAGATAATTTCCATTCAAAGATTACTTAAACAGCCCTCAAAATGTTCTTTAAATTGTAATATAATGAAAGTTCCACGCATGAAAACTGGAGAGCGAATGCTGGAGCGGCTAGTATCACTTGAAAAGGACCATTTCGAGGGCAAGCAGACTTAATGGACTGCTTATTCTCACTGTTTGCCAAATGAAAAAGGGCTGACAACTCAAATTACATGGTTATTACAGTAGCCCACTCTGGCTGTGTGGACCTGCTGACACCTTCACAATGAACGTGACCTATCACACACCGACCAGTGTGTGTGCCAGTCAAGACTTTGGACATAATAGAAAGCAACTCTTATTTAACTTGAGTACTGGTTTTGACTGTAGATAAGCCACCCACTCAAGTGCCTTTTAAACATTATTCAGCAAAGTTTGAAGCGCAAAAAGTAAAGCAATACACCATTTAAATTCAAGAAATTTTACATTAATAACAAATTAATCAGCTTTTATTAGAGTTACTGTTACTGTAAATGATACAATGTTGATATGCATTGCCTCGGTGTGCTTGATTACCAACACAAGTATCAACATAAATAAATTACTTTAAGAGTGGACAACATACCTCCAACCCTTATCATGCTTATAAAATAATCCATAAACATAGTTTAACTGCAGTTTTAAAATGATTAATTCATTAATACAGCAAAGATGCCTTGAAGGGCAAATGACTTGGCAAATTTAGATTATTTTTTTCCTTCCAAGTGCATGTGGTTAAGATCTGTTTCTAATATTTGCATCCAGTTTACAAAAGATCCTACTTCACACTCACCTTTAAAACAATCTTGAATTTAGAAAAAAAAAACGACTGAAATACTCCTATGTAAATAAATCTATGTGCAATACAGATTTATAATAAAATAATTCTAATTCAAACACAAGTGATTACCCTCTGAAGGGAGATGAAATTGTGCATGAGTTAATGTGAGGTATTTTTGGGACAGGCATATAAAGAGAAAGAACGGCTAATAAAATGCACACAGAAAATAAGAACATCCATGTGGTCAAATGTATATTGTTTAAAATGTGTTTTCCTCAAGAAGGCACTTCCCCCTTTTTTTTGAGCTCTGCATGTCCCTGTTGAGATAGGTTTATTAGTTTTACTTAGGGCCACATATGTACTGGTACAAGCCCCAATAATTTAAAAATATAATTTCATTATTGATTGTATAGACATCAATCCAAATTACACGGACTGTGTCAAAGACGCCCAAGGAGAGTAACAGTATGCTATTGCATATGCAGTTCACGTAAAGACAAATGATTTGACTATTTATATTTGGTGGATTGCATTTAGAAAATATGGGACATTCTGCAGCACTATATTTTCTGTAACAATATCATAATACGTGTGACATTTGAGAGTTTTTACATCAATGCTGGTATTCAGAAAGACCAATTTACTCTGCTGAGGAAATTCTTCAGCTTAGCTAAAACCCATGTCGATAGAGCTCAGCAGATCCTTTCAAAGATATAGTAAAATATGCCTTTTGGTATTGCCTGACATGTTCATGTCTAACATGGTGGATGGGGATCTGTGGTGTTTTGAACAACTCCACCTCCTTAAGGGAACGATTTAAACATCAGACAATGAAGAGCCAGGAGAAGGTCCTGACAGTCTAAGAAATGGGGATGTCAGATGTCTGACTGGGGTTTTTATACCAGTTTTGGGTTGTACTGAGTTCTGTGGTTTGGGCCAGGGAATACCGAAGCCTCAGAGAGATTCAACACAGACATTTTGTTGATGCTCACAGAGATGGTCCATTTGACAGTTTGACATTACTTCTATTAGTTTTGTCTATTTCCTCAACTGGCATGTCAGTCAACATGTGGGAGACAGAAGGATCTCATGCCTGAATACATCACAGTTGATTAATCATATGTGAAGATCTGTCAGTTAACTAATAGACTGTAACCCTTTATGACATTTACCAATTACATAAAGAAATAATAATAAAATAGCACTTAGGCTAAAGGGGCATTATGCAACATTCTGTATCACAAGATATTGGGAAAGAAATATCAAGTATGTAAATACTTATTTCAGTACTAATGCCATGAGCAGTGAGTGATGTCACACTTCTTTTTTTTTAGCAGTTGTCGTGACAGTTGCAAACGGAAATCGCAAGAAATGTTGGACCCGGTTTAAAAATATGCTGTGTGAACAAGACAAGCCATGTTGAACACTACCTCATCATATTCATGACCTGCAAACTCTTAAATTCTCTGAAAGGTCAGAGTTCGAGATGACCTGTTTAGGATGTGTATGTCATGAGTTTCACTTGATTGCAACAATAAAAGCAGTGACTGATGGGCCCGTCTGTATTGGCTGAAAGTAGGTCAAAGTGTCCAACTCAAGACAACTCTCCAGATTTACTTCCAAAGAAAGCTTGTTCTTTGGATAAAAGGCTTCAGCCAAGGACTGAGATAAGGGCAGGGTTAATACTGGTCTGGAATTTCCATGATGGACAGGTCTCCAAAATGACTTGGAACTTGCTCTTCTCCTCCTGGTCTCATATAGCTTGAGGCAGACGTCATGTTACAAGTCTGTTTTTGTAGATTATTGACTATAGCTATAATTTTTATTTGTTTTTAATCTGGTCTGAGTTGAATACTGAACTGCTAATTTTTGCACGATATATGATATTGGACCTTTAGTCCAAAAGATTAAGCCAAATTACCTTCTTGGTAGATGACATTACATTGCTGTATTCCAATTACTTATCCAAAAGTATAGTAAAAAAAAAGATCTCCTTGGATAATTTTGAATTTTTTTTCATCCTAATGATCCACCACAGTACATGCCTCTGCAAAACAGTCTTCCAGTCTCTGAAACCAGTGCTGGGTATGGGGGAGGTGATCATGTTCATGCATAATTGCTGAAATTACTCGCAAGGCCGTCATTCTAAAGGGTTTGACAAAGGGGTCATTCGGTGACATAGCATGGCATCGAAATGACAGTCTTGCTCTTGCATTGTTTGAAATGTCACAGGATGGCAACACAGTATCTCCTCAGCTCCTAGAGGTCATGGAAGATGGATGCACCACTAATCTGACACTCACTCTGGGATGGTGGGGGGAAGCAATGCAAACAGGGGCTTTAGATAACTTCGCCATCCACCAGTGACCACGAATGCAGACACGTCTCTCGGCCTGCTGTGTTTCGTCAACCAAATCTTTCTTACAGCTTGGTGACTTCAGACAAGAAGTTGTTGCCAATCCCACAAGGATAAATCCCAGCCAAGAACTGACTTTGCAGTATATTAATCTGATATTGTCATTTTATTTTTTGGGGAATAACGCAAGGTAAAGCCAATGACTGAAGTACTGGAAAGACTTTCTACACCGTCGAATCTGTCTATTTATATATATGTAGATGTTTCTGCCATCATTTACAAGTGTTTCCTCTTCAAATTTAAGAATTACTGTTACTTTTCAAATATTCTATTAATACTACCACATTAATCAAACTTTGGAACTAAAGTTTTGATAAACATGGATTTAGCCATCAAATCATTGAGTTCACAAACTAAGTCTACAGTGTGTCTCCAGTAGAGTGTGGACTTAGTGTATTGTGGATGGATAAATAATGGCTGTATCTTCTATCTTGTAGCCCAAGAGGGAATATTATCAGGAAGGTTTGTGGTTTCATTGATTTCAAGGCTGCAATCATGCCCATCTGATGTAGTGGGCTGAGTGAGGATAAGTGATGCTCTGCAGTCCATGGACCCGCACTATTTGACAGTGGGACAAGTTCAGAGAAAATTTTGCTTTCTGAAATCTGTGGTTTCAGTAATTAGTATTCTGGTTTAATGGTTTATGTATTATTTTTCACCTCTGTCCGATGAAGTATCTACACGGAATGGCTCCATTTCAATATTCTACGGTGGAAAAAAATGCACATAGTACTAAACATCTCTAATGGTCCTCACCGGACATTATCTCTTTGCAATTCTCTAATGGTGCTGTCACGAGTGAGTTTCAAACCATTAGGCAATTTGCAGTGAATGAGGACATACGGACCAAAAAAAAAAAAAAAAAGCTCCATTCAAACTTGTTGTGATTGAACATTCTGAAGACAAATGGAGAAAAATATCACACAGATAGTGAGAGAATAGGTAAAACCATATTGAGGTTTAATATATAAAATCATTATGTTAACTAAAACATCCCCCTCTTTTTTAACCCACTATAATGCAGAGGCATTTAAATAAGAACACTGTGTGGAAAAAAATAATATTTTGAAACAGTCAGTGCATTATTTAAATTAAAGCAGATTTTAATATGTTACATGTTACATTTATTTTCATCTACCATTAAAATAAACATGAAGAATGACTTGTTGGTGCTATAATTTAGCTTAATACACCTGTGTGCTTTTTTTTGTTTTATTTATTTATTTATTGCCAGATCTCAACCCAGAAGTCTATAGGAGCAGCTGGGAGAATTTGAGTCATCTGACATTTTTCTTCACTCTTCACTAGTCTGTCAGTGGCAAAAGATGCTTTTGTCCTGCTCCTGCAGAGCAACCTAGTTTTCCATCAGGGGATATTAATAAATTAATTATCATGGAAAAAAAAAACAAAAATACACAGAATATAATTTCATGAAATTAAGAGATGGCGGTATTCTTATCTATCAGTAGCATGGCGATATAGCTTTGAGCCTTTTCTGCATAGCAATTATAATTCAGGGAAATAACTTTATTTAATATTACAAAAACATTTAAATTCATGTAATTATATTTCCTGACATTGAATTTTTAAAATAAAATTTCCATTTTAGCTGCAGAATCACCATTTTTTTTCCCATCACATCACATACCAAATTAAATGTTTTTCAATAAAACTTATCTGTTTGTGTTAAAATATATATAACACTGTGGTAATCTCTGATATGTATCTTTTTAGGGTGAAATATTTTGAAGCGGGTCCATACAAAATGACAAAATAAAATTGAACTTCTTCCCCCCCCACACACACCCATATTTCAGAAATATTTATCAAAACAAAGGTTAAAGCATCACATTTATGTGAATTGTATAGTCTGACTGTACAGTTGCCTGATCAGAAAACATAATACACAGAATACAGATAGAAGGAAAAAATAACTATATACTTTGGAGGACATAGTTAATGCCACACATGCAAGGTTTTTTCTTTGCAAGAAATATTCTGATGTCACTGTGCCCATCCCTGCACCAAAATCACATCCCTGCACCAAAATCACGTCCCTGCATAGACACCAACAGAGCTCACACAGCTCACCAAACATCACATTACAGTAACAACTCAATACAGCTCCATAAGATGAAAGGTCCTGGCTGCATTTCATCTCAGTATTAAAGACTATGCAAGTAGCTTTTCAGCAGTGAGTGAGCTTCTTAATAATAACGGTCATCACGCAGCTCAGTGAGGTATCACCAGTCAATACAAACAATCAATCGCGTCTACTGCGATAACATTATAAAAGGAAGTGCTTCCGATTTATCTTTATTAAATCAACAGGGATTTTGATAGCCTTACCTGCAGTGGACTGCTTTGTCCTGTGTTGGAGCTGTGAGTGTCCGGTGCATTGGGATGGGGGAGAGCTTTGGTTCACTTGTTGTTTGTCGGGAACGGGGTAGTTTGCTGTGTGGCTGGAAGCAACACTCCTGAGGGCCCACTGTGAATAGAGGTCAGGATAATAGACACAGTCACACAACAAAGACTGATAATCCTGTCTTGCCCCACAGCTCCCATGTTGCAATCAGACATTTTAAGAGCAGTTTAGTTGCAGTGAGGGGCAGCTGAATGAACTGCGGTTAGGAAAGACTCCCAAGGTCCCATTATGGACAGTAACTGGTGTCAATTCGCAGCAATTAGACCACTCAGATGTGTCAGTAGACCGGCCTCAAATTAATAAATAAATAACAGAGACCACAAGAGCTCGCTGATATAGCCTTTTGAGTCATTTGAGTCTCCCTGTGGTGTATTTCAGAGCAGAACACTTAGTCCTTCAAAAAAGTGACGAGGTGTACCTTCTCCTCACCACTTATCCGGTGTGACCTTTGAGTGAAAATAGTCCTTAGTGAGTATGTTGCTTAAATCTGCCGCCACTGGTCATCCAAAACATTTGTTTAAGTAGCCCATATCCTCTAATGCTGCTTTATTATCAGTTTAACCTGCCAAAATGAACTAGACACTGAGCAAGACCGCTGCCCTTTTGATTCCTGAAAAATATTTGTTACATGTCACAACGGTGTTAGCCATAACTTGAAGAGCATAACATTTAAGAATGAAGATAATAAATAAATAAAGGGCAGTGGATATTAATAATTTCCAAGCCGATAGTGGAGGCTGTTGAAACTTACAGACCAAGTTTGTAGCCCTAGGCCTAAAAGTTAAGAGAAGCAAGAGTAGCCTCAGGCTCACCACTGTGATGCATCTCAGAAACAATATTTTTAGGAATGATCATAGTCTGGGAGATGTAACCTTGATTTTAAACCTGTGTATTTGTATCACTATTCATCTTGTCTAAGGTCCTGTTAAACCAACACTCTGGTGGAGAGTTATTTCTATTGGGGGATTATTTTTTTTTAATATTGTAACAGTTCTCACATCCTAAACAATTGTGTTGCGGAGCCTGGTAATAATTGTGAGGCTTCTTTTCTAAACACAGAAATAAATTATGACCTAACAAGACATTAAGTGACACCACTCTGAGAAGATAGACTATTATGTTTATGCAACACATTTTATGGTAACAAAAAAAAAGACTCTTGATTCATATAGTGGTATTTTATAGGGCACAGTGTGAAAGAACACAGAGCGCAGCCTCTACTTTTGATGGAGTACTCATCAAAAGAAAGCGATTATTTCAGAATAAGGAGTAGCTATTCTTTGTTGCCCCACTTCAACCAAATGCACGCATAATGCGCAATGTGCCAACATCCTTTGATCGGTTAGCAAGGATGTGGACACCGTCCACTGGTAGATAAGGCTCTGGCTTTTCCAAATAAGTGTCAACAAACATTGCTCTTGGAGAATTAATCTGAAGAGGAAAGTCAAACAAAGAGAGAGCGAAAAAGAGTAAAGGCTTTACACAGTCATTATGTTCTCAAAGTTCTGTTGGTGATTTTAACTTTGAGATTCATTCACTTCTAATTGAACAAGGCTGTAACAATTGTTTATTTGAGACTGATCCTGGGACTAACCCTTTACATTTCTCATTCATTTACTTTCAATATAGTATAGGGCATTACTAATCAAATATAAATCTGTAGTTTGAAAATTTCTTCCCCTCTCTTAGCAAAGAAGAAATCACATTAACTGCATCCTGTCAGTTCTATTCCGAATGTCCATAGTGGGCACTTCAGGTTGTGAATCCCCGCAAGAAATCACAGAAGCCAACTGGGTGACTGTTCCTGGACAGTCAGAGTCACTGACACAGCTGACAAAAGAATAAAAAAGGAAGAAAAAAAATGAGTTAAGTGAGCAAAGCACTCCTCTGAGAGGTCAAAATAAAGACAGAGGAAAATAAAAGCCTGTGTTAATTTTAACACCAATGTACTGACTGGAATGATTAGTCACCATGTAGGGATGGTAATTTTAAAAACTGTTGTAATTGCCTCTCATTTCCATTTCAAATTTGAAATGTGAAAATATGACTAGTAATGGCCTGGCCCTCGCTGAAGCAATTAATTTAATCCCCATTCACTACTCTGAAGTGGTGAGGAAAGTGGCCATGCAAATTATAAAAGGCAGTGGTGAAGTTTTAAAAATGTTAGTATTAAATATTCTGTCTTTTATTTCCCATTCTCTAAATAGTCGGTTTTTAACATCCAAAGCTGTGCAGCAGACTATTATGCTTTGTGCTTAAACACATCTTTAGTTCTTTCTACTTTACAGGGAAAGAGGCTAAAAAAACAGGTTGGGTGTAACAGGGAATAATCATCCCCAGTTGGAGAACCTCAAAGGAAAAGGGAAGAGAGGGTATTTTCCAGAGCTGGCTGCAAAGTCATGAGCATCCCCTGCTGGTTAAGAAAAAAAATTAAAAATAAAAACTTCAAACACCCAGCCCCCAATGAAATACACGAGAGAGGAATTCTACTAATTAATCCACAACCTGCATGAATATATCATATGTGTATTCAATCTCACATAACAATGATGACTTACACTGCAGAATACACTAATGAACTCATACATACACAGTGGTGGTCGCATTAATTGTCATGACATATGCAGACGATAGCAATAAACATTTATCTCACACACTCAGTTTGAGCAAATGAAGATTTGATCTGCAGAGGCACAAAATAAAGCCAGGCATTATGAATGCACTGTATGTATGTATGTACTGTATGTACAGTATGTCTATGTATGTTCTGGTTTGAACTTTGCAAATGTCATTTAAAAAAGGTACAGAGCTGAGAGCATATCAGTGCATCACTGGGTCAGGTGAGAACCTTGAGGCTCTAATTACGGAATTGACTTTAAGGCTGAAATCAACTATTTTCATTATTGATAAGTCTGATAATCATTCTCTCTCATGTTGGAAAAATATATACATATATATGGTGAGAACCTTGAGGCTCTAATTACGGAATTGACTTTAAGGCTGAAATCAACTATTTTCATTATTGATAAGTCTGATAATCATTCTCTCTCACGTTGGAAAAATATATACATATATATGTATGTATACATATACTGATATAATTATATATATATATATATATAAAACAAATTAAACAAACAGTATAAATATTTTAGCTGTTAAATGTTGATATATTGGCCACAAAAAAGCATGCTGTAGTGTCATTATTTGGAAAATTTCTTACTACATTGAACATTGTTTAGCCAGAAACACACTGCAGCTCTCACTCAAACTACAGTACTACCCAATTATCTTAAATTATCTTAAAAAAAGTTAATAAGAGTAACAATATTCCCAAAATAAACCTGTTCACAAATTACTATTTTAATATCTAATTTTAAAAATATTTCATAGAAATTAACTGAATATTAAATATAAACTTGCAGTATTATGCTGCAGTATTATACTGCAGCTGTAATAATAATAATATTTCCAAGAAAATTCTTGTTTAGCCATAAATCAGATTGGTGGGCCTTTGGAAACCCTGCATGTGGGTACAATAATAACTCATTGTGCACAAATACATGTGTTGCAGCAGTAATCTGCAGATCATCTCAGTTGGGAAAAATAGATATTTGTAAAAGCACAGAAGGGATTAGGCAGGGTTTTCTACCTCCTGCCGTATGTGGCCTGACTCATGCTGAGAGAAGTTCTGTGGAAGTCTTAAAGAACGAAGAGGATTTGACACTGCTGCTGCATTACTCCGATATGACCCAAACAAAGCCATCAGCATGAGACCTTTGTACAGGGTCTCTTAACCTTCCTCTTCAAACCATGTAGATGCAGAATTGACAACATAATCTTAATTAAATTAAGAATGAACACCAAGCGGCACGTGGACAGTCGACGCATGTTTTAGCCTGATACTGTAGCTACATTTTGGCTACAAACTAAGGCAATTTTGTGAAACTATCATGAACCATGAAAAATCGTTGCCTTTCAGACACATTCTTTCTGGACCATAATACAGAGCATAATGTTAAAATAAAGTAAATTCACTCTCATCTTTTTGACATCATTGTGCTGCCATGCTTTTCTGTGTGCACTGTTGTGAAATATCCAAATAAATGGCATGTATTTATTTAAGACCATTTGCTAACCTTTTGGCTACAAAACATAATTGGCTCTTTAAAAAAAATGCCATTGGAAAATGACTGTTTTTGGTAGATATTTCAGTCTTTTGAACTGGCTTGTTAGTTCACACTGCTGATGTACATATACAGCTATTTACCCTCTTAATGATTCATAAGTTGATTCCTAATGAAAAATAAATTGAGTTGCTCCCAACACATTCATAACATTTCCTCCCAAGAACAAATGGGCTCCTTTATGAGAAAAGACACATTGTTGTTAATGATTTTATAAGCAGGGAGCCCACCTGACATCCTGTTTTCTATTACTGTTCTTTATTCAATTTGGAGCATGCACTACAGGTGACCTAACCTATAAAAGGGCACTTCAAACTAAATTATCTGAGCTCCTTGAAGTTTTATAAATTCAGACTCAGCCTCACAGAGGGATCTCATACCAGAAACTAATGGCTTCACCTTTAGCTTTGTATAAATCAATCACACCAAAGGTTAGAATACATCATGCCAGGACTTATCAATGCTTTTTTTTCCCCCCTTACATCATTTCACAACATGCTGTAATTTTGGAAGTGTAAATGGCAGGTGTATGAGGTCACATGTGAGAACCTTTGTTTACCTGTTTGTGCCTGCATGTTTGCACCCATGTATGATTAATAACCTGCAACTTAAAGACTGACATTTTACAAAAATACATGAAGAATTCCTTGTAAACAATAACAAATGAGTAAAATTGTATTTAAATATTAACTTTGTCCAGTTACTGTTACACAATACTATAAAACAGAATGTCTTTGAGGTTTGAATAATAACTGGACACAATAATGTCTTATTTTATTTATTTTAAAATTTTGAGTCTTTTACATAAATAGGATAATAAAATAAAATATTAGAACGATGGGCAGTTGGGCCGTGTTACTGATCTAACTGTTAGAACACAGGTAATATCCTTGATAAGAAAAAAAAAATCATTTCACCACGTGCATTTGTAAAAAGGAACAGTGTAAAACCTTTGTCAGTCAGCATGATCTTTCCTATACTTGACTAAGCTTAAGCTTTCTGTCACTTTGCTCCAGTTGCTAAACTAACAAGAGGATGGTGGCACTAAAAAAAAAAAAGGGTCCAATCAGTAACACTTGTTGCACCTGAGAACATGGAAATTTTAGACCTCTCTATGTGAGAAAATGAAAAACACTGTCTTCTCTAGTATGGAATATGGATAGGGGCACTGAAGTGTGCTCAGTCTGAGTCAGGACAAATGCCTTTATGAAGCAGTTGTGTGTGAAGGAAATTCGTTTGTAAATTACACCCGATCTTTGGAGGAATTGCTTCCTTTTCAAAAATCAATTCAAAAAGTAGAACTAAAAAGGGAGACAGACAGCTGCAGATGCAGTAAAGCCAGTATTTGCCAGTAGTTCAATGTGAACAAAAAAAACAACTATTAAAAAATATATGAAAATGAATACTCTCTGCTATTTGTGACCTTGACATGGAAAAGCAACCAACCAAAACCCCAAAAAATAATAATAATCAGTAATTACTCAAATGCATGTTACTGCGCTGCCAAAGAGGATGAAATGCTCAATTTTAATTTAAAAAAGGTCAAACATCGCTCAAAGTAATAATCTTTGTGTGAATATAAATTGTTCAGCTGTACATGACACATTGTTCTTGCTTTACCACTTCACACATATTTGGTCTGACATGCAACACACCAAAACAGCGAATGCCAATATTTTATACGACTCTATTCCATTTCCACAGAATCTGTAAAAATGATCTCACATGAATCGTTTATGATGATATTTCATATTTACGTAGTATCAGTGCCTATATCTGTAAAAGACGACAGTTTTGTGCACTTGTCAGGTTTGGTTATTTTACTGGTGAATGGACCGTGCTGATCAAAATTATTATACTGTTTTATTTTTAATTTGTGCCTTTTTTTTTTTTTTTTTTTTTTACAAATGTGCAACACCGTGAGGCATTCAAAGACACATCCCTTCACTCATTAATCTTGTTGCCTCATTAGATAGTCTACTCCACCCACAAAATAAAGATTTCACTACAAGGCAATTTGCCTTAGACGGGTAAATAACTGGCTATAGAGTCTCCAGAATTCCTGTTAACGACTTGTGTACATCATTGTTGACCCTTAAAGAGAAAACCCTGATGCACTGATTATTTTTTTTCACTCCTAATTAAGAAGGTTATGTTATTTCATTGGGAGATCTGCCCACACACTCACTTGAAGAGTACTCTTGACTACAAATCACAGACAGTCAAATTGCCTCGGCTTATTCATTGTTAGTTTCCATCAAGAGTATCCAATGATACTCCAAAGTAAAGACTTGCTTTTACTGGAGCTTAATAGTCTTTGTTGATAAGATCAAGAAATATATGGCATATAGAAAAGATATAAAAAAATCTAGTAATATACATATACAATATATACTATACTACTTAAAATTTAATTTTTTTGCTTAAAGTCTACTCAGACTTATCTGAACAAATTAAACTTGTAAATAAAGAGTTCATGAAGGTCAAAAAGAAACAGGTATAAAACAATCAGGCCTTTCACACTGTATATGAAATATGACAGCCATGTGGCACACTCCCCAACTGAGGATGAAAATGCTGTTTGCGTCTTTGTTCCTATTGTCTGGATGTGAGAGGAAGGAGTCCCTAAACTGAAAATTCCTGACCACCATGCAGCTGCATGAACCCCAAGCCAAGTCTCTTGCTTTTCAGCTCAATCTCTTAATTTATGGTAGCAATACAGTGTGTGGCTCCTGCAGTAACCTATGTCCAAACATTACTTTACTTTTCAGATGTGGACTTGAACTTGTCAACAGCATTGCAAGTAAACAGGACAGACAATGTAGGCTACTACGGCATGTATTTTGTCATTTAAGGTGACATAAACAAGTCACATTACCCTCATGGCCCGTTTAAAAACATTATAAGTTGACCAAAACAAGCATACACTTTAAGATACAAAGAAATGGGCAATGGAAAAAGAAAACATGGACATAGAAGACACAAAAATATCAAAAAGTTAGTTAAAATCAAGCCCAAGCCATTTAGCAGAAAGGCAAATATTCACCTCAGGAGTTTTACTAATGTTTGTCAGGTGGACTGAACCAGAATCAAATTAGTGATAATGTTTCCCTGCAAAGTGTGGTTGTAGAGTAAAGGGACTGTTGGCTTCTAGTTTACATGTTACCATCACAAAGGCCTTAATGATCTCTGAATATAAGACAAAGCTTTGACTCACCATCTTCATAGAAGTCATCCATAAATGGTCAGGTCCATATCTATCCATTAACCATGCACACTTGTTCACCAGTGGCACAACCTGAGGGTCATGCTTTCCCTTTCAGTGTCTGTCTGTGTGTGTGTGTGTGTGTGTGTGTGATGGGTTGTAGGTGTGCATGACAGACTGACTGATTTGTGTGAATGTTTAGGTGAATCCCGAGAGTTGATTTGGTCTCACACAGGAGATTTCAGCATAATAGGCCAGATCAGTCCGGCTACTGTGGTGTCACTCAAAAGCTGTGTCTCAGTCGAGAACTGAGGCGGCCTAACCCACACAACTCACTGCTTCTCCTTCTTCTTCAGCTGATAAATTTCGGCAGCCTGTGCGCCAAGAGGCTAAACGCTGCCCTCCAGAGTTCACAGTCCTGAATTACAGTTCTCCTGCCCCTTGAAGCCTGACTATTGACTTAATCAGCCAAAACAACCTAAAAATCTGATAAATTTAAGCATATTTGATGTAAATAAATATATGTAAAATATATTTTATTTTCAAACCTAATTGTGAAACTAATAGTAGTATTATTTAGTCAGTTCTAGTTTTGTGATGAACCAGTTTATTAGGTTTGTGATTATTTTGGTGGACCCTTTAGTTAATATTCATTTTTTAAATGTTTCATGTAATATTGGAGTAAATGTAGATGTGTGCTGTAGCTCTGGCTCAGAAACAAACATGGACAAGTCAAACAATTTCCCTTAAATGTTACTAACCTGGAATATGATATACAAATATAAGTTACCTCCTCACAGATTCATGTTTTGAACCTCAGATGGAATTTTTACAGAAATAAAACATTATTTTGACAACAATAGTTTAACAACAACATCCTATTATGTCATCTAAACCAATGCAGTCAGCTCTATAATTATCAATTATTCGCAGCAGATCATTTCTGGAATGGCCTCCACTGTGAAGGATACATATCCTTCAAAAATCGGCAAACGTCAACAGAATTTTTCGGCCGCATGAGAAGGAGTCGACAATTCATGTGGCAATTGGGACAGGCCATGGTGTGATGCTGTGACACATTTTGACGACATCCGGACAACAAATCCACCAGACTCTCAACTGAGACACAGCAAGTTGCAGCCAGACTACAAGCATGCGTCTTTTCAGTCACTATTTTAAATGGTTTGTTTGGTGTATTGCTGGTGTTTTTTGGGGGATTTGGTTTGGTTTAAGGCTGCACCCAGCTTGAAACCTAGGACTGGCAAACAGTCTTTTCCTCACTCACTCACTCAGTCACTCAGTCACTCACTCACTCACTCACTCACTCACTCACTCACTCACTCCATTTTCTATCTCTTTTATCCCCCACATGAGTGTCACGTGGGGCACCGGTGCCAAACTGAAATTAGGGCGAGAGGCGGGTCACCCCCTGGACAGGTCGCCAGTCCATCACAGGGTCACACAGAGAATTAAACAACAATTCACTCTCACATTCACTCCTATGGGCAATTTAGAGTGTCCACTTGGCCCCCTCCCCCAGTCTCCATGTTTTTGGACTGTGGGAAGAAGACGGAGAACCCAGTGAAAACCCACACACACATGGGGAGAACATGTAAACTCCATGCAGAAAGGCTCTTGTTCTGACCAGGCCGTGAACCCGGGACTTCTTGCTGCAAAGGCAAGAGGTGATAAGTTTAATTGGGGTTAATTGGCAATGTGGATCCTGGAACAAAGTCTAATGGTGATTTTCCATTGTATCATGACTCGGCCCCTTTTCTTTCTTTTTGCTTTTCCATTAGGGACAGTACCTGGTACTTATTTTTAGTACCTGCTCTGGCAAGGTTCCAAGTGAGCTGAGCCGATCCTAAAATGTGATGTCGTCAGATTGCCAGCCACTGATTGGTCAGAGATTCTCAGCTTGTGAAGTCATAAATTGTCTTTTTAAGGGACTTTGATATTCTTGATCCTCTTATCTTCCCTAGTCAGAGGTTGACAAACAACATTATGTCTCATTTTTGATTGAAATTAAACTTCCTGCCTTCAACACTTTTCATACCTGACAGGTATTTTTTTTTTTCTTCGTTTTCTCTCTGAATGAAGTGTGGGCTGTATGACCTACTGATTACTTGTACATTCTGCAAGGTAGTTGACAAACACAGCAGCTAGCGTCTCTGAACCAAAGCGGAAAGCACACGTTTGCTTTGTCTACTGAAATATTCAAGAGCTCCAAATTTATTAGATGGTTACTGCCATCTGTGCCCCAGCGCTCAGTCCTCCCATCATGGCTGAGCATAAGGCCAACATCAAAACAGTTATGTGTGAGGAGTGTCATGTGGATTCTCCAGTGGAGTCTGTATTGCAAATCTCTATCACCTGAATAGCACAAACAACGCTCTTCATTTACTATCACACACTTATACACACGCATACATAAACCCACACAAAATCCTGGAGTAGAGTCAAAATTTCCATATCCATGAGGGAGGAAAAGAGGAAACATTTACACAAGACTCACACCGTTGAAGAGCTTCTTTTTTTTTTACTCTCTTAGGTGTCTTTTCTGTAATGTCATTGTGGAGTAAGCAGGCTCCTGCGGGAGCTTTACGAATTTCTCCCTAAATGAGATATTTCCTGAGACAAAAAAGCGGAGGAGGAAGGGTGCAATCAGTCCAGGTTTGTTCTCCACAACATCACTTCCTTCCTTACCGTTAGGCAAGTGTCAGAGCAAAACATTCAGATGTGGTTTTCACCAGGCGCTTTCCCAGGACAGTAATGGAGAGCAGTTCTAATGGTGTCATTCAAAGCAGCTGTCTTTCTTGGCGATAAACTGAACGCCCTGCCTAAGCAATTCAAACCGCCTCCACAGATGGCAATACAGTCAACAAAAAAAAAACGTATCTACCAAGTGAAACTATTCATCAGTGAATGTGTTTGTACGCCAAAAAAAAGGGAAGGTAATTCGAAAAGAGATCCCAGCTACACCTGAATGCTTTCTTCTCTCTTTTTCTGACTGTAGTCAGTTTCTCATTTGAATTTCCAGTCACAGTGGCCTTTAGTACATTTTAAATTTACTGCAGCTTAGTTAAGTTTCCGAGGCCCATTCATTTCCGCCACACAGAATGGGGTCATGAGTCCATGGCAGGTGCCAGCCTGCCAAAAAATCAAATGTTTTGTTTCATTGCTTATCTTTAGACACACTCGGTATATGATAGCAGCAGTGCCTTACATTTCTGTTTATGTAGGCCTTTTTCTACAACACAGCTGCTGACAGAAATATGTTTTTTAAGGCGCTGTGTTTGGACATGGGAACAATAGCTACTTTTATGAACTGCTTAATGGAAGTGTAAGGCCAGAAGTAAAATCAGCTAAATAGTACTTTTAATCTAAATATATCCTCCGCATGATTGGAACATTTTCTTTCTATTTGCTTTCATCCTATTCAAGCCATGTGTGATTCATTGATACCTTACACAGCTGGATAAGGAAAGAATGTAATAATTTATCATATTAGACACCGAGATGCAAACATTTCACTCAAGAATCTGCATTACATCATTCTGCATATAAACTGAAGTTTGAAGGATTGTATCCACCATTGGTGTCAACAGTAGAAGTCTAAAAGAGTTATAGTTTTTTAGGCCCTTGTCTGGAGAATGGTCTGAAGAAGACATGGAGCACTGGAATGTCTCTGGGAATCTGTGGAAGGGAGGGGCTCGTCCTTCACTGAAGTTACTCTGAGTTGTTGTGACCTGTTTTTGCACAGCCTTCTTTTCGTGTTCAGCTGAGAACAATAGCAGTGGGGCCTCCAAAATGGCAACATGCTATAGGTCACAGCACCCCAGCATCCCGAAAAATTAAAAAAGTCCAATACTACTAACATTCATTTCATGTTAAGTGTAACGTGGAGCCAAGTGGAAACAAAATGCGATGGTTGCAAGTGTAAAGAGGTTATTGAAGGGACCAGGCCGCTTGTTTTTGAAAGCAGATTGTAGACCAAGACAGGAAGGGCCAGGTTTAGGGAAACAGGAAAAGTGATGCAAGGAAATGGACTGCGTCACCAGCCAGCCCACCACAGTGTGTGCTTAAAGTAAAATCCAGACACAGAGCAAGTATGGAGTCTTCGCTCAGGTCACCAATGAAACTTGTACTTTTGACAGGTACGTGAGCTTACATGTTACATCAAGACAGGTGGTGTACTCGGACATATCTGCTTATGTATACTTATACTAATATATTTTGCCCTCATATTGTATTGTTATTTTATGTCTGGGCTTTGTAAGGGTGTTGAACTAAATCTATGATCATGATCTTTTTTTAATTTACAATACATTTCAAAGTAAGATAAGCTGTTTTCTAAACGTGTATTTCATTTGATAATGTCAGTATACACTGCTTCTGTGTGTTATGTGACTTACAGTTTAATGCTGCCAGACACAAAGTAAACATTTTTACCAGAAATACACTTTGTAAAAGAGCCACAGTGACATTATAAAATGCTCTGAAATATCAATGGCATGGTTCACATGAAACTTACCCACTTTTTGTGTCTTGCACTGTCCTGCGCAGCATGGCTCTCCAGTCTGATGGACCCATGCCGTCTCTCTGACATTTGTGATTCTTGTCACAAAGATGCAATATGCAAGACTCTAAATGGATCAAACAATGCCTGCTTCTGTAACCATGGATATACCGGAGACGGAACAACATTCTGCACTGGTGAATATAGACACACAAACCTACCTAATCATATATCAGAGTACATTTACTATGTATGTGCAGGAATGTAGCTGCTGTGGAAATCATCATGACTTGGCAGCTTTTGTTCTCACATTAAAAACTAAAATTAACGACTAAGTCCTTTGTTTTGTTTTGTTTTGTTTTTTTTTCTTTTGTCATTTTGTAATTTCAGGCACACAGTAAATCAAAGTTGTGCACTGTGTTAAAAACATTTATCAGTGAAACTCTATTGGTTAATGTTTCTGGCCTGCATTACCTGTCGTTCAGTCTTGTTACTCAGGTCGTGTTTCAGGATTGTTTCGATTTCCCAGAACCCTTATTGTTTCCTCACCAAGCCTGAACACAATCACAGTACAGCTTACATTTTTCAAGAGTCAAAAGTACATCTGAATGTGAACTTCTTTATTTTATTGATTTTTGATTGATTTTGGGATCAGCATATCTGAAAAATACAGGGAAAAAAATATATATATTATGTTAACATTAATTTCAAGAAATGGACCAGTAAAATTAAATTTCTGTTTTGTTAATGTCTGGTTTAATATGGGTAGATATTATAAGATTATTTGTCTTTCTGTTTTTTGTTTTTTGTTTTTATTTTGGGATTTTCTTTTTTTTTTTTGCATCTTTGCATTTGCTTTGTTTGAAGAATGAAAGTAAAAACATATGTTTATTAATGTAAACTGGATTAAAATGAAAGAATCTGGCCTATGTATTTAGGGATTTTATATTGATCAAGAACGAAGAAGCAGAAACATGGCATTTACAGAACAGAACAAGGGATCAAAGGGAATCATAAAATATCTCAGTGAAATGTTTGTTCGGCCATGATGGGTTAAGGGCCGTCTGTGTCATGGAGGTATTTCCGCTTTGAATAAAATCACTTTCCTCATCAGAGCAGAGGATTTCCCCTCCAGGACAGCTTTTGTGCAGAAGGTACAGCAGATATGGAGAGCAAAGCATCCATCACAGCTAGACAAGTGCAAACAACTGTGGAAAGTCTGACCATCAGGTCATATCCAATAAACTGGAAGAGCAGAGACAAGAGGTGTAGGTGGAATAGCACTTTCCATAATGAGCGGACAAAAGCAGCTGCAAGCAAGCTGCTCTATATTTGTTGTGTTATAATGCTGCAGGCAGAAATATCAAAAATATTTGAGATATAAATCAAACAGAGGAAAACAAGTGTTCAGCAATCAGAAATATGAATAATAAAAAGACAGCCAAGGCTTTAATCAAGACTACATTAACTTAGTGGAGCCTGAGAGAAAACCACAGCTGAGCTCAATCAAATTCATTTTCACCAACCCCCCCAGTTCTATTTACTCCGCACCTACATCAAAAACAGTGCTGTCTTTCTCTCTGTTAGCAGAATTAACCAAAAACTCCTACACCTATTTCCAATCATTTTCTGCACAGGCTGGACACAATCAGAGAAAAAAACCCTTTCAATTTTAATGTGGATCTAATTACAGGGTACAGAAAGAGGATACCCCCACCCCCAATCAAAAATCAGAGTTTTCATATCCGGAAGCAAAAACAATGTGTTGCAAATGTGAATAATAATGTGGACTTTGTGAATCGAAACAAGTATTTTTAGTGGGACGATTTTAAGTAAATTCGAGTTATTGTGTTTATTTAAAGGTAGATATTATGTTTGAGGACAAAATATGTGAAAATGCAAAGTGGCTAATGTTGGTGGAGGTATTCGCTTATAGGAGCACATTATCATTGGAGAATATTAGCTTACTGGTCAGCTTGCAAGAAAAAAAGCTTTTCTTCTTACTTATTTATACTGTTAAAGAGCAAAGGTTTTCTTTATAGCAAATAACACAATTCACTTTTTTTCTCCTCATATCCTCACCACAGATGACAACGAGTGCCAGAATGTGACTAATATCTGTGGGGAACTGGGGATGTGCACCAACACAGAGGGCAGCTACTACTGTACCTGTGTCCCTGGATACACAACAGGACAGGACACGTTCCAGCCCAACGATGGCACTGAATGCCATGGTAATGTCTCGTGTCTAACTCAGTATTCTGTAAAAACAGTATTAGTCACATCAGGATAAGAAATGTTAGAAATGTACCCACACAGGACCTCGTGCACAAGTGTCACAGTTTTAGTTTTCTTTTTCTCTGTCCTAAGGAGGATAAACATGTTTTTTCACTTGCTTCTGCTATTCTGAGAATCCATATATTTTGCTTCATTTGCACTAGAAGAACAGCACTTTTTTTTTTTTACTTTTTTTTTTAGTTTATAGTTGTTCCTCTAGATTGCAATACAGAGTGTTACATACCAGTCATAATATATATTAGACAAATTTATGCATGTAAAATAGCGGTTTGTTCTGCAAAAGTAATTACACTGGATTCATGTAATGGGTTTCCATGCACCAGACTTTATTGGATATATGTCTAAAAATAAGTAGTATTATTTCTTACATCTTCTACTGTTTTGAGATAAAGATACAGCAAATACAGATGTCTGTAGTTTAACAGCCCTGGCACTTCTGTGCTTGGGCTCTACAGAACAGGGGGTCTTCAACATTTTTCAGACCAAGAACCCCCAAACTGATGGAGAGATGGAGCAGGGACCCCCTACTGTATAGAATATTGTATAAAATTGTTTTGATGTTAAACTAGGCCTAGTGCAATCTATAAACCATCCATTCAAATAATACACATGTGTAAAAATTCATGTTTTTATGTTAAACATGTGCCATGGCGATTTATAAACGTACCTTGTTAACTGATTCCGGTGCCAATATCAACAATGTCTGTCACTCTTACTCATTTTCTACCACTTTATCCACTGAGGGTCCTCTGGTGCCTAGCTCCAGCTGACGTGGGGCAGGAGGCAGGGTACACCCTGGACAGGTTGCCAGTCCATCACAGGGCCACATAGACCGGGTCATGAACCCGGGACCTCTTGCCGCAAAGGCAAGAGTGCTAACCACTACACCAACCACATGGCCCCCGATGTTTGTCAATTACCTGATCATCATGCATTTAAGCTATTTAAAAGGACATTTTAATTTTTTAATGCTGACTGAAAGACAACGTCTTTTGCTTCCATTTATCAGTTCGGTACAGTTTGTTGGATTCATGTTAACGTGTATTTAAAGACATTTAAATTTGTGGGGGGGGGGGAACAAAATGAAAATAAAAAGGACAAACTATTGTCTAATCAACCAAAGAATTTTGGTTAAATATATATATATATAAATGGAGATAAACTGTTTTCTTTCAGATATTAATGAATGCTTAACAGGACAAGTCTGTGGACCACACTCTCACTGCCACAACATCAACGGATCTTTCTATTGCACCTGTCAGCGCGATTACATCCCAACAGCAGGTCCTAAGCACTTTCACCCAGGGACCAGAGTACGATGTAAAGGTCAGTATGAGAAAGTGGGCACAGAAAGGCAGACTTGTGGCACAAGACTGCACTAATGTTAAAGAAAATTCACGTTCATCTTATTGTTACCCAATCTCTTCGACGTTCACACTCATGAGGCAGAAAAAAAAACTTTTTTTTTTTTTAAGATTTCTTCTTCTCAGAGGGTGTGCAACACACCAAGTAAACTGTCCAACCTTACTTTGTTTCCAATTTGTCAATTTGAAACATGACACCTGTGCAGCTTCTGCAAAATTCAAACTTTACCATCACAGTCTTTATTTTGGTCGGTTCGCGGAAAGACACACAGCAATCAAAGAGATACTTTTGGCAATTGTTGTTTTCCAGAGCATCCCCAGAAGTACTGTCATGATGATATTGGATGCATCACAGAGACTGTTAACAAAACACTTCAACATGTAAGTACCCCTCCTCCAAATAAGGTGAAAGTAAATATTATGACACTTAAACGGAGATGAGATGGAAACGGTCTTGAAAAACATTGGACAGTGCAACAACAAGTGCTGCGACTAAATTTACATACTTTGATATTTATACTTTATACGATTTTTTTTCCCACTGCATAATTGTACCAGGATTCAAAACAACAGCACAATGTTGAGTGCAAAGTGATGGACAGTTGGGCAGTAGATGACTAGTGGGATGAAGAATAACAGAAAAGTAAACCGTCCTAAGTGAGCTAAGCAGCCAGCAAATGTTTTTGCGAGCAACAGACATGGTTATATGTTGTGATGATTATTTCCATTTAGTTCACAATGGCTGTATTTGATGTGCATGTCCCAGTATGTACACTATATTGTGTACTAAATGTGAATGAAAAGACTAAAGTTTGACACATAGCAAAGGAAATAAAGCGCCAGCAATCATCACCAATAGTCCAAACAAGGAAAGCAAACACGGGCAACAGTACAGGATGGACTTGTTTGGTGCCACCTATAGGCAAAGGGAGTAATTGTTTTTACATCTTTGCCACACAGGTTTTGGGCACAGGTTGGTTCTTACTGTAGCTGTGACTGAATGAATGATACAGAAACAAATTAAAATACTCAAAAATTTTTTTACTGAGTTTACAGAAAATTTAAATTCATTGATATTTACAGAATTTAATGCCTATAATAAATAATTTGGTGTTTTTCCTTCCTCAAATAGTGGTTATTTTAGAGTGAAGCAGCAAATCAGATCATTGCATTTCATCTATATTGCCAAAATTCACAACTTACAGTTTGCCTAAGTGAGGTTTACATGTGCAGATTGAAGTCCACTGAGATTTTATTTGATTTATACTGACACAAATAAAAAAAAATACAAATACTAAAAAACAACAGTGAAAATAAAAAGAGGAAATACATCAACATCATTGACTACACAACTACACTTTTCTTTTGAAATGGGCTCCATAATTATGCATAGTTATTTGTTTGTTTCTTTTTCCTATGGCCTAGATGAGCAACCTCACGGAGCCCCAGAGTCTTCTGAAGGAAATTGCCAAGCAGACATCTGGTGACCTCACCTCAGTGGAAGTGATTGCATATGTTGAGGCCTTGTGTCGCTCTGCATCAACGCTGGCTGTGGGAGAAAAGGATTACATTGTCAAACCAGCAGTCATCAACTCAACTCTTTCAGTAATCCTTGTTGTTTACTGTTCTTGTTTCTCCTTAAACATTTGGAATTCTGCCTGAAATGCAGTTACACTTTGAAGTGGTTTGGGAAAATTTGTATCACACACAGTCCATTTCTTTTTTATCTTATGCTGAGCAGTTTTGAGAAAGAACACTTTGAAAGACTGAGTTTTTTTCTTTTTCTTTCTTTCTTTCTTTCTTTCTTTCTTTCTTTCTTTCTTTCTTTCTTTCTTTGTTTTACACATGAGAATATAATAACTTCAGGGTGTTGGCAAGTTTAGCACTCATTATTTTCCACTTATTACACCCAAACTCTTTGCTGGCCTCTACTTTGCACAATGTAGCCAGGAAAATGAATAATCATACACCCTATAAGTTAACAGTGAGGTTATTATGTTCACAAACAACACGGCCATTCCTGACTAAACGAATAAACTATGCAAAGAAGAAATGTTTTATCTCAGGTTTATCACACAAGGTAGGACACATTCTGCATTGAAAGAATTTTATCATATTATGAATCACATTTCAAAACCTTATTTTCAACAGAAATTAGTAAACGTGGTGAACAACTTGGTGGAGAGGGATGAACTTGTGGCTTGGAGCAGAATAAAAGAAGAGCAGAGGGAACAGACCATCACCAAACTGCTACACACTGTTGAAGAACGTGTGCTGACACTGGCCAACAACTACAGAACTCCAACTGAGTTTGAAATCAGAGCTACTGAAATGGGTTAGTTTGTTAATAGCACATAGAGCTCTTATGAAAACTCTAATATTGTTGTGTTTTATATTTTTGAGGGTTTTTTTTTTTTTTAATACTGCTAAATTCTTAACCGACTTATCTTCTATCGCAGAACTAAAACTCTTCATTTTCGATGCTCATCACACAAAAACCAAACTGTCTGCCTCTATGGGAGGAGATCACATAAGTCTGACTCCGAAAGTGACACCAGAGGGGGACAAGAATGGTACGATAACCCACTGCAGTTCAGTTCTATTTTTATTTATTTGTTTTATTTATTTTTAAGTACATTAGAATGGAAGAATACTTTTTTTTTCATAGTTGCTGCCACCTCTTCTGCTTTGAGAACTGTTTTATGTCAGCTGTCCCAAAACCTTCAAGTTGAAAATGATGGCTATAATAATTGACAACAATAAAGTCAGAGAAAATAATGTTGTTAATTGATTTGGTTGGTAAACATACATATTTGATTCTACAGAGTAAGATTAATCTACTGCACACTGACTGTGCCCGTCCCAAACTGCTCTCTGCTTTCATCCACCAGAAGAACTAACCATAAGGAATTATTATAATGTCGTCATTGATGTTCAAAAAACATTTTGACTTGCACCTGTCCTACTTAAAAAACAAATAATTCATTTTACTTTGCTCAACAGGAAGCGTGTCAGTGGTGTTTGTGCACTATGACAGCGTCGGTGACATCCTGAAGCCGAGCAGCGACCCAGGTGTCACTGACTACTCGCAGTATTCAGGAACAGGGGAAATCACTGTCAACTCCCAAGTCATAGCAGTGGCCATCAAACCTGCTGACGTTTACCAGCTTGACCATGTCACCTTCACTCTGAGGCACAATGAGGTAAAGACTGCACAGAGTGCTGAGCCTGTTCTTCTCTTCACGATGTCAGAGAGCAGTATTTTAAAATAATTTATTGTGTCAGTGGTGTTTGTGCACTATGACAGCGTCGGTGACATCCTGAAGCCGAGCAGCGACCCAGGTGTCACTGACTACTCGCAGTATTCAGGAACAGGGGAAATCACTGTCAACTCCCAAGTCATAGCAGTGGCCATCAAACCTGCTGACGTTTACCAGCTTGACCATGTCACCTTCACTCTGAGGCACAATGAGGTAAAGACTGTACAGAGTGCTGAGCCTGTTCTTCTCTTCACGATGTCAGAGAGCAGTATTTTAAAATAATTTATTGTATATATATATGTGTGTGTGTGTGTGTGTGAGAAAAAAACATTTATTTATTTATTTTAATTCCGTCAGTTAACAGATCTGAGTCTGGTCTATGAAACATTTTTCCTTCACTTCTTTAACTGGATCCTGTTAAATCTGAATCATCAGTATCCAAATACACATATCTCTGTCAGACTGTAGCCATTATTTCCTTCTTCAGCTTCCTTGTTCCCAGGATGACTTTGGCAGGGACATAACTGCCAGAGCTTCCATTAAAGTCAAATTCAAATTAACTCATATGGGAAGAGGAGGAGGAGGAGTTAGTGCGTTGTGTAAAGTTTTACTGCAGAAGTCTATTTCTGCAGTGACCTCTCATGTAAAGCAAAACGGCAGGGGAAAGGTGAGGAACATGATTAATGGGGGAAATTACCCTAAATGTTAATGCACTGGTATTTTCTCTTTTAGATAATGAAAATGTATGCGAAGTGAAATCATTATTTTTGTTGGACTCTTGAGGCCTTGGTATAACAAAGAAGGTGTTGATTTATGTTGAGCGGTGACATTTGCTCAAAATTGCTTTTAAAGAGCAACAATCAAGAGTTTGGTGCAGACCTTATTTTAGATGGTATTTTCTCATGGTGCATAGTTTTTTGTTTTTTGTTTTTTTCCCCCCTACACCTGTTCAGTATTTGTTTTTATGGTGGAAACACTGCAATTCAATGGAACAAAGGGTTTTAGACACACAATTAAAATTTGAAAAAGAAAGAAAGTACAGCATCTGTGGTTGTTAAAATTGCTTTTTTTCTGCTTGTTTTCTGTTTTCAGTAAATTCTTATTATTCTAATGATGAATATGGGCTACGTATATATATACACACACACACATATATGTACAGTATAGATAGATAGACAGATAGATATTAAGTCACTAAGGAAAACAAATACAATGGCCTGTGCAAAATGCCACAATCTTGAGAGAGAAAAATAAACGACAACAGTAAGTGCCACAGTAACAGCACTGAATTTAAACTTTTTTTTTTTCCCAATATTTCTCTGATGCACTTTCAGAAAACTTCAGACGGCCTCTAATTAACTTTCACTACAACTTTGATGAGGCCTGCAAAAGCAGTTTTAAACCCCTGGTGGTGTGGTATCACAAAGCAGTGCAGTGCAATAACTAATAAAAACAGCATCGTCCAGAGTTAACGGCGCCCGTGTTCCTCTTTATCCCCTGAAGCCCATAGACACTAAAGCTGATGTGACGAAGTGTGCCTTCTGGGAGTACGAGGCCGACAGCCTGCAGGGCCACTGGGCCACTCACGGCTGCAAGACCATCCATGTCAACAGCAACACGACCACCTGCTCCTGCAGTCACCTTACACACTTCGCCATCCTTATGTCCTCTGGGCGAGCCAATGTGAGTGAATCTATGCCACAATATAAACATTTGCCTTTAGTTAATAATAAAAATAATAACAATAATCTTTCTTTATAATTTGTTTTCTGAGGCTGTATAAGATCTCTAAATCGTCAACTTTTTGTTAAACCCAGACTTCAGATTTATAGAATAAATAATTCAGATAGATTTTCATTATATTATAATTTGATAAATTTGTGAACCAATTTCTTGGAAAAGTTTGATTGTAGCTGCAAAGGTGCAGCTTTGTTAACTAAAATATAACAAAGGTAACTGTACTTACTTTTTTTTTTAACTTTTTGGAAAAAGCTCCTAATTTAGAATGTAGAATGCAATTTTGTTTCCACTGAAACCAAACCGTAGAAAATAGAAAACAATCACGAAAATTACTATAAATTGTTGTGCATTTTTCTGGCAATTTTTGTTTCACCGTAATAACTTCAACCAGCTGATATCTGATGCGAAAGATCAGAACTTCCTCTGTATGTCTGCAAGCTAACGTACAGATATACAGTAGTAGCCTCAGCTTAGAGTATGTCCATGTTATAAAAGATGAATCCAAGCAGAAAACACAACAGATTTCCACTTTGCCATGCCTTCAACTGCGAATGAAACACCTCCTTTTCCATTTGCTTTTGCAGCTGGTGGCCCACTATACCATCCTGACCCGGATAACCCAGCTGGGGATGATCATCTCCCTCATCTGTTTGTCCATGTGCATCTTCACCTTCTGGTTCTTCAGTGAGATCCAGAGCACGAGAACAACCATCCACAAGAACCTGTGCTGCAGCCTCTTCATGGCAGAGTTCATCTTCCTGGTGGGGATCAACATGAACACACATAAGGTGACCTTCCGTTGCACGTTAGAAGTGCATGTTTCTGACCAGCTATTGTGACAGTTTAACAACAACCACAAAAAAATAAAAATAAAATTAAATGAGAATGTGTATGTTAATTTTTTTGAATGCTAATCTCAGTGTTGTTGATTTTTTTACATAAACAAATTAACCCAAAATGCACAAAGTAGCACTAATTTTGCACCTCATAGTTGTAAGTTGTAAAATTTCTCAGTCTCACTTTCATGCTCCTCTTTTCTCTGTTTCTTCCTGGCAGCTTTTCTGCTCTGTTATTGCAGGGCTGCTGCACTATTTCTTCCTTGCTGCCTTTGCCTGGATGTGTATTGAGGGCATCCATCTGTACTTGATAGTGGTCGGTGTCATCTACAACAAAGGCTTCCTCCATCGTAACTTTTACATCTTCGGTTATGGAAGCCCGGCAGTGGTGGTGGCCATCTCAGCAACATTAGGTTCCAAGTACTATGGAACTGATAAAGTGTAAGTGCAAAATACTGTACGTGAGCGTTTTTATTTTGTGTTGTTTTTATTTGTGTAGAACGGTGCGAAAATACCTTCAAATGATTAAATCCACCGTTTAAGGGACAGAGATTAAATTTGACCAGGAGGGACATGGTGGAAGTTGGAGTTGCTCAGACTGGAAATGAAGTTATTTAATAAATTAAAATGAAGACTATTTGTTTGTTTGTTTGTTTTGGGTACCATGGAAAGTCTGAATACAGTTTCATCATAAATAAAAGAGTCTGGTTATTTGTCACTGCGAGAAGTGAAAGGTTCTCCAAACAATTTTTTTAAGGTATTTGTCAGGAATGCATATAATACTGTCATAATCAAGATTGCAACAACAAGATCTTATGAATAAATTATTGAATAAAATAAGACTTTGTGTATTTGTATTACAGGTGTTGGCTGAGCACCGAAAATAATTTCATATGGAGTTTCATTGGGCCGGCTTGTTTGATTATTCTGGTAAGTGCAGATTTCTGATTGAAAAGGGCTGTTTGAATAATAGTTAAAATAACAAAGTATGGATTCAAATATAAATATTCAGTTGGTCTTGTGTGTTTGTCGTGCTTATTTTGGTTGCTCTCCACTATAAAGGTTAATCTCTTGGCTTTTGGAGTAATCATGTACAAAGTGTACCGGCATACTGCTGTGAAAAAGCCTGAAATCAGCCACTATGAAAACATCAGGTAGGCTAAGCTCTACATGTGCTGACGAGAATATTAAAAATGTAATTAAATAGTTCAATTCAGAGTCTGACAGAGTATTATGATATAACGTGGGGTCCGTGCACTGTCAAGTTATGCCTGCACTCTGCTGAAGTCAGTTTGGTCACCCGCAGGTCCTGCACTCGCGGTGCTTTGGCCTTGTTGTTTGTGCTGGGAGCCACCTGGACCTTTGGAGTGCTACACATCCTCAATGAGACCACACTCACTGCCTATCTGTTCACCATCACCAACGCCTTCCAGGGCATGTTCATCTTCATCTTCCTCTGTGTGCTCTCCAGAAAGGTAAGAGAAATGAACATAGGGCTCCTCGTGATATTGCTCTTTAAGAGGTAAGATAGATAGATAGATAGATAGATAGATAGATAGATAGATAGATAGATAGATAGATAGATAGATAGATAGATAGATAGATAGATAGATCTCTCAATTTCGTTAAATTAATTTAAATTAATTAAAAATAATGTTTTATTTTCTCTTCCTGTATGTGTTCTTTCAGATTCAAGAGGAGTACTACAGGCTTTTTAAAAATGTGCCATGTTGCTTTGAATGCCTGAGATGAGAACGCAATGCGATGCAACCAAAGCCTGAACATCTGCACTTGTACAATAATAGTCCACATTAGAGCTTTGCAGTGTCCTGTGACTCATGCTTTCATTTTCTGGAAATGCTGTGGGAGGATTTGTTTTGTACAGATGTCTACAAAATATAAAAAAGGACATATAGCACTAACAATTTCTAAACATTTGGTTTCTTAAACAAATAAATAAATAAAAGGACCTGAATCATCTCTAAATTGTGTCTCGGTATACTCGGGAGCATCTTGTAAAATGGAAATGTTTTACAAAAGACAGTGTTCGGAGAGTTAAATACTGGGATCACAATAATTTGTATGTTTTCCTTTTTAATTTAATATCTCCACAATTATCAGATTAGACCTTAAGTAATAGTTATTCTGTTCTTCATTACTTTCCTGTGTTTGACATTGATTTGTAAATTATTAAACTAAACATTGCGCAGAAACACATCCATTATTTGATGAACGAAATCAGTGGTGCTGTTTAATGCATTGTTTCACGCTGCCTTTCTGAACTGCTATGTGTACAATAAATTAAATATACATTTTTGGTAACACTGATTCCATTTTCTGTTTTCTCCTCTGGGCGAGTTAGAAGGTGGGACTATAGCCTCATCTACTGGACATAATGAAGAACAGCAGAAAAACAATTTAGTTCAGCTGGTTCAACTATAGTTTTGTCTGCTGATAAATGTTCCTCCTTGTGCTTCTGTGTAGGTTTGCTTCTTAGTTTTTTATTGATGTGAGTTTTGCTGTGGAACACTTTCACTTCTGTTCTCTCCTTGGTGAAGTATTTAAGAAGCAATGAATTTATAAAAAAAATACTCTTTATATGCTACCCCAAAACTATTGTGTGTGTGTGTGTATATATTCCTTATGTTGTGGAATACCAGGTACACACATTAAATCTGTTTACACAGTCACATTTTGGGGACTTTTCTTCCTTCAAGTCCCCATAATGTAAAATACTACATTTTAAGGTGAAGCCATGTTTTAAGGTTAGGCTGAATTTAGGGTTAGGTTAAAGTTAAGGTTAGGGTTCGGGAACTAGTAATTATGGTAAAGGTAAGTCAAATCAATGTCTTCTGAAGTCATGGAAACCAGTGTGTGTGTGTGTGTGTTGAATCAGGTCTGTTCTAAATGTGATGCTAGAGCCCTCTAGTGGCCAATACTGTCATGACAAACAAGAAAAAAACAGATGGTCAGGTGAATAAAAGCCTGAGGATGGAAGAGGTTTTGATGGCTGAGAGAATACTTAAGTATGATTAGACACGGGACTCCTGTGTTGTGCATTGTGAACATAACATTAAAGACAGAATGAACAGACCGGCAGGCTGATTGCCGTGTGATGTCGTCACCCTCAAACTGCGCCCATAAATGGGGTTGGTTTTTTGGAGCCCTTTAGGCTGAGGCACATTTTTATAAACCTGAGCAGAAGGCTTTTTTCTACAGACTGTTTGACTCCAGGAAGGGCACTTTGTGTTGCCAGTGTTGGGGCCAGTGTGTAAAATTCAAGACCAGTAGTTTCCCTACAATATTCCAGAACTAAAACAATACAAAAGCAAACATCTTCCTCCAATCCACTCAGCTGTAAAAAAAAACACCTTGTTTTTTGGTTTAATACAAAATTAAATAAATAAATAAAGCCACATTGAGTTTAGCATTTATGTGGAAGAATTATGCCACTTTTTGTTTCCCTTCACTTACATAATTTACGTTTATTTTTAAACATAAATTGCTGAGGCAGTTATCTGTATCACTTGTGTCACTCTGACAATGTCACAGGCTTGACATGGTTTTGGAGTAAACAATATATGTTTGTATTTAATCAGTCAGTGCCAAATGAATACCCATGCTTCTATATAAAGGACAAATCTGAAATGTTTGCTTCCACTGTCGTTTAACCATGTGGGGGCTTCTCCTCTGCTGCTTTGTGGCCATGGCCAGTAAGTTTTCATTGCCTCTGTTATTTTTTGCCTTTTTTTTTCATTATTATAACTATTTTAGATAAGAACATACGAAATCCTTAATCCCCACTTTCACAGATTCTGCTGGACTCCTTCTTGTATGCTATTTTTAACAAATTACAGTAGAATATTCAACACAATTTGTTTTGTAATATCTTAAGCTTTAGTGTGTCGTGTCTGATTCATAATAATCTGTAAAATAGCACTTAAACATGTTTTACATTCATGTGGAGTACTGCTCATGAGCCACCATCAGCTTTACTGTTTCAGCAATGCTATAATGATCATGAAGTGTAATCATTTCTCTATCACTTTATTGGAGCACCTACAGAAAATATGTGAAACATGTATGCAGTTTTAAAACGACTTTTTTGTCAGAAAAAAAAGCAGCTACAGTTAAATTGTCAAGTGTGTGACCAACCTCATACTTGAGCAACAGTATTACCCTGAGTCTCTTAAACCTGGAGCGGAACCTTAATTTATGTTAAAAAATATCTGCTGTGAAAAAGGTTTTATCATGCCAAGTTCATTCAGGACATGCTTGTGCGTTACATACACATGTATGAAATTAAACTCACTGACCGCTTGCTAATATCAAAAAAGAAATGTGCAAATATAAAAACAACACAGCTGATTGGTGCCGTGAGACTTTAACCCCATTCCTGTGTTTAACATCTTTCAGCATGCCAAAGTGTCCGATATGGTGAGTCTTTGCATATTCATTATGAGAGAATTTATTTTCCTCAATGAAAAACATATTTCATTTTCCAATTTTGGAAACATGTTCCAGAGCTCAACCTGAACCCCAAGAAGACATACGAGTACAGATATGAGGGAGTGGCAAACTTTGGACTTGGTATGCCAAATCTGGCTGGGTCTGGCGTGAGAATGGTGTGCAAGGTTAAGATCTCCGGTATATCTGCACAGACCTTTGTCCTTCAGGTGAGTCATACAAATCATATGCAGACTATGTTGTTACGTATTAAATATTATTTACAAGTCATTTTAAGAAACATCCGGTAAAAGGTGCAGATGGCAAAGTCATTTATATTTAAAAAAAAAGATTCTTTCTTAAAGTGATTAAAATTCAGAAATTGTTTGCTTTCCAACAGCTGTTTGGACATGAGCAGAGAATTCATTAGGTTTTGTTTTTCCCAAATTCGCATGGATGTGGCCTGTGAGTGATCAAACTGCTTATTTACACGTATTTTACCGTTCATAATGTAGTACAGATTGAATAAGTGTCATCATACAAATACTTACCTTCTAGATTCTGTACCACAGTTATTTGTGTTTTGTACCTGTGGCTCCCATAACCTTTACCACCTGGTGGCTTTCTTACCGGGCTTCAACAGTTTATAATGAACTAGGGAATAAGACCTTATTTTCCCCCCACACTCATGGAATAATTTGCAAAACACTTTAAAGCTTATTTATATAATCTTCCTGGAAAATATAAATCAAACTTATAGGGTGTTAAGATATTTGCTGCAGTTTTAAATTCAGTGATTTCATTCTCTCCTTGTGCGTACTGTGTTTTCATACAGTATATTCTATATTTCATTGTGTTGTGTATTATTTAACTGATCTGTAACAGGCAAGCTGCCTTGGCCAGGCCTCCGCCTGAAAGAGATTTCTATCTCAAGGGACTTTCGCATCAAAGAACGGTTAACTAAATGAATAACTAAATATTCCTCTCTGCTCCAAAGATTTCAAATTTAGCCTTTGAGGAATTCAACGGCCTTCCGGGGAAGAACAGCTTCAGTGCCTCGCCAAAGCTCAGCCAACGTATAGCTGCCCAGCTTGTCAAACCCATCACGTTTGACTATGCCAGTGGGCACGTCAGTGACATCCGTGCCTCTGCTGACATTTCTGACACTGTTGTCAACATTGTGAGAGGGATACTGGGTTTCTTCCAAGTCACTGTCAAGACCACACAGAGGATATATGAACTGGAGGAGGTGAGTCAGCGCAGAACAAATGAACTGCACCATCTTCATACATACTACACAGTTATAATATAAATGTAACCAGGTCGTGCCTCGTTTGTAGGTTGGCATCCATGGCAAGTGCCAGAGCAGCTATGCTATCGAAGAGAACGAGGAAACAAAGGACATGACCGTCACTCAGGTTGTGGATGTCAGCAACTGCCGGGAGAAAGCAGCTGTCTACAGTGGAATGGCTACTGCTGTGCTTGATCAGGTCGCCAAACAGGTCTGTTCAACTCACAGCAGACTGATCTGATTGCACCATTAGGAAGTGAACACACTAAAATCAGATCTATTTCTGTCCTTTTGTCCTCCAACCTAGAGAGGGGAATCTGTCATTTCCTCAGTGAGGTATGTTTACACCGTCAAACCCACAGCTGAGGGAGGACTCATTACCAAGGCTCATGGCCTGGAGCAACAGTACTTCACTCCCTTTAACGTGAAGGGCGGCACGTTCAAGATGCAAGCAACGTAAGACAGACGATATTTCTCCGCACTCTGCTGGGTCATTCACAATTTTTTGGTTGATTTAAATAACTTCTCCTGCAGGAAGGAAATAGTGCTGCTCAGTGAGAGTGGCACAGAGAGGGCGGTCATGTTTGGGGCACTGGAAAGCAAGGGTAACCTTGTTTACAAGTTTGCCAATTCCATGGTTAATATTCCAATTTTAATGCAGAACTTGGATGACCCAGTACCAAAGGTAATGATAACAATACACTGGTAAAATTAATCAGTGTGGCTATACTTAAAATCTATTGTAAAGGAAGCACTTAAAATAGGTATGGAGACAAAATAGCTGAACCTATTGATAAGTATAAAATCCTCCTCTTAAAAGCTTATTAGAAAGACATCCATAGGTTCCAGAGTGACAGGTGTTTTCTAATAAGCTCTGCAAATGAAAAAAATTTTGCTTGAGACACGTTTTCACACTCATTTTTTCCAGGCTATTGAACTGATCAAACGTCTGGCTGATCTGAATAGTTATCAGATTGACAGTGCAACAAGTGATGACACGATGAAGGTTTACCAGCTCCTGCGGTCAATGCCTTATGAAGGATTAGAGGATATGTGGAAACATTTGAAAGGAAATGAAGAATATCGGTGAGTTTCACTATCACACTTTACTCAAAAACATTGTCATTTCACTAACGTGCTTGTCATTATACTATCAAGATGAGGAACAAAATGATATTGTGCCATCTTTAAAATCTGATTCTGATCCACTTTGTGTCATTAAGTAATTGAAAATTGTTGTCCTTATTTCCAAAAGAATTACATCCAGCACATTACCACGGATGAATGATTAATAAGCTTGTGAGCAAAAAGACAGAACAAATTTCTCATCTTATATTATAAGACATCTTATATTTCATATTACTGTACAAATGAGAACAATTAAAAGTCTTGTTTTGTTTTGTCTTGTCTATGCCCCTATTCCTTTTCCCTTTTCTCCTCAATGTTTCTAAATGAATCCATTTTCTCTCACGTACACACAATTATCAGACGCTGGTTTTTAGACATGATTGTTGATATCAGTGATGCCAGACTCCTGAAGTTCCTGGAAGTGAGGTTTCAGACTGCTGATGTGTCTGTGAATGAAGCCCTGCAAACCCTTTTGATAACAATGAACCATCTTAACCCTATTCCTGAGTTGGTTGAAATGGCGAAAGTGAGTACATGTGCAGTTGGGGAAATTGGTTGCAATGTGAAGAAATGGATGATTTTCTCTGGATCATGTCAAAACATCCATGTCTCTGTTTGGCAGATGTTCCTGAACATGCCCTTCTCTAAATCTAATACCTATCTTTGGCATACAGTGGTGCTTTCCTATGGTTCTCTGGTGTACAAGCACTGTGCATATTACACACCTTGTCCAGTAAATGCTGTTCAGGTAATCAAAGCAAGATTATTCAGTTCCTTCGGATGAAAAAGTACAACAAACAGAAATGAGAAACCTTATAACCACATATCGTAAGCTGTTAAAGTATGCACAATAGTTTGATAAAATGTCTAATATGCTAAATTATGATGTAATGAATGAATGTGTAAAAAGTCTCTTGCTGTGTGACGTGTATTAGCCACTGCTGGACTTGGCCCTGGAGGCTCTGAAGAATGGGAATGAGACATACATGGTCCTTGCAATGAAAGCTCTGGGTAACGCAGGTCATCCAGGCAGCATTAAAACCATCATGCGCTTCCTCCCTGGAGTCGCAGCCACACATGTAGATCTGCCACCTCGTGTGCTCAGTGCTGCTGTGCAGTCTATGAGACTGATAGCTGCAAGAGACCCCCACAGTGTAAGAACAACACATAACATGGAAAAAAAAATGACATGTCATATGTGGTAATTGCATGTCTGTGTCACATAGTCAAGGTTTTTAAGAGAATCAGTGCATGGAACAATACGGTCATTTTTTTTTTTTAATACAATTTACAGTCTGCCTTCCAAAGTTCATTGTTGGCTCAGAAAAGTATAGTGACTCACACAGAGGGACAAAATAGAAATTTCTTGCACAGCAGGATGTTGAATGTGTCAGCAGTCTGATTTTTTTTTTTTTTTTCCTCCAGGTCCAAGATATCAGCATGGCTCTGTTCCTCCAAAAGAACCTTCCCACTGAGATCCGTATGTTGGCCTTTATGATGTTGTTTGACACCAAGCCATCGATGGCTCTGGTGTCCACAGTGACCACACATCTTCAGCAGGAGAGTGACCTCCATGTTGTTAGTTTTGCATACTCCTACCTGAAAAGCATTGCCGGATCCCGTACACCAGACAATCACTTCCTGTAAGTATGATGATGATGATGATGATGATGATGATGATGATGATGATGATGATGAGTGCACTTAATGGTTTATATTGCAATGTACATGATATATAATCTCTTTTTGTCACTTCTGCAACAGTGCAACAGCCTGCAATGTGGCTGTGAAAATCCTGGCCCCTAAATATGGTCGTCTGAGCTATCACTATAGCAAAGCAGTGCGAATGGACTGGTTTAATGGTAGTGTATAATTTAATGTGGAAGCCATAATTCTGAAGTTTCATGAAAACTGTTAGTTTTTCCTTTTGTTTTTTTATCTATTTTTTCCTAGTGCAGATGACTTCCTAATTGGCACAGTGTCCGAAATCTTTATGCTAAGAAGTGCCACACACATCTTCCCCACTGAAATCATGATGAAAGGAAAATTTCATTTCATTGGTAGAATTCTGCAGCTACTGGAGGTACAGTGTGATACGCTATTAACTGTCTCTTGCACTGTTACAATTTGTGGACCATTTGTTTTTGTTTGCATGCTACAGTTGGGTATCCGTGCTGAAGGAATCAAAGAGTTGTTCCGTTCTGGCATTCCCTCATTTAAAGGAGATCTAAGTTTGAGTGACTTCCAGGCTATTTTGAAAGTGGTGAGTGTATAATAGAGGCATTATTGTGAGAGCATGTCACTATATTACAGTACATCTCCATGTGTGTTTGGGTGACCGATCATACTTTGGCAATTTTCAGCTTCAAAACTGGGAAATTCTCCCCAGTGATAAACCAGTCATTTCTGCCTATTCACGTGCCTCTGGACAAGAGTGGTTCTTTGCTGATATGAATAAAGACTTCATTCAGTATATCATCAAGGTGAGAGAATCATTGACCAAAGCCACTGCTAATGATCCATTCATGCCAATACTGTTAAATGGTGTACAAAGCTTCTACTGTTCTGGGATCTTACTTGCAGGCTGTCAGTCCTGCTGCAGGGAGGGGAACCCCTCTCTGGGATGTGATTGAGAATTTACAGAAGGGAGTATCATGGCATAAGACCAAGATGTTATTGATATTCGAAGTTCGCTACATCCAAGCAACAAGTCTGGGTCTCCCAGTGGAGATTAGCAAATATTATGGCTCACTCAATGGAATCACTGTTAACGGTGAGGAGACAAATTCTGTTTATTAGTATTATTTCAGTGTTCTCTTATTACCATTATCAATGTTATGTCTTTTTTAGCCAAAGCCACTGTATCTCCACCTCTCACTGAACGTCTTGGACAACTCCTAACTTCTGACATTAGACTGGAGACTGATGGTTTTGTCGGGTAAAAAGTCTGAGTCTTCCCTTAATTTAAAGAATGTATACCATATCTCCTGCATGGCTGGCTCTTATAAGATGCAAACCATGTCATTTGGGGCATTTACATACAGTATCTCATAAGCCAGGTTGCTTTTATGTACCATTTTTTGATCATGTTAATAATTTTTCCTTTTTTTTTAAAGTTACTCAAAAGATTTGTGGGTTTACTATGGGATCAACACAGAGCTGTTCCAGTGTGGCACTGAGTTTAAGGCCAAAATCCCTACCAATATTCCATGGAGGTTTTCTGCCAAGATCAATATCCCTGAAATGAAGTTTGAACTTGACATCCCGGCATGTAAAAAAGAGTTTGAAGTCCTTTCAGTCAGGTTTGTGGGTTTGTATAAAACAAAACAAAATGAATTCAAAGGATTCATGAATGCATGTCTGAATGACGCAATAACAAGTCACAATTTTCCTAAAAAAAACACCCACAGACTAACAATAACAAATCACAGCCTTAAAATCCATACTATGTAGGATGTTATACTTACCATACTATATTTTGAATTAAAAATAAAATCTTTCAAATCATGGCCTCACTTATACACTACTGGTTTAAATTGAATGAATGCTATTCACAAGACGGCCAGCATGCAGTTTAAGAATTTCTATTATTCTTTCCAACCAACAGCTCAAATGTGTACGCAGTCTCTAGGAACAGCGAAGAACCAACAATGGCTAAAATGACCCCGATGATGCCCAAAGAGATCGACTCAAATCATGAAGTTGTCCGCATGGACCCTTCAGTTGTGAGGTCTGAATCTGATCAGGTACAGTGATCACCTTCAGGAAAACAATGTTAGCCTTTAACAAATGAAGATATACTCATCTAAAGCAGATTACGTTTTTCATCATACTTTAACAGATGATGAAAACAAACACCTGGCATCCTATTACCAAAATGTGCGCTGAGAGCAGCATCTATGGAGCTGGCCTCTGTGTGGAATCTGAGTTAAGGAGACAGTATTATCACGAGGAATACCCCTTGTACTATTTCTTGGGATACACGCACTTTGCAGTCAAAGTAGCTCCAGGTATTTACAGTAACATCATACAATACACAGCACATATTATTATAAAATCATTGCCCAATTTTCATTGCTGCTTATATATTGTTGCCTTTATATTATACATAATATTCATTTTGAAATGATTCTAGTAAGGATGCTGTTGGCTAAAAGCTGCAGTGTGTGATGATGTTATTATTCCACTTGTGTTTTGTAAACAGAATCTATGTAATGCTGTGTGCATGCTATGTCAAGCAATACTATCAGACCCAAATGAGGGTACGGTTGTTTGCGTATCCAGTGCCAGCTCATGGGCAAGCGTTTGTGCTGTCAAAATGCTGAGTGACTGGGGGGTTTTGAGTCAGTAGTCACTTCTGAAGCTTTTCATGGGCAATGCTTTGGATTTTCAGTCATACATTAACCTGTTTGCAGCCCCGTCGAGAGGTACAGAGAGACTCAGGAGGAGCATTGTGTGAACTCATTTGACAAAGGTTTGAATCCAAGAAATATTTATTTATATTTCTTTACGCACTGCTGTTCTTCCAGTAGACAAATATCCTTCTCTGCTTGATGGTTCTACAGTCGTGAAGATAAAATGAGAACCCTTGCAGAAATCAGTGCAGCTACTGTATTTTTTTTTTCACATCACTGGACTGGGTTATACATCCCATTCTCTGACTTAACAAAGATATTCCTGAGTGTCTCTCTCGAACATTGTAAACCTCACAATGGTTTTATTTCTTGCAAGGCCATTGTATTGAATGACAATGTGTTTTGCAGACGTCAGATCAGGTCTCTCTTACTATGACCCTCAACTGTAAAAATGTCTCCACAGCCTCCAAAGCATCTAATAGAGCTTATGATATTTGCATTGGTGCGCTCTCTTTTGTGTACTTTGTTTTGTTAAATTTGTTTTTTTATCTATAAGCACTTTGTTGATATCTGTTACTTAACCTCCTTTATTAGCCCAGGGAAAGAAAGATGTTGACAAAATCCACATTGAGGTTAATGTTGGCCCAAGCAGCCATCCAATGAGCACACACCAAGTGCTTGAGTCTCTGCGGAAGCTTTCCAAGGTATATGGCCTATCCCTTGCAATGTTGCCATCTCTCCAGCTGCTCTGATATTCCATTGATTTTAATTCTCCCGATCGTAAACTGTGTTTACAGGAAGCCACTCAGCAAGTACATCTGTCCTCTGATTCAGCCTCGAGCGCCAGAGGATCTCATCGCAGCCAGCGTGACAGCATAGTGGAAGTAAGCTAAACACGCTGCGCATGATCGAGACTCAGGTTCTAACTTTTCCCATGTAAGACGTTAAGCATGTATAGACTGCAGAGGTGTTTGTTCATAACTGTAACAAACACCCAAACATAATATCATCAATACTCATGTTATACAAGATGCAAAGGGTCCCATTGCACTTAAAGTACTGCTTTCTGTATTACCCTTTAGTTGTTCGACTCAACACCTGAGGCTTTGTTCACCATCAAAGCTCTGGCCATGAGTAGCAGTGGGAAGCCTGACGGATATGATGCAGCCACGTACTACTCACAGGAAGCCAATGCAAAGAACAGCCAAGTGATTGTGTCTCAGATTGGAGAAGACACCAACTGGAAGATGTGCATGGACACCACTGTGAGTGGCCATGCCCGGGCACAGGTAAATGAAAATCACACATTGTGTTGAGTTTTGTAGTTTTACCTCTCAGTAGAAATAGAAGAAAGCTAAACAATAATATTCATAAGTAATGCTACTAGGAAATTTTCAGAACCTATCCTTATCTATTATTGCAAAGTTTCTTTAGCTGCTTTCAAACATGCACTGATGTTCGAATAGATTGTCCAGAGGGGTGTGTGTGAGAATGCAATTTTGAGTCCACAAAAGTGTTTCTGAACAATCTCCAGAGCTGCTCCCTCCACTTCCCTAGTCACATCTCTGAATAATGTTCACGTGATGGGGCCAATGTCCCACCTTCTGCATGCTCAAGCCAAGCAACTACTGTACAAACGTCTGACCCAGACAAACTCCTGCTGTGTTTCCCATAGGTGAATAGTAAATTTCGAGGAATATGGAGACATTTTCTAGAGTTCATGACTGAAAACATTTATACAGTAGATTCCTCATGCATCCATTGCAGATAATGCCCATTGTTGACTTAAAAGCAATCAAATTCCCAGTTCATCTGGGGACACATTCAACAGTTACAATGAATATATCCTTGGTTATTTAAAAATCTGTATATGTTTTTCATAGATTTAAGACATAAGCAAAGTTCTGTAACATGAAGCCATGTGCTAAGTTGTATATACATATACAGATAATACTTGTTTGCAGGATATCCAGGTGATTGCCTTGGTTGGTTTTGGAATCAAAGATAACCTTGTGCTAAAGTTGTCACATTTGATATGTGTGCAGACAAATGCTTGTGTTCTATGGTTTTGCCTTGTCCCTCTTATTAAATCAGTTAACTGTAAAACTGTCAAATAGTTGTTTGTAGAGTTTCCCCTCACAACCGAGCTCTCGTGTTTGGTTTAGGCACACATCGCATGGGGAGCTGAATGTCAGTCGTATGAAATGTCAATGTCAGCAGCAACTGGACATCTGCCTGGTTCCATGCCAACGCTCAAGGCCAAAGTACATTGGACCAGGATCCCAGAGACCATGGCTGAGATTGGCAGGAGGTGAGCTTAAGTGGGGAAAATAAATATACATACTTGTTTGTATCAAGAGAAGAAAAAAGTGAGGGGTTAATTAGGTTTTCTAGTTTTCTGTTGTGTATGAAATCAGCTTTTATATTTGCTTCCCCAGGGTTGAAAGCTACATCCCAGGTATCGGTCTCCTTCTCGGCTTCAACCAGCAAAATGAGAGAAATGTAAAGCAGGAGGTTTCTGCATCAGTCGCTGTTGCCTCAGCGGACAGCCTTGATGTGAAGATTAAACTCCCAGAGGTGTTGAATGGAATCTTTCACTACCTATATTTTTTATGTGTAATCTCCTTGGTCCTTTGTGTTCATGCAACTCATCTTGAATGGTGTATTTACACAGATGTGTCCTTGTCCTATGCCTTTTCATTAGTACACAGTCTACTGCGACGCTGTACCATTTCCACTACCATCTGCCGGTTTTGACAAGTTTCCATACGGCACAAGAAACACAACAATAGATGGACTGGAACATGCATAAAAAAATGTGAGCTATGTAAACTGCTTCTGTTTAAAGAGCATTTAGTTGAATTTTCAAACAAATTTGACTTCTTTTTCATTTTATGTGCAAATGTGTGTGTGTGGTGGGGGGCTGTTTTCTTTGCAAAGCAGATGACCAAAAACAAGCAAAAAAAAAGGCTGCCATTTTTTGCTTGCTTCATGAAATATGCTTTGTTTTGCAGGAGGACAACAAAGCCCAGATGGGAGCCAGATGCCTTTTCTCACAATGATAACATGAAAATTTCACCACCATGGTCATAAAAGATATCCATCATGCCTCCAATGTCACAAGTTTCAAAACAACCTGTAAAGGTCTTAATTTGTTCATTTGAAGGCATGTAAATATTTGAAATGCCTCTTTTGAAAAAATATTGGGGAGACCGAGGATGATTGTAACACTTTTTGTCTCAGCACTTATAACTTGCAGAATGTTCATGGTAGAGCACTCAAATTTTGACACAAAGTACTCTTATTTGTCTATGACAAATAGCAATGCCTTTAATTTCTCCAACTAAATCACATAATTCATTATTTATTGTCAAATGCAAGGAGTACCTTTGTTACAACCTTTCCCAGTAGTGGGGTAGGTTGTAACACAATCTGGGGTAAATTGTAACATTAATATTGGAAAAATAAATTTACCAAAAGTTAAACTTTTTAGTTCGTTAAGTAGGTAGTTCAGTGTACCCCATGGAACCTGCATACATAAAGAATTGATGTATATTGTAGTAACTAATTCATACTTCCACTAATCTGCACCTGTCAAAGTATACCTGCTTCACGTGGGGTGAGTCCATAGTAAGCCTGCCAAGTCTGCCGCCTCAATAAAGTTATCAGTCAACAACTCCTCTTGCTGTTCGTCAAACTCTTTTTGTGTGTTGTTTTTCTGTGATAGCCCACACTGGGCAGATGTCTTAACCCTTGAAATTTGAGGTTTTGTACTTTCTTGCAGTATCTGCTCAGTGTTACATGGCAGATAGAATACTGTTTGGCGACTGACCTGACTGATTTTCCCTGCCTCACTTCATCTGATGCAGCTTTAAGTACTTGTGCAGACACACCCCTATTTGGCATAGTGATAATATAATATAATATAATATAATATAATATAATATAATATAATATAATATAATATAATATAATATAATATAATATAATATAATATAATACAAGTTACATAATTCAAACTTCAACTGTATTAGTATTTATCAAAATATAGACCTGAAAATTGCATTTTTGGCTATGAACCCTGCACACTTATTCACACAGCCATGTAAATTCACATGAAATTGATCATGTGACTCTAATGTTATCCCTTATTGGTGAAAGTGATGCTGTTACAACTATTCCTTTGTTTCAACCATCCCAGTCTCACCTATTATACAATATATTGCAAATTCTTACTTCAATTTCCAAATATTATAATACTGGCTATTGGCTAAGAGTAAAGAAAAATGTGTTCTCCACCATGTTCTCTGTTTTATTTCATTTAAAAGACTTCATTTAGAAGGTGCCAAACAGCAACATTGTTTTCATGATCTATGTTTCAGAACCAGATGATAGTACACCAACTGACATATGTAGGTTCACTAAATTCAGATTGCACAAAGCTGTACTTATACATTTTTGATCCTTTCTCTGAAACTGAAACTCTCTCTGCTGCAACCCTAACTTTGCTGCTGGTAAAAACACAACGTTGCATTGGAAAGGAAACTGCACAAAGCAATGATTTTGAATGTCCACTTGGTCTTTGATTATCGTAAATGTCAAAATTCTGCATCATGTGGTTGATTTTTGGCTTCAGTGAGCTACTAAAAGAGATGAACGTTGAAAAAGGACAAAATGACCTGCTCTATTTGTTTAGTCAGCTGATTCAACAAGACTGTTTGCAGATATCGCTGCACAATGTCACCATGAATTCCTCTGTAGAGGACTCTGTGCCCTTAGGTTAAAAAGATGGCCAGTATAGATGGCGGGAATACATTGTTTGATTCTCATATGCCAATTAAAAAGGATGAATATCAATCTGATGAACATTAATTTGAGTGCCTGAACCAGACTTGGCACAGATCAAGAGTCCTAACAAATGGGATGTATCACTTCAGCCAAAGAGAATGATTGAATCCTAACTAAAGACTGGTTGTCACGACTTCCCCAGGCTCTGCTACTCCTGCCTACAGTGATTTAGCCAGATGGTGTTAGAATTGCACCAAAAAGACACTGCCATTAAAGGCTGAACAGGATGAGCACAATTATAATGGCACCATTATGTTCCATTTACATCTTTAATATCCTGTGGGCTTTCAAGTGCTGTCTGACAGGCTGGTTTGTGGATCTACATTGCCAATGAAATAGTAAGATAAACATCACCTCCTGTCACGAAGATCAGGACACACTGACCTGTGTTGACATGACATCAGCAGTTCAAATGGTTAGAATGTATTAGTGAATGACTAATCAGGTTATTTGGATGACTCTTTTATTGATGCTCAGTCATTAGGCAAACTATATCACTACAACTTGAGGCCAATTGACAGAAAAGGATATAATAAAATCCCTATTAGAGACATTTTTGTGTAGTAGTATGTTCATTGTGGCCATTGTAGAGTTTGGACCACATGATGAAAACACTTTTTTCCTGAAAATATTACTGGAATCTGGAGTTCTTCAGTACTATATGCTGCAGTGCAATTTCTTTCAAAGTCATTATTTTTGGCACTATTGTGTGTGTGTCTTAAAAAGTGAGCACTAGAGGACAGTATTTACCAGAAATGAAATCATTCCTGGCAATGTGCTCAAAGCCTGGCACCAGTATTTGTTCAGTTCACAGGAATGTTAACATGTTGAGGATCAATAACATATGGCAAAGTCAAAGAGCTCCTGCAGGATTATGGTGTGCAAAACAGGACCCATTAACTACATTATAATAAATAAAAATATTATGTGGACAATGCTAATTCAGTAACAGAGAAAATTTCTTATGAAAAGTGTATATATACACACACACACACACATATATATATATATATATATAGCTATTGTTTTGGCCAATACTAACACAATGTTGTAATAGAGATCCTTGATCTCCTTATCCTTTAGCACTAATATGAAGTATCAGAAGAGACTGCAGCCTCTTTCTGGCTTTTGTATAATGAGAACTGTGAACTAGGGTCAGCAGGCTGCAGTTTTTCTGCCACAGGCTGTGAGAGCAACATCCTTGTCTGAAGAAAGCAGAGATTGAGTTTCTATGCAGCCAGTGCTGAATCTAATCAGCTGTAGTTCATCCCACTGTAAGCAGTATATTCAAGCATTACCAAATGATATTAAATTCACAATTATTCATCACTGAACAAATACGCTTGCTAAATTACATATGCTAAATAAATGTATGAATAAAATACTGCCATGTGTATTTGCAAAAAGTGTCAGATGCAAATTGCAGAAAAATCAAATGCCCAGTTACATATATTACAGTGTGTATTTTTGTACCAAAGCAAAAAATTATTTTTGGAGTAGATTTTAGCCCCCTGTGAAAGTGACAAGGATAAGCTGTGAATACTGACAGATTTGGTAAAACATGTTAAATCTGATTAGCATTAAGATTATTTTCATACGTCCTGTCATGCCTGTGATAGACAAATGGCAGTTACATAATATTGTCATGACCAAGCCTAAGGGAAAACCTGATAGCAGCAAAAATGTGGAGACTCCTTTTTCCTCAGCTCCCAAGAAACCACCAGCAAAGCATTAAATAAACCATTTTAAAGGTTTATTAAAATCAAGCACATGTCAAACATCTGTTGGCAGTCTGACTGTGAGTGGTTCAAGGTAAGGCCACTGCTGCTGGGGTGATCAGGCCTCTTATACTGAAGCCTCCTTTGCAGAACCAATCAGCTCCCTGGATCCACCTAGACACTCACACACAGGTCATTCAATCAAACATGCACACCTGCAACCCATTTTACACTCACATGAAGACACATACACAAGGAAAAGGAAGCAAAAGACCATGGGGCCATAACATCAATAAGTGTCCCCCTCTTAAGCCAGCTGAAGAATTTCTCCCGACATTAACCAGTCTATTTCTTGTCATAAGTACAGTGGTTTTACAAAATATTAGATTCAGTGCAATGACACAATAAAAAAGTGGGTTTTTTCGAGCATGTTTGCACATGTTTAGGGGTTTATGGACCTCACCAAAAGTTTTAAATTGCTGGAGGTCTAATCTGTACCTACTTGTAACAGGGTTGTTTAAAGTTCATGAAGTTTACAGTTATTTATAATCATGCAGAAGAGACTCGCTCTTTTTTTTAGAAAAAAGTTTAACACCTACCCAGGTTCACATAGAGTTCAATGCAACAAAAATGCGTAACAGACATTTAAAAAAGAAAAGAACACTTAGTAATTAAAGTCACTTAGTAATTAAAGTCATTTTTATGGCATACTTTACAAATGAAAACAAATGCAACAAAGCAAAAGTTGGACTTTAGTTTTCGAAAGTCTCAGAGGTTTCCTTTTATTCCCGGTTCTGTTAAGATTGTGGTTAATTTATGCAAAGATGATACGGTCTGTCGAAGGACGAAGCAGAGACAGCCGAGCTCCAGCTCTTCTACAAGCTCTGTTTCTTTTTACACCTTATTCTGATACAGCCTCCTCCTTTTCCACTTAATTTTGTATATCGTTTCCTTCCAATAATAGCTCTAATTTCTCTGAGCAGAGAGTTTATGCCCTAATTGCTTATATTGTGTTTGAAAGGACCTATTCACTTGGATCATCTACTGTTTTTGCTGTACAGCTTTGACTATGAAACACAAGTCAAAACATTGTTTTATTTAAAATGTTCCAAAATAAGTATGATTTATTTCACCCAGATGTTGTTAACATTAAGTTCATGACAATAAACTGTCGACACGTTTACTGTTGAATAAGAACTTTATTTGGAAACAATCATATACTGCATGTGGTATTTCTCTTTTTCTTAAAGCCGCTTCAAATGTTTTTACAGGGTGCACAAAACGGATATAAGGGTTACATCGTTTGCTGAATTGTATCTAGATGCAGCAAACTCAAAAGCAGTTTTTGTGTGGGAGCTTTTGCTTCTGTAATATTTTTCACTCTCCGCTACCCAGCAAGCAAATCACAAATCCATAAACCCTGCCGCTGGCTACTATTGCAAAGAGTCTCTTGCAATGAACTTGAATAAGCCCAGTACAAGTGAAACAATAATGATTTAAGAGGGATATCCTACCTGAGGGAGCACCACTGAAGAGGGAAGCTTGATGTTCCAAAATGACTGACAGCACCATGTACTGATATACAGATATACAGTACTGTGCATCACAATTCTAACAGAATTATTTCTCTGTCTCTTTAGTAGAATACACCCATAAAATGCAGGGAGCATTTATGAAGTATCAAAACAACATATAAATAACAGGCACGATTGCGCCACTGTCCATGAGGATGCCACAACAGCATGACCCATATTCATTCAAGTAAGAATAAATAAATAAATGAACTAAAAGACAAATAATCATTGTAATGTATTTTTCTTTTGTATCTTCATTTGCACAAATGTGTGCAATTTTAGCAGTGGTGCTCAATAATGAATGGAGAGCAAACAAAGGTCTATTATTACCAGGCTTATTTAAGAGATGATTGAGCATTACTTCCACATGTTGTACACGTTCAACTCACTAGAAGCTTGTTAATAAATAAGACCAACTTTCTATCACATCATTTCACTCAAAAAGGTCACAGAATATGGCACAAGCAAAATCATAATTTTTACACCAGCAAGACTAACAACAAAGCAAGTGGAGGATTTTTGGACGGTGCTGTAAATGTATCTATTTCTAATGCATCTAGTCGTATTTTTAAAAAGGGTGCATTGAACATTCAAAGTCTCACAGGGAGATGTACAAGAACATGGTCATCTTTCTGCCAAAATGTTGAACTCCTGAAGTACGGCTGCACTTACACAAATGCTGTGGATGTTTTCACGTCAATATGCAGTCATGTCTTTAAACATGACCTGCAGAGCTTCATAGCAGCTTTGCTGTTCTGGGTCACTCTTGCTTCTCTCGTCAGTCGAGTTTTCATCTACAGCTGCTGGGAGCTGCCTTCACACACACACGCACGCACACACACACACACACTGTCTTCAGTGAGCTTATATGTGAGTTTCTGTTGGGAGGGGTTTATGTCATTTGTGTAAATCAGTTTGTGTGTTTGTTTTTTGAGTTTTTTGAGTGAACTTCTTCAACTTGAGTCTCTTTATATGACCCTACACTTGCAGCTATTACTGGGTTTTTACAACTGTAAAAATCTTAAAAAGCTGATAAATCTGAAGTGGTCCAATTATCTTGTAATTTTTAGCATACACAGCATCAGTCCCAATTACCCAAATAGGATCTCCACTTTTTTATGAATACAATGCAATTCAGTCAACTTTATTGAGCATCTGATTTGGTTGATTTAGCTGGTTGTTTACTTTGTAAAAGCTTATATGCTGTTCTTTTCTTTTCTTTTCAGAAAATTCGCAGAGCTCAGGCGCATATTGACAGCAGCCTCAGGAAGTAGATGTAATAACAAATGAATGTTAACACAGTATTGATAGACTGTAGCTGACTGCAGTTTCACATTTTTGCCTAAAGATATCTTTTAAACTTTTTTGCCCTCATGGCAAAGTGACAGCTGAGGTACAGATAGGGAGTGAAAATAAACTTCAAGTACGACATGTTGGGTGTTTCTCCTCCGACTCTGTGAGAACAGAACAACCGCCCTCATTTTGCCTGTTGTGTTCATAAGTTACGAGGTGTCCCTGTCTTGTTTATGGTACCATGCTGTGTAATGTGATCCTATGGCAGCAACGGGAGCAATTCTATTCACATTCAGGGGCTGATTGGATAAACATTAACTAAGAAGACAATGCATAATCTTTTGATTCCCAAACTCTATTATTTTGTCTGACAACAAAGCAGGGAGCACACATCAAAGCTTTAAATATCCATTACTCTCACCAGAACCGCTATTGTCTGTTTGGGCCATTTTAACTGATTAGACATAATCACTATTCTTTCACAGAAGAAACCCAATGGAAATTTAAGATGTTATTCAATTTTGTCCAACACACTTAATAAAGACTGCACGTTTCCATCTAGAGGATCATGCACACAAATGACCAAGAGGGGGCACTGTTGTTCTAAGCAGTTACGTAAGGAGCCTTTATTTGTGGAGCCTTCTATTTATACTTCTTTTGAAAATTTTATATCTTCCTGTACAGACCAGTGCTCCTCTCTTGTTCCACCCGTTTCATCCAGAAATTCAGATATGCACAATAGAAACCAGTCTCATATAACTGTGTGATGTAAAATTTAAACCTCACTTTGATGAGCACGTGGATTTGTCACCTCATATATTCATATGTCAGTCTTTGTATACGGAGCATCTGACCTTTCAGAGAGATGTCATTGCACACTTCAGCAAGGCCCATGCCAACATTTTAAAATGTATATAATGATTTTGTTTTATTCAAAAAGGTATTCTTTATAAATTCTGCTGCACTGGTACGTTAGTCAAGTAAAATTTTAACATTACTTTATATTCAGATAAATGCCATGTACAAAGAAAAGAGCAATAGGAAGTTAGAACTGCGAGGACATAAAGCAACTTCCAGGTGTGGTCCGGAGTCCTATGTGTAGAAATGGCAGAAAAAGGTATTTATATGAGAAAGAAAGAAACAGAGAGCAAGAGAGAAAGAGAGACAATGGCAGTTGGGAATAAAACATCTGGAATGAGCTGATTGTCTTACATCAAGGGGGGGGGGATGAGCTGATTGTCTTAGGGGGGGGGGGGGGGGGGGGATGCACAGAGCCCGGATTTCCATGAGCTTGAAGGAATAAACAGAGTATGTAATTTAGTTCCCTCTTTCTGTTCTTAAACCCAGTGATAGCTGCTGCCCAAAGATCCTCGATAATTCAGCTGCGGAGATTGCACTGTGTCAGAGTAGCGGCAAAGTAGCCACCAAGAATTCAACGATTCTTCATGTGGTGTCTTATAGGATCTGTATCTATCGCAAAAAAATAAAAAAGGCCACTGATCCTCCCGCCTGTGAAGGGCTGTCACCATGGCAACCTCACGGTTTATCTAGGTTTGAGGCAACAAAGAGAGGGAGCGTATGCTCCTCAGTGTGGCACACGCATATATGTGATTTACGGTTACTGTGCATACACACAAAAATGCAATACATAAGAAACGCAATGTTGGGGAAACTCATGAGCTCATGATGAAGTGAGTGTTCTGATCTTTAAATAATGAGCCCACATGCTCGGGCTATCTAAATAATTAGCAGGGAGCTTATACGGTAGTTAGAAGGCATATACATACTGAGGAGAGCAGGTGGTAGGACGGCAGGGTGATTAGAGATTAGCTGACTGACTGGAGGCTTGCAGTCTCGATCCCTGCAAAGACCAAAATGTACACAGGGTCATACACTGATGCTGCAGCTCACTCAACCATAACATAACAAGGTGCAATTAAGAATTTCTTACAGCTCTTACGGTTAACCCATCACAAATGAGTAAATAGTTAGAGAAGATTATAGTTAAGTATCAAGCTGGAGCCAGGAGGGATTTATCTTAACTTAGCATAGTAGAGGAACACATAGTGAAAAAGATTCTGTAATAGAGCCACTCAGTTACTCGTGCACAGACGAAGAGGTTTTCTTTCCAAACATTTTTTTTTTGTTTGCACAAAGATATAATGCGGTGATTTGTATGTTTTTAACCATCAAGTTTTGAGCAAGACTGAAATTCCGGTCATTACATTAAGGTGATCAGCTCCAGGTTCTATTATGAGATATCCCAATTTTCATTTGAGGAAAGAAAACAGCAATGTCGCAAAAGCATTAAAAAAATAAATAAAAATAGCAGACAAGGTATTATGTTTTTATTTTTTATTTTGTGTGTGTTCAGATCTAGTCATTCCGTTGTTGTTTGTAGATGGGATGTCTTGGGACACGTTGAAGGAAATTTCTTCAAAACTGGAATTAAATATAAGATTTCTTTTATTTTGTCCTTTTTTTGTTTAGCTCTTTGTACCTTTCTTTTGACAGAACAGCATTTTTTTATCGTTGTTCTGATCTTTTCTCATATTTTTGCAGTTACTTTGCCAATATGAGTCATTACATGCTATATAAGCATTATGACACTCCAATGGTGACTAATATTGAGTGGTTACAGGTGTAGCAAGTAGTCTCATTAAATAATTCAAATGCAAATTAAGGGAGCAGACGTGATACAGTGAGTTTGCCGTTTACAAACTGTGACAAGCCAGAAGCGCCATACTGTGATATGATGAAGCTACAAATATGCTCTACCAGTCAACTTCATTTGACACACTGTTAATGAGAAGTAGCATTATAAATTATTGTGTCACCATGTAACATAAATGAGAAAATGCATATTTTGCAACAAGTCAAACACTTTTAGAAACCCTGAAAGACATGTCTAATTTGCACTGTGCTCAACATTACACTGCAGGTCTGTTGTCATATCTGCTTTAGGTGAAGCAGAAGGATTAAACTGCCCATATTATGTTTTTTTCACAATGTTTCTTGCTCTGTCAGTCAGAACAACAATTTGGTCAAGATTGATAAAACTACCAAATGGATTGCTGTGAAATTTGGTAGAGACATTTATGGTAACCAGAGTGATCTTCTGACTTTTTCCTCCATGAAATAAAGTCATAAATCCTGATGATTGTGTTGATTTTCTGACTTTTCCTCTGTGATTTTGACATATGATTTTGTGCTGCTATTAATAGTGGTTGCTCTCCCTGATAAATTTGGTCCAAACATTTAGGTTACCCACATGAATAAAAGTGCAAATTCAAATCAAATCAAACATCATGCCTGGCATAACGATTGCATTCCCATCAGTAGCTATGCAATGTTTTGTGGTAATTAGTCAATGTTAGCATATCCAACTCATGCCATTTGTCCTTTTCTACTAAATAACCTTACATAAAAACATGGTTTGTTTGTCCATGCAATGGAGGCTCAATGGTAGAGAGAGAGTCTTTCTTTCAACTGAAAGGTTGCGGGTTTGATTCCCTGCTCTGCTAGTCTACATGCTGATGCGTCCTTTCGGTGTGGAGTTTGCATGGTCTCTTCATGTATGTGTAGGTTTTCTCCAGGTCCTCTGTGTTCCTGCAGATTTGGGTTTAGATGGTTGTAGTACTGTCTGTATGTTGGCCATGTGAGACGCTGCCAAACCATCCAGGGTGTACTCTGCCTTTTGCCAGATAGGATTGGCTCCAGCTTCCCTAGTGATCCTCTCCCAGTTAGTGGGTGGATGGTTATTGAGCATTTTGACATTTTTATGTTAACATTCTGCTCAAAGCAACCCTGTGCTCAATTACAGTCTGCTAACACATCGGTCTTGTTAATGGTTATTTCTGAAAACTTTTTGCAAATGTATCCCCGGATGTGTAGAGAGAGGCTACTGAACGTGACACAGCAAATGCAGCATCTCAACTCTCTTGTGTTATTGCACCATAATAACACAAGACATAATAACAGTACATAAGAAAAGGTATATTTAACTCATTGTGCCTAAAGACAACATAAAATGGATGCAATGAATCCTGTAGGGTCTTGCACATGTGTGTTTGTAAGACTTTACAGAATAATTGAATGTTTATCTTCTGATCCACTGTTCTCATCCAAGCATTTCTTTAACTATTGTGTGTATTGTGTATCATTTTGTGGCACATTCTTTTGGGGTAGCATGAAGTTGGATTTACTGTGCTTACGTAGTCTTGAGTACAATCTTTAGTACCAGGATACAAAAAAACAAAAAAAATGCAGTAATGTGAATGAGCACTTTGCTTCAGTGCCACACAGTCCTTTTCGGTATGGACTAGACTATCTAAACACCAACTTAATGGACTGCCATGAATCTCTGTATAGATATTAGTGTTTCCTTATTCTTTTCCCTAATCACATAATATCATTTGCTGGTTCTGGAAGCTAAGGAAACATGTATGGTTGAAAACATCTTCAAAAATGCCATGAGGCCAGTAGACTGACATTAAGTGAATTCAGAGGTAATTATTGCTCCCTATTTATAGATCTTTCCAGGTCCCACAATACTGTTAATCACACAGTTCTTTGACAGATATTACTTGGCAGAGAGGTTATGGTTCTGAATGGTAAGAGGCTCAGATAAGTGTTTTTTTTTTTTTTTTACTTCATAGATTACTCTCTGTCATTAAAGGAGCTCAAAAGCTTTGTGGCTGATTCCATTCTTTTAACCATTTGTCAAAATGCATCAATGCTAATTTACAGTAAATTAATTATTTAGTCTTGCAGATGATGGCAACACTGGTTGGTTTAAATGCCTCTAAACAGCTTTCCTATACAGTATATATATATATATATATATATATATATATATATATATATACGACATATGCTAAGGAATTTAGTATCTTATTGCAGTAAACCATTAAAAATGTTAGATCTTTGCACTGAGACACATGTAAAAAATATATTTTGATGTATAACTATAGGCTGCATGTATTTTTATTTTTATTTCTATGTCATTTATCTATACTTTGTTATCCAATTATTTCCTCTTAACTATTGATTAGACTAAAATCACTTAAGTAGAAATACCACTATAAAGTGTTTTTTTTTTTATTAGAGCCAATCTTTGTTACAGTAAATAATATACAGTATGTCAAAAGTGGGAGCTAACCTCAGCAAAATACTGATATGGTGCATCCTTGATCAAAAGAGATTTCATTACATTATTTATATGGCAGTTAAAATATCAATTTAATGTTTAAAGTCAAAATAAAACCCCCATAAGCTTTATTGTTTGTGGGTTACATCTTTTACTTTTGGCCTCTTTTAACCTGGGGTCAATTGCCTCTATGGAATGATAACATTGATAAAGGCCAAATGCCTAATCATTATAATAATAATTTGTAATACTGCTGTTCATCTGCCTTAATTATTTGAATTTTAAAGAATTGTACAGCAAACTGAACCTTTCTTCTTTTAAAATGAATCCAGTTACACTGTTAATAGAGCCAGATTTTAAAGCGTTCCCTCCTTTGATGTCATCTTTTCAGTGTTTTCATAATGATGAAACATGGAGACTTCTGTGCAACCTCTAACATCTGAACATAATATACTCAGTGGACAAACTTGATTTGCACCTTACATCACAATTAAAGCTGGAATAAGTTGCTTCTGATCAAATTCAGTTTTAGTCAAGTTCAGCGAACTTCCCACTCATTGGTAGCTACCCTTGTGTGAAATTCCAGTGTCCCTCCAGTGCCTCCCACTGTGGCTCAGTAAAATGGAAACAGGTCACAAAGCAGCATCACAGCAAATCAGCAACAGGGGACCTTTGTACGCATCGACAATACAAGAGAAAGAACAGAAAAGAGGAAACTGTGAAAAGTTAGCAGTGAAAGCAAGGGACTGTAAATGTGGCATTAACATGTGGTACTAATTTGAGGATTACTATGTGGAGCAGAAAAATAGTCATCCATCATTGGAAGAACTTGTTCTGAACGGCCAAGCAAATCCCATATGTTCTGCCCCTCTGCCCACTACTGTTTTTTTTTTTTTTTGTTTTTTTGTTTTTTTTTTTAATAATAATAGATCAACATTAAACAGGGCCAATCACATTGTTGTAGAAAACCAAGTGAAACCTTGCATGTGTGAAAGTATGAGATTTTACAGTAAACTATCCAAATATTATGCTGGATAAGCCTGTGGTTTCATTACACATTATTTCCCAGTGTCACTGGTATGGTTTTTAGGTGTCTGGGCTTGTTAGACTGAAGCAGCTGCTGGATGCTTTGCCATGATGACTAGCCTAGTGGCTTTACTGATAGATGATGCATAAGGTCACAGTCATCAAACCTGCAGTTTCTTGGAATCTGTATTATATAACAATGCAGTTTGAATGATTCACAATATCTCCATAAAACTGAGCCATTCATTAATGTTTGAAACCCCCCCTTTACTTCCCTAGAATACTGCCATGACCTCTGTTTAACATTTACCTTCCAGCCATTATACACACCTTCTCTTACCACCACACAAATCAAAGCCTAAATATACTGTGCATTTGGTGTACTTATGTCCTTCAATGCACTCACCACCCATGAGGCTCAACGTTTGAAGGATTAAAAAAGAAAATGGTGAAAATGGATTAATTACCGCGGTCACTTTCCACTCACTGCCCAGGAGACCCTCCCTAGGACTCTGAGATTCACCTTGTCTCCCACCGCTCCTTCCATCTGCCGTGTCACACCTTTGGTTCACAGTCAGTGCACTCCAGCTCCTCAAGTCCACAGGGCATGGGGCAATTTGGAAATACCTGGCTTGACACAAGATGCTAGGAAACTCTGAAAGCACAACAAAGGTGAGGGTTAAAGTAGCTTGACAAACCTCCTAATGTGTGTGTGTGTTGGCCGCTCCCCGGTAAAAGCATAGTAAGGATTGTCATATCTTTGGCAGTGAGCCCTTTTTATACCCAAAAGTGAATGTCAGCGTGGTAATGTAATGTCCTCCTTCCTTAGCGGAGCTTGTCATTCTCCCTCAGTGACACACCTCTTTCTATTTTCTCTGCTTCTACTGGGGTTTCCAACATGTCTTTCTAATGAATGAAGCACATTGACATACAAGCGTTTCGCACCAATGCCTTCGCAGTGTCCCACATTGGCACTGACCTGAATTAACAGAAGAGCACCTGGCAATGTGACAGTTGCTGTGAGAATTCAGCAGCTCGTGGCCTTTTCATGCTCTATAGCCACATGAAATCCTCAAAGGAACTCACTCACTACTTTAACATGTATTCCTTTTTACAATACAACACTTGAAGGGGCATTAGGTAAACTGTGACTGATGACAAAATATTTTTTATGACCAAAAAAATATTAATTATTGAATTTTCTGTTAATAAAAAATGTTCTAGACAGGATTAAAATGATACCATGTACCAAAAAGTCATCAGTGCCATCAATAGATTTATTGAATGTATATAAAAACACAATTAATAAAGTGTAGAAACAAGTGAGCTGGAAACTAAAAAGCAATGTGGTGATATAACAATGTCATTTGCTCCCTGTAGCTCTACATTGTCGCCTGATGGGTTGTGTACTTCAGTGCTTGAAAAAGTGCAAAAGGTCATGATGTAACTTTTGAAAATAGACAGAATTTGTGGTGAATCATAAGCGGCAGAGCAATAAGAGTGGTGGTAATGCACCCTTTAGCTGGTTTGCCAACTGCCATAAAAAACCCCTAATAAGAAGAAAAAGGCAAGAAAAGGAAAAACACAAGCACAGGCTGGGTGGAGCCTGGAAATGATCACAAATACAAACAATAAATGAATAATCTTAACTCTAAAATAATAACAATACAAGAAGAAGATATAATATGTATATAATAATAATATGACAGGGACGTCCTAAGTAATTTTAACTCATTCTTCATGTTATTTAAACAGGCTTTGCTTCTGAAGAATCTAAATTTGTGGATTAAAAAATTTCAAGAGATTTTACCACATTTATTTCATCCAATCAAACCTGTGTTTGGCCCACAACTTCAAGTTAAAAAAGATCTGCTGTGAATAATTAATAATGGTAATAGAATTGACTGCATTGACTGACCTACTTATTTGCTGTTGTTGTTAAACTTTAGCTGTAGAAATAGTGTTTGATTTATTTTGTACAAATGTTATCCCTTACTCCAAATCAGAAATTTGTGCAGAGATAAGTTTTGCTACTTAATCATATTCCAGGTTGGTAATATTTGGTTATATTTAGGGGAAAATTATTTTACTTGTCTTGGTCTTGGTCTTTCAGCCAGAGATCCATCACATGCCAGCATTTGTTTTGATACATATCCATCTCCTCCAGTATTACACACAATATTTAACAAAGCTAAAACTGACTAAAAAAGTCAGGCTTCGAGGGGCAGAAAGGACTGTGATTCAGGACTTCTGTAGAGGGCGGCGTTTAACCTCTCGGTGTACAACCTGCCAGAATTTATTTGGAGAAGAAGAATGAGGGGAATTGGTGAGCTGTGTGGGACCATCTGATTTCTCACAACACCCGACTCCAGGCGAGTGGCCCTGTCACTTGGAGGCTGCAGCCTCGACTATTGAGACACAGCTCATGTGTTCTCAGCTTCCAGGATTACCTGGTTGTTACCGGGTGCATGTAATTTGCCTCTCTCTCTTCAAGTATTGAACGCCCTTGTACTATGACCTCTTTGAAAGGTCATTGTATGTTTTAAGTTGAGTTTTTTTTTTTTTTTTTGAGCATCTTTCTAGTTTATGACCATTGTTTTTCTATCTTTTGGATTTCACTTTTTGATTATTCTTTTGCATTAGATCTCTACTTATGTCAGCCTTTTGTGAATGACCTTTGCTTGTTTTTTGGGGGGAAATCTCTCATTGCTTCTGCTTCTATTTATTAAAAGACTCATTTTTTAAAAAAAATTTTATTTATTTATTTTTTTACTTTTTTGTGGAGTCTGTTTCTTGTACTGCTTAACAATAAAGTTCATTTTCGGCTGTGGGAACTGTTTTTGCCTTGGTGTGCATGCTGGTATATGCGATTTTATTTTATAGATATTTAATGGATATTTTGCAACACAACACCCATTTCAGTTTTTCCAAAGAGCTACTAGCCCACTTACAACTGTCCCATTGAGATTGCCATTACAATAATAAGATTCATATAAATGACATGAACACAATACCCTGATGACTTCCACATTTGCAGTTCAATTTTTAACAGATCACAACATTGTAGTAAAGTGCAGCTGTAGGTGAAGAGATGCATGACTAACTGGATTTTTTGGCATGAGTCTCTTGATTTTTTTTTTTCCTAAATTGAGCACAATGTCTTAAAATGCAAATGCATGCTCTTTGCATGGAAAGTGAAAATAATGAATTTTCCAAGAAAGGATTTCTTGACATAGACATGGATAGACCCAGGCCACAGTTTGTCATTTGAATGCAGTGCAGTGGATTCAAGGATTCAAGTGGAAGATGGTCAGACCATAAATAAAGTGTTGCCATGAAACTGACTTTATTTTATGACTAATTATGACTCTTAAATATTTAGGAGCCCAAACTGAACCTTGTGACTGCAGCAACTGTGGTAAATCTGAAAAGTAAATGTATTAAATATTTGATTCACTGAGTAGCACATGGGTGAAAATGTGGCACATGACCAGTATTTGGTTTTATACAAATCACACATTACTTTTATCATTCATTGTCATTACTTTGTAATACAGACAACAAAGCATATCATAAATGTGTGACATTTACAAAATTGTCTCACACACCTTTATTTGGCATATATTGCAGTGACAAGGTGGTAAACCATCATGGGAAGAGAATTGTTTTTATGGAATGATTTTTTTTAAAAATAAATACATTAATATTGCAGAAAAAAAGTATTTTGATTTGTTAAAGCAGATGAGCAAAATAAGCTTTGAAAGAGTCAAATTGGTTTGTGTGTGATACGGATAATACTGTCTCAGCTGTCACAAAAAAGTGTTGGGCATATTGTTTGGGGAAAATTGGCCTGTTGGAGTTCAGTGCTTGGCTTTTATATTGTACTTGTACTCTCCCCCATACATAATAAAATTAAAAAGGTAGGCAGCCCAGTGTAAGTTAAGGGATATCCCCACATGTAGCACATTCATGGCAATGAAGTACAAAACATTACACTTTGTTCTATATGAAATTACATCTTACATTTTCCATCTCAGCAGGGAAATGCTACTTACATTTAAGTGGTTCTAATGTAGTCCTGGGATAAGTATGAGTTGGGGGGAGTTTGGTTTACACAATCACATTATGGAGGCTTTCTTTCAATTCCCCATAACATAAATGAATACATTTTAAGGTGTTTTAAAGTTATGCTAAAGTTAGGTTTAGGTTAAGGTTAGGGTCAGGGTTAGTGTTAGAGCACTAGTAATTTTGGTTAAGGTTAAAGTAAGTCTCCAGGAAATTAATGTAAGTCTATACAATGTCCTCTGAAGTCATGGAAACCAGTGTGTGTGTGTGTTCTTAATAAGGACCAAAAAGTGCTTTTTCAGGGTTAAGACCTGGTTTTAGGGTTAGGGTAAGAATTTGGTTTAGGTTAGGGTTAGGGTAAGGGGCTAGAGAATGTATTATGTCTATGAGGGTCCTCATTCTGATAGATAAGCAAACATGTGCGTGTGCGTTGAGAAACATCTTTACTGATGGCAAACAATAATATTTGAGCTAAAATTATCACAAACACAGGATATGACATCTGAAAAGACAGAGAAAGATATGAGGGAGAAGGAAAGAGAGGAAAATAACAGTTTCTGGGAGAACACCTGTACATGCACTTTTAATATCCATATCATCCTACAGTGAAACCAGAGAGATAAGATGCCATCACAGTAGAAATCACTGCTGCATGAATATGCAAATGTCAAAATAGGCTGCTGTATAGCAGCACTCGGCAGAAACATGGGGCTGAGCAGTTGCACTCTCCTCAAAAGCCTGTGTGTGTCGATTTGAGGAAGAAGTCCCCTCTTTTATGCTGCAGCTGCAAAAAAAAGCATTTAAAACTGAATCTTTCTCCTCACTGCACCCTGTGGCTGTGGTAAAAAAAAATATTTCTTTTCCACTCTTAAACATTGTCTGGCAGGAGTAAGGTTTGTTTTGAAAGACTGGGTCATGACAGGAGAATCTTCCGATCCCTGCCACTTTAACAAGTGGACAGAGCATTTCCCAGACTCTGGGTAAATGACCTCAACCAGCAGCACTGTGGCATCTGCATAAACTTGGGCCCTTGTGACCCATTTTTACATTCCAAATCTAGCACTTGTCAAGACACATATGGTTTGATGGCGCGACGGCTGCCGATCCCTGCTATTCACCTCCGGTCACTCTCATAGCACTGTACTTTGTTTCTCTGCTGCCATACAGCTAATCTCAGCAGGACTGTTAACATAGTATTTTCATATTATTTATGAGGGCTGGCCTTCTGGGATGCAACTCAAGCAGGGATACCAAACATTCCTTTCTGCTGAACTAAATCAATTGCTTCCCTTGATGGAGTGTTATCTTCATGTTAAAGTTCAGTGGCTGCCATAAGCAGTCTGTGTGCATACACTGTATAGGTGCTTTTTTGTTGGAGCGATTATATTTGAAACTCAGAAGAGTCCTGTGTTTTCCGTTGTCTTTCACTTCACCATTCCCAGTTAATTTCATTGACATAAGGTATTGGTTAATATGCCTTGGCTCCACTTTGGCTCCTCTGTGGCAACAAAAGGATATGATCTACTGTCTGTCTTGAGCAGAGACAATCTGTCAGTCTGTTCAGTGGTATTTGAAACACAGAGCTTCTCCCTGTGTTTGAACTGACAGATTAGATTGTTAGGAGAAAGTCATTATTTCCAGAAAGCACCCTAATCTGCAGCAGCTGTCTGCAACACAGACCTCTATCCTTTAGCCACAATACTGTTTCAGAATTCACACACATACAGTATTTCAATCTATAATCTAGCATGATTATAAGGCAACTGTCTGCAACTTACTTGTGCTTTTGCAAAATATCAGACTGCATCTCCATTCCTCTTCAGCTGTGCACGCTGAGCTTCTTTGAAAGTAACACAGCCAATTAAAAATATAGCCATTTTTAAACTCTGGGGTGCAAAGTGATTGCAGAAGCATTCACTTTGAAACGTTCTTTCTCCAAGTATAAGCAGTGTAAAAATTAACAGTAAAATACAACAAAGTATCCAAGATGTTTAGTCTTTCTTAAAAATAGTTTTGGCTCAACGTGTCTCCTTAAAAAACTGATTTAAAGTAATTTTTCTTAATAAGTCTGCTTAATAAATCTCTGATGGCATCTCTCTGAGTGATTGAACATGTGCATTGGAAGGTTTTGTGTGTGTTCCTTTGCATGACAAAGGATTTGCAAGACACTTACTGAACAGGGAAAGTAAAAGGGACTCTTTGTTTGTAGCCATTATTCTCCAGCAAATTGATTTTCTTCATCATATGAACATGTGCTATGGTTAGGCATTTCCTGAAGGACTGTAAGGCAGTAGCATTTGCCTTTGCAGTACGTTAACCAAACTGCCTTAACCAGCACAATGAGGTAAGCGTTGGAGTGCTGTAATGAGTTCACCAGTCTTTACTCCATAATGATCCTCTCCGGTGTCTTCACAGCACATTCATAACAAGCACATCTAGGCTGTACACATGCCGCACAGGACTGATAAATGCATTGCAGACATATTGCACAAATTGCCTCATTCTCCAGTGAGCGTTTTTTGTTTTTTTTTGTTTTTTTCCTCTGACTGTCCTCAACAGCAAAATACAGGGAATCTAAAGGGTTGCAGGGTGGGGAGTGGCATCATGGGAACACACTGGCCCCAGCAGTATATCTCCTTCCATGCCTCATTCATTTACTTTATCACCTCATTAGATGAATGTGAAGGTGTGGAAGAGAGGAGGAGCCGTATCAATCTTCTCCTCCCATCTCTCTTCTCTTTTTCCTCTTTTCCCTGACAATGCTAACATTGGTCCAGGATGGTGCAAGCTGCCGTGTGAGCAAACTCCTGGAGATTCTACGATGTTGCCAAAAAAAAAAAAAAAAAAAAAACTGAATACCGTTTATTATGTTAGTGTTATTATTACATTTGAATTGGTGTTATCAACCATAGTGCAGCTATTTAAAAATAACTAACAGTGGATGAATACTGTGTTGAAATATATAACAGTATGGCCTTTAAAAAAGCCTGTTGTGGCAATATTGTGATTATATGAATATAAATGATTATCTGCAGCATCTAAAAACCGTTGTAAGGTTTTATGTCCTCTTTAACTGAACTGAATCCACTGCAACTCCATTTATACAACTGTTCAGCAAAATTATTTTGATTATGTTATTCTGTGATTTCATTTCCTTTGCATGTTATTGATTTTATTCGACCAAATTGTTTCTGTAATTAAAATGTGTAATAGATCTCCAGTATTTTCTCAACAGAGTAGAAAAGGGCCCTCTGAGATGAACAGTAGTGGTAGAAAATGAATTAAGCCATTTAAATATAGAAGACATACAGCCTACATCGGTCAAATTACAGTTCTTACAAACTCTGTCTTCAGCCTCTTAATTAATAATTAGTGTGTTGGGGAAAAATGGGCAATAAACTAATCACAGCATTCTCTACCATTCCCTCTCATAGTCAGGTGTGTGTGCATCTTTTTTACTGTAACAGCAGAGTTAAAGAGAAAAAGGGGACAATGATCTGCTCCTGCACTATTTTTCATCCAGCTTGAGATTGTATTGCAATCATCTCTACCAGTGATGGTGGCAGCAGGAGTGCAGACGCTCAAACATTTTAATGTGAGCTGACCAGTGTTGCACAACACTATGTGCCCTGCAACCCTTGCACAACATTATGTTACTGTATTCTATACAATGACAATAAAATATTCTACCCTATTCTATCCTAGGTGAAAGGTCATTTATGTCAATGGCAGGACTCCAGCAAAAGCTTTGGTAAGGTGGAGACGGCAGCATTGCTTTTAATAAGCAGTGTACACATGTTGCACATTATTTTGTAATGCATGACTTTAGAGCTGGTTTCATCACTGGCCGCTTTCTCAAGAAAGCAATTCCCCAACAATTTAAGTGACATCCCATTTTTTCGATCAGCACTCCGGTGGGTGCAAGTGCATTTGCTTTTCAAACAAGTTTTGGCACTGGAAAGGAAAATGACTCCAGACTCCAGGTGTAATATGGGGCACTCTATACATGTATGCTTTATATTCCAATTCTGGTGTCACATCTGTTTCCACTGCATGTTCTCGCTGATGCCACATCACCTCTAAGTGAAAAAATAGCAATTGTGAACATCATAGAGAGTGGATAAATTGCTCCTTCTCTTTGAGAACATCGGTCAGAGTTGCCCTGGATACGTAACCCAGATGAAACCATGCACACACATGGTTGAGAGAGAGAGAGACAGAGAGAGAGAGACCTGCAATTTGTCATTTTTTGGGGATAGAACTAAAATAAGTATGTTTCAAGCAGCTGCCTCATTCATCACAAGTATAATTTACAGTGATTTGAAGAAGGTCAGGGGACAAACTATTACCTTCACTGTATTACTGTTTGGCTGTACAGAATATAAATGAAGCTTTTAATTCCACGTGTCAGGGTCTCACAGAGTCAGGAGAGACTGTGGTGTAATGTATGAGAATTTAGGAGTTTTATCATTGTGCTCTGCTTTTTCATTGATTTTCCTCTGGTCTCGCACAATCTTGAATCTCTCCACTACAAATTGCCCTCATTTTATTGGGATATGGCCCAAGCTCAGGGTATTCCACAATTATTTATTAGATGTGCACTTGTTTGAAATTGTTTTGTGCTGAGAATAAACAATAAGTAGCTCTGATGAGAGAACATCCCCTTTGATGTCTGAGCTGTTGCCGTTACGTACAGTGGGGTTTAAATAAATACAATGAAATTCAATGTCCAAAGGTTCTGATCAAATTCATTATGTACTGTACATCTGCTAAATAAAGAGGCCAATTTAGAGGAGTTTGGATTTTTTTTGGTGTTTCAAGATTACTCGCCACTATTTTTGACATTGCCCTACTCTTACTTTTAAATGTGTTACAGCTAATTTGAGTACCATTATATTGCCATATCAACAGGTTTACACAGTATTTGGTTGTGAATACAGTGTAGTTTGTAGTTTTGCAGCATGTATTTTATCCAATCTTTCTTTACCGTAATGTACTTTAAAAATTGTAGGTGTTTACTAACATGACACGGTATAACATCTTAGTTAATAAATTCTTGTAACCACCTCAACCACCACCAGAGGAAATGTTGGAATTAAAAGACAGACTTAAAATATATGAACCATCAAGGATCAAACATGGCTTAATGAAAGGTTTTTGGTTAGAAGCAGTTACACTGAATCATAATTAATGATGATGTTAAAGATGATATTAATGATGAATCAAAAATGACAATCCTTTCCCCAATTTATGGTCTACATTATTGTTTCATATTATAACTGTCAAACATTTATGACTAAACCCTAAAATAAGTTCTTAGTTTCTAGTGATGGACATAAAATATCATAACCTTGGAATATATCCTCATTAAACTAGGAATAACAGATACTTCCATTACTTCTTTTATTTGTATTTTAAATCCATTAGAATGGTTTGATTATGTTCCTGTGACATTTTCAAGCAGGTGGATGGGTAATATTGAGGGAGGTTTTATGTTCACAAAAGAGTTCAAAAATATCTATTAACTTGCAAATAATATTATATGATGAGGAAAAGGTGTCAAATTAAATGCATAACTGGTTTAATTAAAGATATAATTGCCTTGAGCAACAAAACGGGCTACAGGGAGGGCCCTTTTAATAATAAATAACTTTCCAATTGAGGAAAACTATGGCTAAAGGCAGTTTTTTTTTTGTTGTTGTTGTTTTTTAAGAAAAATGTAAAATCTATACCTGGTCATGAAAATTATGCATGTTTCTAAAAAGTAATATCAGGTGACATGTAGAAAAAAGTGGATAACACGTATTAAAACAATTATTATTACAAGTAGGCATGTAAAATCAGAGCTTAAGGTTCCCCTAAGTTTTATTAGATTCCAAGACATGTATTAGATCAGTGCAGAGAAAATATTATGAGAGGACAAAACCTATTTGAGGCTTTGTAGCATGTAAACTATTCCAAATTGTTTGGTGTTGCTTGTTCAAGCTGTTTGTCATGTCATGTTTGTGAATCAGGTGGTGGTAAATTGCTATGAATTCACTCTGGATCTCAAATAGGGAGCTGTTCTGCAAACACCTCTATGCCAAACCAAGCAGACTACTTTTGAAAAGGAAAGACCCATTAGACCCACTCACTGCTCTTTACAACTATTTTTCATGTTATCATTAAACTTACATAGACAGTTGTGTAACTGTGTAATTGGTTTTATGGTTGCAGTTTGTATGATGTTAATATGCGTTTTAATGGGGCTGGTTAAATGTCCTTGTGAGATTGTGTGTGTGTGTATGTGCAAGTGTGCGCGCGTGTCGGTACACACAAAGTGTGTTTGTCTATTTTCCCAGGCTGAGCTCATTGCCGCTACACACAACCAGCCACTTTAACATTCTAAAGTGAAATGAAGTGCAGCACTAAGTACATAAAATAAAGCCCCAGCTGACCCATCAGATGTGGTCAGCTGGGGCTTTAGTGAGAGCAATATTCAAGAGATAGAACAGAGATTAAAAGTGTAAAAACTGGACTATATCATGTGTTTATTTGCTCGACACTCTGCTGTTTTCATCTGCCTAACTGGGTTACAACCAGGATTCTGCAGGAGTACAGTAGACACATTACGTCTACTCATGGAAGTGAGGACAAAAAAACACTTTTTCTATTTAAAATTGTTCAAATGTACTTTACACTGTAAGAATTCATGTTATGTATCCTCAGTGCAGTGGAAGTGTCAGAAGTGAATCTTGCCACTAGCCCCGTCCCACGCGTTCGCCCCCGTGAAACATAAACAGAGTCCCTTGGTCACGTCTGATTTGCTTTTGCTGAGCCTGTTTTCAGATCCAGAGTAAAAATAATGTTACACTGGTTCTGCTCATGGAGACCAAACAGATGCAGAATAATTACATCAACAACAACAACATTTACTTGCGTAACAAACTGCAGATTTATGCGTTTTCACCGTCATAACTGCAAATGTATTACATCAAAATATAGCAAAACGCGTAAATGTCAGTGTCACTCGACAGAAAACGTTAACTTAAGCTCTATTAGCCGCGCTTGTTAACATCACTACTTAGCATTAACAACAGCTTTTAGCAAAATATGTGAAATAAACAAACAGTTTGCACACTGCATGAATTAAATTTAAATTTGCTAACAGGTTTCAACACACGTGTTTGCCTGTTCCATTTATGCTTCTCAGGACTTAAGCAGGAGCGTTGCCTCGTCTCTGTAGGACCTGACCTGAAAGCACCGTCTCTATTCAGGAAGGATCCTTGACTTTGAGAAACACTATATGTGTCAAAGGTAATCCTGAATGCCTTTATTTATGATCCGTGTAACAATACAGTAGGCATGCAAAGCTGACTGCTTGGCTCTGACTATTGTACCCTCCAAAGCAAACCAGAACATTGCATCATTATTTCTGTGTTTTTGACATGAACTACCGGCTGGTGAGGATACTGGAGCTTCAGCCTTGCAGTCTTTTGACTTAATTTCATGGATTTAGCCTTCAGCTGGAGAGGACGGGTCAGTGACAGGTCGAACATATTTGTTTCAAAAATATCCTGAGGCTTTACATTTTTAATAAGTTAAGTACTTCTGTTTCATTGTCTACCACTTTATCCTCCACATGAGGGTTGCAGGGTGAAAGGCAGTGTACACCCTGGACAGGTCGGCAGTTCATTGCAGGCCAAATATATAGGGACAAACGACTATTTACTCGCACATTCACACCTTCGGTCAATTCATAGTGTTCAATCAACCTGTGCATGTTCTGGGAAGCCCCACAAACACGGGAAGAACATGTGAACTCCACCCAGAAAGGACCAAACTGGGATGCGAGCCATGAAAAATTTCTTGCCATGCGACAGTGCCATCCACATGTTCTACTGTGAGGCCCATGTTAAGTAACATTTCAGGTTTGTTTACCCAAAGCAATGATTTCAGTCATTTAGCAACCCTACGACATCTTACTACCTTTACTACTTTACACTCATTTTTGGATCCTACCAAGCATGGAACCGAATCTACGTTTCTCAGGGATTAGACCTCATCTCCCATCAATTACGATGATTTAGCAATCTAATCTGGTGTGCAGTCACACACGGAGTTTAGGGATCTTTCTTCAGTGTTGTGACTTGTAATTGTCCATGTTTTTACACAAGTTCCCTCCTCACAAATCCACGTATCCTGAAATGTTTTTTTTCCCTCCATGAGTGGCAGGCCACAAAGAGCAAGGACTTCCTTTTGCAGATAGAGAGCATTTCATTTCACACTGACATGTTCACCTCTATTCTCAACGTCCCACTGAGGGTTGCTGGGGTTGTGAACCGTGGGGAAATGAAAGAGGAACTCAAGCTTCACCAGTCAAAACAGTGTGAAAACTACATTGTGACAATAGCTGGTAACAAAACTGCTTGCATATCTGTAGTTGGAGAAATAATTAATGTTGCTACATTTCTCTCTCTTTCTTCTCTCCCTGACTTAGTTTGCAGCAAAATAACCTTAAGAATAATAACATCCTCAAGTAAAGGGTAAACACAGGGATAAATAGACAAAATTTGCTCTATAACAAAAATAAAACTGTATCAACTTGTTTAATTCCCCCTTCTTATTCAGATGCAAGAGGTTAACAATATTGTAGCTTTGCTTGTCTTTTTTCAAGTCAGGGACAGCCTTCCAATGGAGACTGGAGACATGGAGACTGGTGGCAGTCAAATAAATTGGATTTTATGTGCTTGCTGTGAAAATAAGGCTCATCTAATCTGGAGACTGCACTGCACTTTTTAGAGCATTCATGATGCCCTCAGGCTTTTCATCCCCAGCAAAGCTATGGCATATTACCTCTCAATATTTTGTGTGGAATTTTCCAATCCAGCCAATTAAAGGTAAAATGCGATGGATCCAGTTTCTTCCGATGGATGAATTTATGAGATACACAGCAAGAAAAAAACAGAGTAGCATGGCATTAGGTGTTGTTTACTGAGCTATTTGTCAACTTCATTTGTAATTTCCCTATTCCCTTATACATTCATTCGTTTGTTAATGAGCAGAAAGCTGATAGTTCTTTGACATTCTGAGTACATGGTGAATGCTTTGTTCCAACTATTGATTTTTTTTTTTTTTTTTTTTATGTTTATTAACATTTATTTGCAAAGGCAGTTTGTAATAATCAACTGAAACATTATTTTGTGCCCAACTGTGCCCAAAAGTAAATCCATATTATCCTCACCATCACTGGATGTCCTCTTTATATGTGAGAGCAGTCTGTTTTCTATCTCATTGATGAAATGTGAGACAAAGCAGATGGGCCCATGCAGTAAACAACTTTGCACCGTGTGTGGTCACAGCCTCTTTCCACATCTGCACAGCGAAGTGCCTCTGCTTACTTTTGATAGGATTAGCAATTGTTGAAATGCACACAAGCTGATCCAGTAATTAAACTGACTTGTTTTTGGAGAGCACAGATGGACTTTACTGTTTCTCATATTGACAAAACACAAAATACCTCTAATGATGTACATGGAGCTACTAATGAGGAATCAGTCAGATGTCCTTTTTGGTATGCATAAGGCAATGCAGGTAGTTAGAGTGGTGGCTCAGGAGGTGTAGAAGGTAATCTATTTCTCTATGCCAAAATGTCAGACAGATTAAATCCTGCTATAAAGGTCCCAGTTTTCCTTGACAGCCGTCTGCAGGGGAGCTCTATCGTGTTAAAACTGAACTCTCGATGAGATGTAAAATTAACTTCCTTTCATCTGGTGTGAATCTTACCCATGTACCAAAAAAAAAAAAAAAAAAACACCCACCCAACACTCACTGTAACAGTGAACACATTTTTTATATATTTCCATGTCCAAAAGGAGAAAATTGTACTTAAAATATAAATGTATTTCATGAATATGAAGTACATGCTGCATAACCTGATCTGAAGTTATCGTCTGCTGTTTGTAACGAGTGAGAAAAATCACCTCTGCATGATGTATCATGACTGTATCTCCCTCTTTTCATGTTTTGCACATGGCGTACTTAAACCACCTCTCATTTTCCATTTAAATAATCACACAGATTTAACTGACCTACTGACAATATTATGGGTATTATGATGGCTTTGAAAGTATGCATTTGATCAGTTTCATCATAATGATTTTCATGAGGTAGAGACTGTTTTTGATCGTGGCTGGTCAAGAATTAAAAGATGCCCTGATATTGACTGATTAGGTTGTTTGGAATGTCTTAATAAGGTCACTTCTGTCTGGGTGCTAAGAATAATTTCCAAACAATTCAATTCATGGAAGGCATTAAAAGCCATTTTTGCATAAGCTTTTATTTATAACACATAGACTGGAGACAAGTTTTGGTAATATTTGAAGACAAAATTATAACAGAACAGCACTGTTTTTAATTTACGGTGTTTTATGGTTCATGCTGGAAAACTTGATGCAAGCAGTTAGTTGATTTGAACATAATTTGTGTCTTCCCAGTGAGTGACTATACTAATTTAATGATGCCTACAATAATTTCAAAAGAAACCCAGAGAAATTCTAAATGAAAGGTACTTTTCATTTAGAACAAAAACCTTATAAAACAAAACCCCCTTCCTCTTATTACAACCCCCCCAAATCACGCATACATTTAAGATGCAAATAAATAAAAAAAAGCAACAGAGAGGACAAGTATGAACACTATATACAGTATATAAGACACGTTTAAAGGGTGGTGCAGTAATATTTTAAAGCAAATATGTCCAGGTCACAGTGAACACATGGACATAGTTTTGACTTAAACTTTTTCAAAAAATGTTTTACTGGGTGCAATATGAATATGCCATTCATGTCTAACATGCTCTAGTCAAACAAATATCTGGAGCAGCACTACAAGAACAATGAGATGATTATGTTGTTATGCTTCTGTTTTGGTCACAGACAGGGTCAGGAATGTTTGCAAATTAGAGATGATAATTAAAAATCAAGATTGAAACCCACAAGGGATTAAATCATCTTTGATATACAGCACTTGCCACAGATCATCACACGCCAACGTTTGGAATTAAATGGAGTTCATGTTCATTTTGCAGGATCCCCTGCATTTTGTGCCCCATATACAAGTGATGCCGCAGCACAGCAACCAATAAAGCATTGAAGAGTACTTTCTTTGTGATTGCTCAGTTAAAACTTCTTTCAGTAATAGTACATTATGTTATTTTGGTCAGAGAACCTTGATAGAAGTTATCTTTTGAATGGACAAAGCAGTAGTTAAACATCTAATAGCCACTTAAACATCATTCATATAATTTGCGATTTTGAATCAACCTTAAATCAGCAAAATGCATGTAAGCAAAGTGTACACCTGTGTTTAAGTAAACGGCATATGAACCACATTCTCAAAGAGTAGAGAAGTTACAACATGTACACATTTTAATTAAATTTCTTATCCGCTTTATCTTTTCAAGGTGGTGATAAAGCACATTTAGTACAGCACCGATGCTGTACTAAATGTTTTCATGCACCAGTAAGGCAGATCATTTTATGAAAAATACACAAGGTCATTAAATGCATCCTACACGAGGAACTCTGCATTATATCTTAATATTACATGTCATAAAATAGGTACCTTGAAACCGCAGTTTAAAGTGTTTAATCACAGGCGCCCAAATTTACTTGGCATTACAAAAACTTTCTGATAAATACAGAGAAAGAGGTTTTGCCATGCTTAGGTCTAACAATCAAAGAGAACAAACTGGAGCTGCTGCTTTGCCTGTGGCTGGTGTTTGAGCAGAACATAAAAAATGAAAGGCTAAGGAGTTTTCTATTTCCTACACCGTTAGGAGTGAAAAATGATTTATACAGCTATGCAAACAAAGAAAGTTACTGCAAAGGATAAAATCTGTTAGACAGAATACCCATATCCAAAAATATATCTAACATAAAGTTGACAATATTTTAGTAGAAATATTTATTTATTATAACTACAAGTACAAAATGCAAAAGTTAGTGCCAGCATGTAACACTGTATGCGTCATGTTACTTAGAGTCCAGGAGGAGAAGGACTTTATTTGCAACTAAAACCATAGTTTTCACTTGCAATGCCACTAGTTTTACATAAGCCACATAAAAGCAGCTGAGGTTTGGTGTATAGTGGGTTTATCTGGGCATTATGACTGATTGGAATGGCTTTAGAAAAATAAAATAACATTGATCCACAATGAACTGAAAGCTTATGAACAGCTGAAAGCCAATAAATGTTGTAGCGATTCTGTATTGGTTCCTCACTGCAAGTACATGCAGATTAAAGACCCTGGGCATTGGAATTAAAGGATTCAATATGCAAAATTGAGTCTTAGAAGATGTCAGGAAACAAATACATAGTTGAGATCTTGAGATCTGATCACACTCTGTTAAATGTAAGTACCTGTCTTAACCACTGGGCCCTGCCCTCAAGTGGGGTTGTTAATTGTTTTCATGAGACGAGCAAATTTGAACACCCCCGTAGTGTCGACTCTAAGTTTTCTGTAGGCACTGATGCTTGGATTTTCTGTACATGACTTCCTGTGTCATAATTACAAGTTCATGACTTCCACTTGAATAGCAATAGACACAGCAAACAACAAGCAGAGGGTGGTTTTTTTTGACTCTAGTCTTAGAAGTGACACATGGGGATTCTTGTGTTCAGTAACTTAACAGTTTGGTGTTAGCAAGGTTTCATGATTGACTCCATCCACTGAGTCTCATTATTATGTAGCCTGAAGCGTGCTTGGTACACAGTGGACTACTCTGCATCCTACAAACTGGGCACTCAACGGTGTTCCACAGCTGCTCCAAATTTAACTGATGCGAGTTAACAAGAAAATATGAAGTTTGACAGTAAAGAAGTCAGCGATGTTTCAGCATAGCTTATTCTAAGCATATTCTCTGACAAGATGGACCTTTCACTCTTTTAAAGTTGGCTGCTATGCTAGAACTTGTTGAAAGATCATTGTAAACACCACTCTTGGGGCTATTTCTTGCTATACTGTATTCGAATTACCCAGGAGAGCTAATGATCGGTTCACCATGTGTGGAAATGTGGTAGGTGCTGTCAGAAAGTACAAATTAGTTATGAATCAGGAGTGGTGTAGATTTTATCCCAAGTATGCACTGCAGGAAAAGCAAAGGAAGGGAAAAGGCTCAGAATAAATCATTGTTCTGGGGCAAACTCTACATTTCCTTCAAAATGCGTTTTGTCCACTTCATCTAAGTTATAAGTGTGCATTTGGACTTTGACAGTAAGCAACAGTTTGAGAAATGTAATCCGTTACTCTCTGAACATACAAGTGGTGGATGCAGAACTGTATCATAATGGAATTTGTTATCTGAAGAACTTAGGGCAAAGTAAGGGCATTTAGTTTAATTTTTTGTATTTCCTAGGAAGTCAGGTCAGCCTTCCTTAAAAGCTGAATGTCAATGACTGAGTTTTTGAATTTGCAGGTCAACAAATACAGTCCCTTTTTAAACTGTGAGCCTCTGCTCTTCTGTTGGCATTATGTATAACAGCTTTCAGAAAGTTTCAAATCCATCGCACACTGCTGCATCTTTACTCTTTGACACCTTTCACACTGTTTTCTTTGAAAAATCAGAAAGTTAGAATTTATTTTCTTTCAGTAAATGACTCTGTGTACAAATGAAATAAATTTTACTTGTGCGGCCCCACAAGAGCATTTGCCACTGTTTGTAGGGACAACAGCACATGAAGAGAATCATTGTACTGCATCATATTGACCACTGGCTGTTGCTGCAGAAAAGTCTCATGCCCTCTGTTTTATGCATACAAGAACATTTTGATATTAATGTTTTTTTGCGTCCTGAAGTGTAGAGGTTTTTAATATAAAAATGCTGAAAATCTGTCATAAACCAGAGCGTGTAGAACAAACTCTGAATAATAATTCAGGTGGTTACTGAATTTACTGCAAGTATATGCAGCATATAAATGTTTTACATCTTTTTTTTAAAAAAAAAAACCCACAAGCAGTTACTCCAATTTACCATGTAAAAATAAATATGACATTGTGGATTTTAAAAATGGATGTTGAGAGGTTGTTCTACATTAAGAATTATAACTATTTAATTTATTTAGTTATCGAGGAATTTGGGGATTAAAACATTAATCTATTGAATATGAGCTCAAATATACTTACATATTCCTGCATAAATCTTTGTGCTGTAAAACCCAGGCTGCAGGGATGCATTTAACAGCAATGCCCTGCATTTGTATTTTGATGTTGTATGAGATCGAATTGCACACTGCTGAATGTCATCCATTATCATAATAGCCAACCAAATCACTATTATAGAGAAAAATAAAATAAAAAAAAACCAAACAAACAAACATGCACTTAACTACTTCAGGAAAAAAAAAAAATCTTTGCTGCATTGTGGCGCATTAGTCATGTTTAATATGGGACTGTAAACTGGTACTATACTTGAGCAAAATAGCATGACGGCATGCAATTACCTGGCAAAAAATAAGCAATAAAGTTTCTTTGCTGAGGCTTTTTGGTTCAGGCTCATCATTCACTCTGAACTGTCAGAATGGGGCATGCTTCAATTGATTTTGCCACAGAGCATACAATTAAGACAACCCCCCGGAGTTTTAATGCTTCCATAACCATAGACACACAAACAAGTCCATTCCTCTTGATTATGGTTCACTTACAAAGATGCTGATAACTTTATGAAGTGTAATATGTTTAAATCAATCAGGGGAACAAGTGGCCTGAGAGAAACGGTCCATTTTCTTGTGTCACTTCATTCAGTCTCTCCGTTAAAGCAAATTGCTTGCATTGATTTCACTGTGGTCTGAAAAAGACAGTTGGTTATGAAAACTCTGAAGAAATGTCTAAAGGTATCCATTACTCATAACAGTTCAGACACTGTTCTGTCGAATGCCTGATTTTTTTCACCGGGTTATTATGACTTGAATAATAGAGGCTGCCACTCTTCTCCCCCCTCCGCACAGTGCACTAACATTAAATTGAGTCATTGTAATTATAGCTTTCATGAATGGGAAGGTATATTTTCTGAGGTAGTTTCAGGGGATTAGAGAAATTTAAAAAAATGTAACATTGTGAGTGACAAGCGATAGAGGTGTCTGGACTGGGCTGGAACAATAAGATATATTCCAGCCCAGTCCAGACACCTCTATCGCAAAACTATAGTGGATAGAAAAATTTGTATTGATCGTATTATCACAGCTATTAACAGTGGAGGGAGCCTCAGTTATGCAAATAACACTGTGTTAATGACATGATGAACTTTTCACTCCTGCTCTTTAATGATGCTTGTCATGGAACATTGGCTGTTGACTCATCTCCAACACGGTGAAATGTCCCTTGTAACCTCTGGAAACCAGTTTCCTGGCACTCTGTCACAGTCCAATCTGCAAATAGAAATGTGGCTCAGTTCTTTTTCTCTTGCTGTGAAGAACAATTTATCTCTTCACGTAGATAATAACCAAAGATGAAATGGGAACTCACACAAGCAAGGACTTTACTCAAGAGTGAGACTCCTTTCTTTACGTTTGTTTTTGTGTAAAACTGAGGCAACTTTCACAGACATTTTTGCAATCTTGGCTCTGTAGTCTGTAAGATAAGTTGTGAGATAAGATTATATATCATGAAACTCTGTTGATCCCCCTTGGGAAAACTGATGAAAAAAAAAAAAAACTTTTCATGAAAGAGAAATTTTATGAGAATCAAAAAAAAAATAAAAAAAATAAAAATAGGATACTTTATATAGTCCATAAACAATAACACCCGCAATAAAAGAACAAATGAAAAGGAAATGATACTGGTGGCATGGATGAAACAAAACTAGCCATGGAATCTAAGAGACTTTATATTTCCTAAGATGCTGACAAATGAGGGTGGCTTAGTTAATGTTGGATTTATGTCCACCAGGAAGCTTCACTAATGCTATATTCATAACAAGCCATGGGTCAGCTGCAACAATTCACTATGCACCGTTTCAGCATGTCACATCAGACAAATGTGTGTCTTTTCCATGGCTATATGGCTGTACAGTTTATGAAAAATTGTGTAGGCTAAGTCAAAAGGCTTAGAGCAGCATAACACAGACAGCTACGGCTCTAAAACAAACTTTGTAATTCCCCTGGGTCTCCCTCTCTAAGTGTGCGTGTGTGTGAGACAGAGTGACAGAGAGAGAGAGAGAGATTGAGAGAGAGAGAGAGAGAGCAAGCTCCCTCATGCCTGTTACAGATTGCCTCCACAATGAAGTATAATGTTAAACAACTTAACAGTCTCCAAAGGGCCTTCAGTAATATCTTAATTATAGTCTGAGAATTCATTTATTAATTTTACTATTATAACACAAATTTTGGTCATTGTTGCAGCTAACATTATTATTATGTGTCTGTTTGGTTTTTGTACAGAAATGTAAATTTTTTGATGCTAGGGATGCATGATATTATGGGCACGATATTGGTATCAGCAGATATTGGCATTAAAATGTAGTATCGGATGTTGGCAAACACACCAAGATCTGCCAATATGACTAATGACTACAACATTAGGCTACTACCTACCGACTTCTATGCTGGCACCCTCTTCAACTATAAGTTTTTAATGTTTACTTATGTTACTTAATGAAGAATAGGAGAATTCACATCTGAAACTTTTTGTGGTGTTGCTCTTTTTTTTTTCCAGTTATACTCCAACCCATTTGCGGGCTGCCTTACCAACAGTGGTGTAATGTTGCCGGGTTGCAGCCCGTGCATCACCTGGCACACCTGTACTGTACTGTAGTGAAACACACCTGTTTCAAAATGATTCATTAGGACCCCCCCCCCACACCCCATATTTTGTGTCAGCTTCCACCGACTCCTTTTGTGTCGCATTCCGTCACTCTGTTGCTCCTGAGTGTTCTATTTTTCCCAGATGATGGAAAACAACTTGTCAGTTCAGCATAATTCAGCACAAGTGGGACAAGAATTCAAACACCGATACAACATTAAGTGCCCCTTTTTTATCAGAATAATAGTCGCCGTGTTGACACCATATTGTATTAGGTGCATGCATCAAAAAAAAAACAAACAAGAAAAAAATAAAAAACAGAAATAAAGATTATAGTGAAGATTTTATTGCACATTTTTTTTTTTGTGTTTTTTGTAATAAAAAATGAATAATTCATATCATTAAACAGGCATTTAAAAAGTTAAAAACTTTGAATTAATAGCTAGTTTTAAACAAGGGTGAAGATGTTTGAAGAGATTTATGAAAAAAAAGCTGAAAAAATATTGATGGATGGTGATTTAATAGCAGTTTTTATGGGGACATTTTTGCCACGAAGGGGTCCAGAGGGTAGTAAATTTAAGGAGGGCAAGGGTAAATACACCAGAATGGCATGTATTTCAAAATTTTGAATGCCTAATAAGTATTGTGTGAACCCATTTGACAATGGCTTGAATGTAACTGACATTTGTTTATGTTTAAAAGTTACACACTACAGCTTTTAATGATGTTCCCCACAGCTGCCTGTGATGTCTTCATAGTATGGGACTGAAATCTCTTCCAGAGTTGTCCTGTCTGTGGATTGTTGCTGCATCACCATCATTTTCACCGCAAGCTCAGTTTCTCGGTCCCTTGAGAGGAATAATAGTGGGAGGATCTCCAGTCAATATCGTTAATTGCTCTTGGGTTGTATCAATACCTACCGGTTTTACCGCTCCATCTCCAGCCACTGGGAAAGGGTTGCCCGGGAAACGGCCGCATGGCAACAGGATCAGAGCCTGGGGGTTGTGTGCTTCTAGGTCTGCTCCCATTTTACATCGCATTTCCTCACTAGATGGTGTGCGAGCCACTGGAGAGTGCACTTCCCCGCACAGTAGTGGGCTCCACATCGAGCAAAACAAATCAGGGAAACTACACGGCGGACCATTTCTGTACAGGAGCTCCGGAGAGGAGAAGTGTGGAGATAAAAGCGTCGTTTTCGATACGATTTTCTGGGTTTTTTTAAGCGAACCTCCCCCCCTCCCACCGCTTTTAGCATAAAGAAGAATTTGGGAAAAACGACGACAAAACCACGCAGCTGTGATGGACATCATGATTGCGGTGCAGGATGCTTGTGTCTCTGGTCAGTGGCTTACTGCGATCATCCTCAGCCTGTGCTGCTTTCTGCCGTCCTGTTTGCCCGCTGGACAAACCGTGGACTATTCCTCGGTGGAAAGTGTGGTGAGCAGACAAGGCGACACGGTGCTTTTGAGGTAAGACTAGCCGACTCAACTTCACTTTTCTCCCGCTCACACTCCCGCTCTGTGTCGGAGTTCCGCGGAGAGACGACCCCGCACACACACACTTGCAACACCACTTCACCGTTTTAAACCCGACTGTTAACTACTTCTGAGGACCAGAGAGGCTGTTATTCTGCGCCTGGTAAACACTAAATAGGTCGTTTTCCCTCCATCCCGTCCTTGTTTTCGATCGTCTGTTGGCGGTGGGAGGGGGCGATGGGGGCGAAGCAGCTCTCTGCTCCTGCGTCAAGTGTAGCTCTGCTGCTAACAGCAAAGTTTTCTTGCGTACTTTCCAACGGCCAAGACAGATAACGTCTCTATATGGGCATGTATTTGATTTTTACATAAGCCTTTTACACAAGCTGAATGGAACATTGTCCTCTGAATTAGCCTACCGCTGCTTATTCCTTATGTAATGTAATTATCTTGTGTATTCACGTGCCTATGTATGTATATGTGTGTATATATATACATATATATATGTATATATACACATATACATACATGGTTACATACATGGTTTCAAACATTTTTAGGCAGAGTGATTTCATAACCCTAATTTTTCATACCTTGACGTGTAATATATAAATATATATATGTGTATGTGTGTGTGTGTAATTATTGTCTAGTCCTATTTACTGACACGTCATCAACGCTAACTTTATCATGTGTATTGGCCTTCGAGCTGAGCTGAACACAGGCTTATTGATAACGTGGCTTCCACCCAGACCATAATAAAAAACAATTTTAAGTCCAAACCTCCTGAAAGGTCCAGTGTCTAACATTTAGGAGGGTTTATTGGTAAAAATCAAGTTTACAACCCACATCTATGTTTGTGTAATTGCTTTAAATTAGGAATAATAAAATCATCTGGGTTTTGTGGCCTTAGTATGAAGCCTTTTTCACGTACATAGGGCGAGAGCCTTGCATTACTGAGGCAGCCATCTTGCCTACTGCTGCTACTCTTGTTATTAAGGTTAGTAAACAATAACAACAAACAAACAACATCCTTTCAGTGATTTGCCAGCTCACTCATGAGAATCTGCACCTTCTCCCACATTACTGCCTTTGATTTGCTAGCTAGCCTAGATGTGGTTGTCTTGAAAATGTGTCTTAGCTTGAAAATGTCCTGACTTGTCTCTCACCGTTTACATTTAAATACTGTACAAACAAAGACGAACAGTGGCGTTGTTGGACTTTGGTCCCTGCTAACGTGTATAAACCAGTATTTGTGTGTGGCAGTGCATTGGTAGGATAGAGGACAAAACTCCAGTGGACATGGACTCAAATAAAGGTTTTAGGTGGGACAGAAGAAGAAGAAATGAATGTCGCTTCTCTACATGTTTGTTGAATAGGAAGTTTTGATACTGGTTCGTTTACATTTGGGATGCACAATATTGGACTTTATGCGATCCGATATGCATATATTTGTATATATGGCTGCAGCTATTGATTATTTTAGTAATCAAATAAATCAGATAAAAAACTGGGATATGCATTCTGTACTGTTTGTTGTCGTTTCTTATGCTGCATATCTTCCCTTTGCTCCTCGCTCCCTTCACCTCTGTCGGCCATCCTTCCACACTTCAGTTATGTTAGCAGCGTAAGCTAACTTCATCTTAAGTGATCACCAGGGCTCTCAAGTTTGGAACTTAGTGTGGAGTGAGATAAGGGGGTGTTGATGAACAGCAACAATAAGTTCATACTCTTTACACTTTGAACTTACACTTTAATAAGCTGCTATCATAATAAATGAAGTGATTTAATTGAAGTGTTTACCAGACTGTGCTCTTTGACTTCCATCTTGTCTGAAACCTGTGCATGCATTCACAGGGTTTGTGAACATTTGTGCTCTTTCGTGCGCATTTGTGGAACGGGTGCTTTCAGCAGAAACTTATTTTCAGACTTTACCCAGCAACAAGAAATACTGTTTTCTGATTTGCTGATAGGTAGCTAATTGAAGACATTTGTATGAACAGACCACACAGAGCAATCTGCCATATATAGATTACTAATTTATGTGCGGACTATTATATAGCCTACTTTTGTAGTAATAAGGTATTTTGGCAGATTTTGTTTGCTGATATCCGTTAATACATTTTGAAGCCAATATCTGCCAATATCAAAATTTTGCTGATGATTTTGTGCTTCCCTAGTTAATGTATATATACACTATAAACACTGACAAACAGTGACAAGCAGAAAATTTGCCAGAATTGGGTCAGAGATGATCCCTGGGCTATGAATTGACTCAATCAACAGGTTGCCTCATACCCCTGAATAAGGCAACAGTCTCTATAAGCTGATGATCGTCAATAATGGGCAACAGTAGCTCAGTGGTGAAGCAAGTCATCTTTTAACCTAAAGGTTGTGGGTTTGAATCCCAGCACTAGTCTACATGTCAAATGCTCTGTGCCAGCAGTGTGTGAATGGGTATGAAAGATGAGTGGCAGAAAAATGTGCTGAGTGAATGGGTGAATGGCAAAAACTGGAGTGTAAAGCAGCTCTGAGTGGTCATCAAGATTAGAAAAACACTGTGTAAGTACAAACCATTTACCATCAGTAAATGTCATGTAGAAAGATGTGTAACTCGTACAGAAAACACATTCAAATTTGCGTTCATTCTCTTTCTGTAAGAGTTAATGGGCTTTTCAGCTCTCAATATAAGCATTTATTGCCTTTTTCACTTATAAGAATGCTGCCAGTGTGGTGCATGACCTAAGATTCATAATCCAGTTGTCTTATGATTCTTTGGTTTGCAATTAATTGCTAAAAATGGTGATGACAAAGACTAATTTCATCAGAACCACAATTAACCATGTTTTTTTTCCTTGCTTTTTTATTGGTCTGGAGTGGAACTTGGTGAAGAAAACACTGCCCGTTTGTTGCATTGTCAAGTCCTCTCGAGGACAATTTTAATGTGCCCCACAGCTGATTGCTGGCTACAGTGTGACCACTCTCAAATACTGACAAACTCAGAAGCACGCAATTAGTCACTGCCGCTGGATTATGGAGCAGCCCCTGAGAGTCAGGTCTGTTTTCATATGTTCATTTTCCCCACCTCTTCACTTCTTTTTACTGTGTTACTGCTGCATAATTCCTGTAGGACAATGAGTCCACATCAATTAAATTATTTGAGCTTCTCAAAGTTAAAGAATAGTGCACATTTACCATTTTTGTTCATTCTAGTTAGGCACATATACTGCATTTTTTTACTGACCAAAAATCTATGAGCTTCCATTGGGAGCACATCTTCCCTGTCCTATTACAGGTTTCATGTAATTTGGATTCAAATGAACAAACCTTGACTGTTACTTGTAAATGTCTCATCTGGTTATGAATTAAGGGGTACAGCAACTAGATAAAAAGACCTTTCCCTATGTTGCCAGGAAACACGATATCGGCGACAGCCTTTTCCACATGGATAAGCAGTTGTAATAATAAGAAGAAAAGAGCTATTGTCTTTAACTTAATCCAAGGAGACTGAAATTTTCAATATAGAATGGTACCATACAGTTACAATTCTAAGTCCATCCACAGCTGTTTTATACTTTCCAAGTTGCCCTCGTTCATTATATTTGCATAAAAACTGGTGCAAAAATCACCCTGTGCCAAGTCTCACTTGTAATTCATGAAACATGCCTATGTTCCACATTCACAAGAAGCACACATCTGCAGAGTCTGAATATTTTGAATTTATTATTAACACAGATCCTTAAAATGTATATATAGCAACATAGACATTTCTGTCTTTTAATCGGATGAAGAGTTATGTGCCAACACTTAGCCATCAGCTGCATAAACCAGCTTTGAGCCAGCTCTACAGAGCCAGGTGACCACCACGTAAGAGAGGGGTTATGTCTGCCACCTCCACAACCAAAACCCTAGTTTTGGTTGGAGGTCAACAAAGAATTGCATACTGTAATCAAAAAATTAAATAAATGTTGTGCAGGCTATTTCTCGTACTGAATAACAGACTTGCCAAACATATGTATTTAATACCTATATTTTAGAAGCACTGGATGATGTCCTGACTCCTCCTCTGCAGAGGACAGAGGATTATCTGCCTGGGCTTTACTATCTGTTCTTATATTTTTCAGAATCTTGGTGGCCAAAATGATTGCACACACCTTTTCAGGTGTTAACAGAAGGGTTCTCCCCGCAGCTTATAGATATAGCCCTCTGCCCTTCAGCAGCCTGACAGAGCACTCCACTGCCACCATGTGAGGAATTACTCACTTAATTAATGTAAAAAGCTTGTAATTATGTCACCTGTAGTCCAGCAACAAAAAATCCCTCACCTTAAAATAAGTATTTTTAAGGGCTGAATATGGCTGTAGATTATTATTGTTGTTAAACTCATCATTATTTTTAGCCTTAATAAATTTAAACATTTCCCATGTAATAACTGTAACTCTGGTAACCTCTGTGTGAATGGACATTGTATGAGTATTATCTAATAACAATTGTATCTGTGAGTTCAGACTGATTTCTTGGGCACTGGAAACTTGGGCACACCTGGTCTGAGCTAGTGTGAGATTTGATTGTATTCTATTGCCAACATCTGCAATTGATAAAGGCTGATCTTTGTGTGAAAATTTTCATGCACCCACTTTTTTGGTGTATACACATTTGATAAATGAGGCCCAGTGAGAGCTGTACCAAAGGGGCACTGGCATTTTACGTTCTAAAACACCTGGAAATAGAAAGGATGCAAATAAATAGCAGCAGGCATGTACACAGCACAAATAAGAACGATCCTAGCTTATTCTTGTGATTTAGTTCGACAGTTGGTCCTCAGAGACAAAATGGGGTCTGCACCACAGTCTCTGTAATGGTGCAAAATTGACCTGTCACTGGTTTGAAAGTCTTGTATTCATATAAATCTAAAATCATTGCCTCATGTCAACAGACCTGTTGATGGAAATCTTTTCTGGCTGTACATGATTGTACTGGAACTCAGTTTTCAGCTTTATCAGGACAAAAACATTGCCATGTATCATTTTTCTCAAATGTGTCATTATTAAGACTTTGAAAGGTCTTGACATTTACTATAAGCACTTGTGTCAGAGACAACATCTAGTTTAAATGACTTGGTGTCCCCAGTGTTGCACAGATGCTGGTAAGACAGAACTGAGGAATAATAAGTGGCTGGTCAAACTCCATAGGACACAATTTTAAGTAGGAATTGTCTTCTAAATACAGACCATAAACATACTAGTAGCTGCACCAGCTCCACTTTTTGCATTTCAGCACTTTTTTAATTAGGCCAGAGCATATTCTTTTAACATTATAAGCAAACCTATTTCATCTCCAGCAGCTTGATTGGTGATGTTGCAGATAGTGGACTCTGAGTTAGCTGCCAAATAGAAGCACTCTTTAATGGGAAAGCCTGGTTTACCTTTTATGACACATGTGGACACACCTCATATTCATTATATTCATTTATGTTGTGCTTACTGTGCTTACTGTGGTCCCCACATTTCAAGATCAAATGTTAAACCCTTCATTTGACCTAATTCTGGCTAGTGAATAGATGCTGATATGATATATTGTGTTGGAGTCATTGCTGGGGACTAAGCGGCTTCCAGCTGTGCATGCACAGATAATACTTTGTGTGAGACAATCATATTGTGTTACGTTAAAAAGGCCTTTCCATTTCAGCAGGAGAATGCAGGCTATATTACTCCATGTATACAGATCTATCTACTTCTATCTGCCCATGGGAGGCTGGGTATACTAAAGCAGTGCCCTGCATGTTTTAAATGTTGCCCTGCTCCAACACACCTGATTCAAATGGTTAGCTCGTCATCAAGCTCTGCAGAAGCCTGATAAGGCCAGTTAGACCCAGTTATTTGAATCAGGTGTGCTGGAGCAAGGAAACTTCTGAAACATGCAGGGCAGTGGATTCCCAGGACCAGAGTTGAGAAACACTTAAATAAAGTATTCATCAGATTCCTTACTTTGGCATCCATTTGTAATAAAAGTGCTTTGGGTTGGGTTCTATGGAAATCATTAGACAAGGTGACACAGAGTATTGATTAAGGAAGCATTCATAGTAGCTGCATCTTTTAAGGCTTCCAGGTAACCTCTACCTCCAGTGTACAGTTGGAAATCATTTGAAAAGCATGTCATGACTGTTTTCAAATTGTTATTCAGCTTGTGGCTGAAGCAGCCTAATATTTTTATGATGGAAAAAATGTTTCAAAGCCTTCTATAAAAGGTAAGTGTTTTCAAAAAACAGTCCTCTAGTTAACTGAAATATCAAGTCTTGCTGTAGTAAAGGTTCTTGTGAAGAAACATAACAGTGAACATAAATCATCTCCGATATGTTCACTGTGTAATTTGTTGTGTCAAGTCAAACTTATCTACAGAACAGGGGGACACTACATCATAATCATAGTAAATTTATAGTAAAGAATGTAGTAAGAATGACAGCACTTTTAAGTTAGATACCATGAAGAATTTTAAAACCACAATTCAGTGGCAAATTATTTCTTCAACTGTAAAAAATCCAATTATTTGACACTTCCATCAAATTATTGATCAATTTAAAAGCCATGTTTCCCAACTCAAGATTAGACCTAGAATGGATTGCATTCATGGTCATCATTTGACAGGCAAGTCATTCCATTGTTCTGCCTAAAAATCAAGCATTTTTATTTGTCATGTATTTAATTTACCACAAAAATAATTTGGGGTCCTGGTGAATTAAAGCCTTAACAGTACATACATGTTTCATGGCAAAACATTTGCCCTTTTAAAAACACAATTCTCATATTCTAATGACTATTCTCCTGTAAGGACTATGGAGAAATGATTTGGGGTGGAAATCATAGCTGTAACTTGTTCCAAACTGTGAGCTTCCATGTACTTACAATCATACAACAGGAACATTACAGAGGAGTGTTTTGGTATTTTGAGAAAGCTAAAAGCCTCTAAATTAAACCTGACAGAGACTGGAGAAGCAATAACAGGTGAATGTATTTGAGACAATTTTTCTTCAGTCCATGCCAATTAAGAGACTTCAGTGCCTGTTTTTTTTTATCACTGACAGCTCGAGAATAGCTCATAGTTTAACTATGTTGCAGATAGTGCAACCACTACTTGCTATTTGTGAGTCCATTCATTTGATGTGTGTGAATGCTGTGTGTGGGAGTTCTATTCACTACTTACAGTAAAGATAGTTGATAGTAGACATTAGACATAGACATTATATAAAACTGTTACTGTACATTTTACATCTGTTATGTTTAATTATTTTCTTTAGTGATGAATATTCAGCTGCCCTCTCTGTTACATATTCTAGGCATTTTTTTCCAGTAGCTATTCTGTTCAACATGAAACAGCCTTTTCTTGTCCAAGTCACTTGCCATCACTTTCTGTCTTTCATCACAGACAGCTGAAATGATTCCTCAGAGCCCCCTCAATTAAAATCCTTAATCAATCTGTTTGCATCTCCTTGTGTTTTATGATGATTAGTTGAGATACTCTGACAACACTCTCACATGCCTCCTCAGTTAATTCAAGTGCAAAAAAAACAAAAAAAAAAACAGTCTTGCTATGCTTCTCATGTCAGCAGGTTACAGACAGAACTTGCTGACATCAGAGTTTCAAGCCTGAGTGATGGTGAAGCTTTGAAACAAAGAGTGCAGGCACACGGGTGGTATGCTTTGCTTGGTATGCTGAGCATGAAAAACACCTCAACCTTTAGAAAGCTTCTGGGAAACATTACATTTCCTCCATGTGCTATAATTCTCTCCAGTAGGTACCCTCAAATTCAGCTCTGTTAAGTCCAAGTGAGAGGGTGGAACTGTCAGGTAGAGTCAGATTTGCCTGATTGATACACCAGTATATTTATGACAGTATCATATTAATCAGTTTCTTGATGTAAAAGCTTTTTCCCAGTTGCCTCAGTGGATCATCACCATGGTAGATACTATATGCTCTCAGGGTAGAGTAGTTGATTGCGGTATTTTCAATGCAAAGTAATGGTTTGTGTTTGAGCATAAGTTGAGGTTGGATGGACGACCTATAAACATAATAATATAAATCGGAGGTATTTACATATGGTTTTCTTAGCCTTTCCCTTTCAGTGAATTTAAACTATCTGGAGGGATTTCTGCTTTACTGACGGCATAGTTTGATGAAATTTATTGTCGGTGTTTTAACTTGGGTTTGCACTGTATAGCTTTCTAATAAATGAAACATAACGAACAGGCTTACAATGCTGCATGTTGAATGCTATATGTGTGACCATGATCAGCATCATATAAGACATATCTTGTATGACACACAAAGTATGCAACTAGTGTAACAATCAAATACATTCTTTTTTAACAAAGAATGATTGACTGTAATCTCTTTTTTGGCATGTGACTCATATATTGTTTATTAGTTATTATTCCTGGTCTCCCACAATTGATTAGAAAATACAACAGCTATATTGTCATTTGGTTCTATGCTATCAGAGCTAAAGAATTTTAATTGGAGCCACTCTGAGCAGGTTTGGTTTTTCTCTCTTTGTGTCATCTGCATAATGACTGTGTGGGTTTCAGACTGCTGTAAATGTTAGTTGGAGCCCAGTAATTGGAGAGTCTGCATTGGTAATTATTACCAAATGGAGAAAGAAGCACTGGAGCAAATCAATATCACTGAGAGTAGTGCATCATTTTGTTTCCAGGGTGTTTCAGTAGTTAAGGCAATAGTAGTGGTATGCTGAACAGAGATTATTAAAAGCCCAATTTACAAGTCAAATTCACTTATACTGTCCAATGTTATGCTCTGTAAAGTTTTACATAGTATATGGTGTTGCAGTCCTGATGGAGTAATAAAGCATATTTTTCTTTTTGTTTAATTCAAGTATGAAATAATTCTATTTCATACTAGGCCTACAACAATTAGTCGATGTTTCCAATAGTTGCCGATGATTGTCATTGTCAATAATTGTTGGTTACGCCATCACACCGCTTTTTCACACTGTGGACCTGAACGTCATTTTTTTGTCGAGCTGAGACATCTTGCTTTCTACGTGTCTCTGCTGGGAGTTACAAGAGCAGTGAACAGTGGGAGATGGCAGGTCAACATCATAGCGACATGGCTACTCGCAATGTAACACCCTCTCACCCGGAAATATCAAAGGTATGGGAGTATTTCACTTATAATTATTAGTAATCATACGATTAGTTGACCAAGCATTTCAATAATCGATGACTAGTTGTCTGTCAAAAGAGTCGTCAGCCCTATTTCAGACTTACTCCCTAATTGTCGGAATAATGACAGTGCATAAACTATTTGCTATTTTGAACAGATGCACATATTGTTTGTTAGTGTAGAGTAAACTAATTAAACAGAACAAAGTTTGTTGTACTGAACAAGTACAACAAACTGAACGGTCCCCACAGCATTTGACTCATAATGGGAACACAGGACACTAGAATCAGTCACAGGTTAGTGCTATGAGGATATTGAAAATGTCCCCAACCTCCAATGGTTTCTTCTTGCATGCTTAGCAGTAATGTGTATTCAGGGCCTCAGAAGTAGCCAAAGGATACAGGTTACACACAAAGTGTATAGAATTTAGATATTAGATACATTTTCATATTTGACAGTCACATTATAACCACACCCTCATAGGGACAGTGCCTCAATCTGTGCTAATTCATCAGCTGATGTCATGCCCACTCAGTAGGATTCTAATTTTAGACTGAGACTTGCTTTTCATAATGGAACTTTCTCCTTTCTGCTCTGTCTCCTTCTTTGTCTGACTGTAATCTGTCAGCTTTATCTCCTCTACCTATTTTGCCCTTTCTGCAATTTGCTGTTCTTTGAAGGTCGAGTGAGCGATTGTAATCCAAGACACTTGTTAAATTAAGTGAATACCTCCTTGTGTTCTGTCAAGTGTCTGCTGAAAGAAAATATAGTGTTTCTCTACAGCTGCTATAGATGGCAAAAATAAATAAATTGGCCACACTATATTCCAGCTAATGTGGCGTGTTCAAGTGTGTGCACATGACAAGAGGTAGGTTTGGGGAAAGGAGGCATGAGGAAGTGGGAGTACGTGACTGTAAGTTTGACACATGCCAATGCACTGTGTTATTTAAAGCATTATCAGAGGAAGGTAAAGGAAAAAAAAGAAATCCAACTCTCTGTCTCTGTATTAAGTTTTGAATGGGATTGGGTGGGACTAGAGCCGCAACAGTTAGTCAGTGTTGTTGACAAAAAATTGAAGATTAAATTAGTCGCAGACGAATTAACTCGTTCATAGTTGTCGGTTATGTCATAACACAGCTTTTAAGCACTGTGGACCTGAAAAACATTTTTACACGGAGGACACATCTCACTTTCTACCTATCTCTGCTGGGAGTCACACATGTAGTGAACAGCAGAACAGTGGTAGATGGCAGGTAAACATCAGAGAGACATGGCACCCTCTCGCCTGGAAATATCAAAGGTATAAGAGCATTTTACTTCTGTACAAACCAAGGGGAAAACAAAGTGTAGACAAGATGGACTGGTAGACAGTGGAAAAATTGTCATATTTTATGTTGTAGCAGGGAAAATTAAATTTCCACCTGTGTCTCCGTGTCCAGAGCATGATGTCTGTGTGAATGCTTTTGTTGGGGGTGGGCTTTGTTTTGGCTGCTAAGACTGTGGAAGCTCATTCAAAGTGAGCACAGCGAGTTAATTTACTAACATGCAAGGTAATGTCAATATTCTTACAAAAAAGGTTCATGTCCAGGGAGGTGGGCTTGGCATTACAATAGTGACTCTGCAATGTTAAGTCAGCAAGTTTTTATTGATGATTAATTCCCACCTGCACAACTCAATTCTGCCTTTGGTAATTGGTTTAATATGGCCTTAAAAATAATGTAATAAAAATGTAATAATAATGTTGGGTTAGCTCACTTTCTGTGAGGTTCACCTTAACGGTCAATTGGCAATCTCAGTTCTGGAAACTACATAGGAAATGCATGTAGATAATAATGTATGAAGATCGCATACCTCTTACATGTTGAAAATGTGCAATATTGGATTTAACACAGGAACACTGTCGCACTGTATTGTTTGAGACACAGTCAGATGCCACAGTAGCACATCCCCAAGACATTCAATCAGTTTTCAGCCCCAGCAGTATATTCTACAGTCTCATGACACTTAAGACAACATGCAGTTGTCTTAAGTGGAAGTGTGTGGGCCTTGTCGTTCTGCCTAAAAACATCATTCCACTGTTATTTCACAAAACCAAACCTTCACTGCTTTCTGCTCTGTGCTATGTGGATGTTGTTTATATTTCACAATATACACTCCAGATTTTGCCAGTGCTATTGCTAGTGGGTCACCTTTTGAAAACATGGAGAGGATAACCTGTCATTTTTGTTTTCATGGCCACCTAAGGTCCATTCAACAAAGAGATAAAAAAAAATGCCATGTTTTTCTGAGGTTTGTTCTTGCTGTTTGCTTCTCTACCTGTGTTCACAGACAAAGCTTCATGTGGGAACAGGTGCTGTTCAGTTCAGTGGAATGTACTGCTCACTTAAAGGAATATCTGTCCTAGATGCTTTATTGTGTTGTGTTAATGCTGATGCTTGCGTTCATAACTTTTCCATCAGTTGTGTTGACATGTGAAACAGCCACCAAAAAACAACTACATTCTGTGTGACAGGCCAATGTAGTTGTTCAGAGATGATCGAGTTTACAGTGTCTGTGACTGCCACTGATTTTTCTGATTTCCAATATACAGAATTGGTTGGGTTTTTCTGTTCTGTTCAATGCTTCACCTTGAGGGAGCTGCAAAAGTTGATTTGATTGTAAGGACTGCGGGGAAAGAAAATCTTATGCATTTTTATGATTAGGAGATATTTTCAGGTAGTGTTATACTGAACATTGTGGGGGAAAAGTTCTAAAGTGAGAAGTATAATGGCAAAGCAGAGCCTAGGTTTCCACTCTTGTCTCGGTACCTTACATTGACAGTGAAAAAAATTTTAATTCAGAGACGTATGATTTTGGTTAGACTGTATCTTGACATCTGTGCCATCACCATTTAAATGCAAATATAAATTAGGATACTTGTAAATTAGATTTTTTTTACACACATCAATGATGAATAATGTATAAATAAATGTATAATATATGATAATAAAGTACTGTGTCATAAAAAGCAGCACTAAGAACAGCATTGCAAACTGAATGAAATGTCATGGTGTGAGGAAAAATGTATCTTACTACACTGGAAAGTACAGCAATGATTCAGTTGTTATATTTAGCAATAATACTTTGCACATTTTATTGATATAATGATTGACATCATTGGAATGTACATTGGATAACAAGGAAACATTTCCCTTGAGTTAATGTTTGCCAATTTCTTGAAATTTTATTTTTATTTGCACTTTTTTGTACATGCACTTTTTGCATTGCTGACTAAAGTACTCCACAGACTGATAGATATGTATATATTATCTTGCAGTTAATAATAGGGGGGATACTGTACAACGATGCATGAATAATTCATGCAGGCATTCCTTTCATGAGATTAGAACATAGGAAAATAGAATAATTCATGCTGTAATTCTTTAGAAACAGCTAGTCAACTAGGCTAGTCAACAAAGCAGCCAGCTAAAGTTCAGAGTTTGTCCTCAGAAGTTGCTGTTTAAGTCAAGATGAGAGCAAGCTAGAAAGATAATTCAAAGGCTTTTGTCCATATCATCTCCACCTCCTCTATCATCTAAAGTTGTCTGATTTTCTTCTGGATATGACACGCTGAAGCCTCTCCTGGTTGACTTGCCACCGTGGAAGTGACAGGTCCTAATTATACTGTTCAGGGGCCCAGACACACTTAAACATTAACATTTACATAGGGATAAAACCAGCAGACAAAAGAAGTAGAATAATGAGAAGAGAAATGACTGCCACAGAAAAACCAAATGAAAGAGCAAAGGAATTTTAAAACAAAAACATTTTGTATGGTTTGATGAAAATGGAAGGAAGAAATAGTTGAAGAGAGGAGTTGGGTGACAAATGCCAGTAATGATTCTTTTAACTTGTTTGCTGTCACAAAATTGAGTGACACATCATGTATATTAAGTCAGAAGACTTCTTTACATGATACTCTTTTCTTTTGCCAATTGCATAGATCAGTCATGCATCAGTGCACAGGAACAGCTCTTCATCCCACAAGCTTAACCTTTGACTTTCACCGAAACCCTAGAATTATATAGCAGACTGTTATTAGGTGTCTTTCTAAGCATATGGTTAACGGTTCTGTTATTGACTGAACATTGTAGATGATTTCATAATCTGAGCATGTTGCACTGTTTAACAAACGGCTCTGAAGGACACTGGCCCTCTGTTTACTCTGCTGTAACTCTCTGAGCCCTGAATGGATTAATGATCTCGGGGGTGTCAGTTCAAATGTAGGCACAGAAGATACTGCTGATATGTCCTTAAGTGAGCTGCTTAATCTAAATTGTGTCAGTTAATATCCATCTTCATAAAAACACGTATCATAGGTTACGTAAGTCACCCACAGTGAAGTCAGGAGAAACAAACAATACAAGCCCCAGATAGTACCTTTGCCTGCAATTCAGTCCTGGGGAATATCAAGTGATTGAATTGCTTTGTCATTGTTTGGAGTCTCTATCATAATGTATTCTATACATGCACATGCAGTCAAGCCTTTTTTCCAGGTGTATATATGTAATTCCTCTTTTCGATTGGGATGGTCATAGGTTTTTATCTAATGTCAATACACCACACCGGAAAAAAGGACCATGGTGTACTGTTGACGTGGTAGGGTCTTTTGGGCAGCACTTAATCCAAACAGTGAATCTCACAATTTTCTCTGAGAAGGTGGTTTGTTTGAACTCGGACCCCCCCCCCATACACAGTAAGGAGAGTTTTCAGGGTTACCCAATTAGTGGTGGAAAATGTAGCAGAGTTAGAGTGTGTCAGTAGGGAAGTGTGCACCAGAGAAGGCGTGTCATCAATCATCACTCCAGCTCTTGGCTTGCTCCAACCTTTCCCCATATCTGGCAGAGGGAGAAAGAAAGAGAGCAGAGAAAGACAGTGGCCAGCCACTTCCAGGAATGACAACAGACGGCTTTGGAACTGACAGCACTGAAGCTTTGGCAAGAAAAAAGGAGCTGTTTCCTTTTATTCTGTTTAGAATTTGTTGTTTTATATATCCAGAGATAGCTACAGGGTGTTTCATAAAATATGCATGCAGTTGTATCTCATAGTTTGATGTTCACCTGATACATTATGACAAATCGGCATATACATTATATGGCTATGAACTGCAATCTGCTAAAATAGCAGCAGCATAACTATACATTTATGTCACTCCCTTCACTGAAAGTGAATGATTTTGGCTGGATTGCTGTGTTGTAATACAGTTCTTGTGTTATGAGCCCGAGGCATAGACACTGCCAGTGATTGATACATGGCCGTCAAGGCAGTTGGTTATAATATTTTTTTATAGAATCAATAAACAATCAGAAATGTCTAATGTTAGGTCGCTATCTGTATTTGATGGATAGCCAGTTGTAGTCTAATGTTGAGGCAACAGCTACAATTCATGAAGTGTAGAGAGACTAAAGTTACACACTTACACACAGACTGCACAGCTATCCTATGAAGGACTCTTATTGATATTCATTCATTTGGACAAAAGTGTGACCTGTGCTACAGCTCAGCGCTGTGCAGCCCGAGTGGGATTTCCACTGGTCCATAAACGACCCCTCTCTTCCAAGTTAATGTTTTATTCCATTTTTATTGCTTAATTCAGTTTTCCACAATCCACGCAAATCATAGAGCCCTCGGTGAAGCTCATCCTTAACTATTTTGTGTCCCGAATGATAATCTTCAGTATGGATTAATCTGTCTTCATTAACTGATTGAATGTTTAGTGTGTAAAAATGCTGTCAATTGAGAGAAATGCACCAAACACTGCCAGGATGCAATTTAATTCACCATGTCAGATTTCAGATGGGTCAACCACAATGTGCTAACAATTCATTTTTTTCACATTGTGTGATTCCCACTCAGGAATTTGCAACATTTCCTGCTTTGTATCATGTGTTTCATGATAATGACACTTCATCATTGCATGTATTTAGGCAACCTTCTCAATGCTTTGTCACAGTCTTCACAGTGTCAGTTCTACCAGATGAAAGCTTAAATGTCTGAATATTATCTTTGAGTTTATCATTTTTAAAAAGCCTCATACTTTCAAATTAAATCAAATCTCCCGGCATAAGATTCTTTTGTTCAATTTGCGCTCACCAGTCTTTAGCAGAGAACGTGGAAAGTGCTTTAAGGAGATGTCCCCTTTGGGAAGTGATATAATACAGGATATAACAGAAGCTGCCCTCACATTGAGCTTTGAGACAGTAGCTTTGGTTGAGAGAATTTACTTTGATGTCATCAGCATTAGCTAAATGTGTAATTAAGGTTTTGTCCCTCCATTACAGCAATATTTCATCTCGCACAAATTATCCTCAACAACATTATCTTGATGTTAATGTCCATATGGCATTTGTGATGACTCTATTACTCTCACTGGCAGGGGCATAAAATGTTATTACACCAATGGCACTTTCCCTTGTTTTGGGAACCAATGTCTGTGATTCTGTGATATTGTTGAGGCTTGCCATTTTTTTTTAACATGCATGCATGGGAGTGCAGAGCTTGGATGTATTGGTAATTATCAAAATGTTTAGCACTGATGAAAAGTAGGGCTGACCTACCAGGATGTACAGTTTTTCACTCTATTGTTAGTGTGTACTGGTGGGGAATTGAGGTCTTTTCTGTCAGGGGTTGTACATAGACGCTGAAGACTATCTCAGTAAAGCCCAATGCAAAAAAAAAAAAAAAAAAAAGAGTTAGATAGAGAGAAAGCTGTGCTCAGCTTGTGTGTCTGTGTGTCTGCATGATGATAATGTGTATGAGGAGAAGTGGGAACATGGATGTTCTAGCTTTTGTATCAGCAGTCGTGCGTGTGCGCAAGTGTTACCGAAAGAGAGGCAGGGGGAAGGGGTTGACTGACAGCCCTATCTCCCACAACACTGTGGAGCTCCATACATCATTAATCGCTGACAAAAATGAACATTCTGCTGTATCCTTTAAGGCCTAAAAGCTCGTACATTCAGCTTTTCCCCGTTGTAAGCTTATGTGTGTGGGTGTCTGTTTGCTGTGTTTGTAGGTCCACCATGTAGGTGAGGTTTCACTATCGCTGTGTTTGGTTCAGCTCCATTGTGATGGATGATGTGGTTATCAAAATCTCACCTTGAGGATGGGGACTGTCCCATCTTGTTGTCAAGGTCAGTGGTTACTTGACTCGTAAAGGAGTGTCAGCCTAGTGAGCTTCCTGAAACACTTCCTATATTTCAGAAAACATCTGTCATATCAAATGTCACAATTAGAATACCCACTGTCTTATTTGGCAATGCACCAACCATGGTTAAGTAACAACCTACACTAATACATGTGTGCATGATTATCTGTGGCACAAGTCAAATGTAGGGATGTATACTACTCTGTTTATTTATTAAGAAATAATGCAGCTCTGTGCATACAGTTGTATTTTAAAAGAAAACAAACAGTATATGCCAGTCAGACAACATTTTTCTTATAGTTTTAGTAGGACTAATGTAGCCTAGAAAATCTCACTCAGAAAGTCTCACCTATTAGTCCACAGGGAGCTGATTACAGATTGCAGGCATAATTACCAAGATAACCTTCATCTGAAATTAGAAAAGAAAAAAAATCTACTTATTTCACCACATTGTTAGCAGAGTAATCTCTCACCTGTGAGATTAGACATGACATTAAGCTGTGAAGTCTACATGTGCTTTGTTGATTTGGAGAAGGCGTTCAACCGTGTCCCTCGGGAGTCCCGTAGGGAGTGCTCCAGGTGTATGGGGTACCGGACCCCTTGATAAGGGCCATTATTGTTACTGATCCTGTTCATAACTTTAATGGACAGGATTTCTAGACTCAACCAGGGCTTTTGTGAGGGTCCAGTTTGGTGGGCTCAGGACTGGGTCTCTGTTTTTTGCGGATGATGTGGTCCTGTTTGCCATGATCTTCAGCTTTCACTGGAGCAATTCACAGCTGGGTGTGAAGTGGCTGAGATGAGCATTAGTACCTCCAAATCCAAGACCGTGGTTTTATGCTGGTAAAAAGGTGGAGTGTCCTCTCCAGTTCCGGAGTACGATCCTGACCCAAGTGGAGGAGTTTAGGTATCTCAAGTCTTGTTCATGACTGAGGGAAGAATGGAGCAGGAGATCGACAGGTGGGTCGGTGTGGCACCCACAGTAATGGCAGGCTGTATATCGGTCTGTCATGGTGAAGGAACTGAGCCGAAAGGCGAAGCTCTTGATTTACCGGTCGATCTACGTTCCTACCCTCACCTATGATCACGACCTGTGAGTAGTGACCAAAAGAATGTGATCATGGATACAGGCGGCCAAAATTTGTTTCCTTCAGTCAGTAGCTCGGTCATCCGGGAGGGAGTCAGAGTAGAGCCGCTGTGGTAATGAAGTCACTACTAGGTAGGTAGTCATTGGCTCACTGGGGAAGAGGAGCATTTATTTACAATAATAAATGCCTCTGACTATATTTATTGAAACATTGTTCTGTTTTGTATTTAAAAAACAAAACAAAAAACATCAATCATGGACCTGAACTTGTGTGCAATAAGTTTAATATAATAAGTTCAATAGGGTTATAGTTTATCAATTTTGTGTATACAGTATCTTTGTTGAGACTGCTGCAGCAGTCCAGACACTCCTCTCCCCAGCCAACTCCACCAGCACTCCCAGTGGGACACCAATGCATTCCCAGGCCAGCCAAGTGTTTATCTTTGCTTTTTGTCAATACTAGTTAATACTAGGGTTTGTTGCGGACCAAGCTTGTGCTTTTCTTACACAATCATACAAATTTAACATGTTCCCAAATAACCTTGTGAGGACAGGTTTGGTTGACTGCCAGTCAGGGGAGCTGCTACAGATACTTTCAATCTCATGCTCCACTAAAGATTACTGTACATAATTCAGCACTTTCTACTGTTTGTTTCCAGTGTTCCCTAAATGTTTGGGCACTAACAGCAATCTTAATGAGGTGGATAGTTTTATCACCTGTGTTGCTTTACTTTGCCAGAAAATGAAGGGATTATATGATATTCAAAACCAATTGCTCGTTCCCTACGTCATGAATAGGTTGTACCATATCATGTACAACAAAACAAATGAGGGAGTCTTGGGCACACGTTACCTGGCCAAAGAAAAGTGAGGTTACGGCGGGGTAATGGTGGAGAAACCTACATTAAGAGATGCCCCATGTATAGCTCTATGATTGTCTTGCAGTATATTGATTACCACAGAATTACTGTATCGTCATATTATTGGTATCGTGGACCATGCATTAATGTGAGAAACTCTGAGATTCCCAACCCTGGTTCCAAGACAGATGTCAAGAGGGAGGCCATCTTCTTGTCTCATCACTGCAGAAGCAGCTATATGTAACTTGTCTAGCCACACCTGACCATGTTAATGTATTTACTGAGTGACTGTGTTTTTGTAGACAGGAACATCAAATCATAGTGTTATAGCCTCTGCTCCTCCTCCGCTGTAATTATTTGTAAAAAATATTGTCTGCTTATTAAAAGAAGAAAGACTATTCCTGACTGAAAAACTCTCACCAGTATTGCCACAACACCATGAAAGGAGTGGGCATCTTACAAACATTCCCATAACATACTAACTTTAAATAATTTCAGTTGTATATTGGAAATTTAGCTATGTAGGATTCAAAGTTTTGATGTTTGATGATTTCCAGTGTACACTCTATAAAGGCAGTCAGGATACTACGAGTAGAACTTGTTTGGATATTTTAGTGCAGTACCATTGTTGTCCACTGGAACCTATTGACTGCAAACTTGATTGGCTGTAACATCTTCATCTCATTTAATACACCCATGATTGCATCAGTGATTGTGTTAACCACAAAATAATTACTGTCGTTAGTCTGTGAAAATGTGGGATTGGAAAACAAAAGAAGAATGTTTTTTGCAATATTTGAAAAACTACTCACTATAATTGTGAGACATGGAGCAGATTAAAAAGGAAAAAAAAAAGAAAGAAAAACAAGAAATCTACTTTGCTGCCATTTTTGTTGTCTGAAATTTAAATGCAATTTAAATGTGGAAATGATCTCAACCTCATTTTGTATTTTATACTGCAGTGCTGCTGTTGTGTGTTCATTCCTGGTGGATGGTGAGCTGGATTAGAATCCAGGGGTTCTGCAATCAATACCTGTATCTTTGAAGAAGCGTGCTATTTTTGGAATGTGTATGGATGGGAGTTGCACTGTCTTGTTAAAATGAGGAGTATTAAAATACCTTGTAATGGGCAGTGCACCTCAAGGAACAGTCACCGTAAAGACATCTGTGCTGTAGAGCCTCATTCAGTATGAAATCAAGCCCTTGGATGATGGAAGCAAAAAAAAAAAAAAACTATCAGGGCTCTTTTCAGCCATGCCATGCTAAGCTGTGTTTAAAAATAGATTCCATTATGCCCTGATTTTCATGTCGATATAATTTGCTTTCCAATGTATAGGGTGAGTGCTTGAAACAACTCTTAACGTTCTCTCCGATGATACCCTAAAAGGGAGGTTTGCTGGATTGTCTTCAGGCTCCCAAGACACACTTGCTTTCAGATGTTTTTAGTAATAGCATGTATGTTTGAAAATAAAGAATAAAGACCTTCCATCCATCTCAGTGTGTTACAACGCCTAGATTACAAACTAGCCAAGCATTTTCTTCCTTCAAACAGAAAACATGTCAGTGGAAAAACCTATTACATTTTCCCTCAGGCACCCTCCTATTTAACACTCTTCTCTTTAATGGGGTTATTCAGTAAACCTTGCGGCCATCCTCAACTAATTGCATGTTTCATAAACTGATAAAGAAAAATTACAAAGATTACTGACTGCAGTCCACACATCGTATTTAGATTCCTGCACTTCTATAACCATCCAATTTAGGAGCTTAGCTGACTTAATTTCTTATCAGCCATTGTATCCTTAGAGTTAGATTTGGTGTATAAAGCTCACTTCAGTGTTGTGATCCCAGTCACATGCATGATGACCAGGGATAAACCTGAATCACAAAATAATTTGATGAGGTGAGTTTCTTTTGTCTTGTGTGGAGTCATTAGTCCATCCATTAAAACCCCACAGCATGTGTATTGTGTGTTTGTGACCATGCTCATTTGCTGTTGACTCATTTGAATGTGTGCAGTGTCAGTAATGAGCAGCTTGAGCTGGTGAGGCACAATAATACCCAAGCAAGGGATAGGATGGATTATCTGCTGGGTATTTCTTTTTTACCATTATTATTCTGGTTGCCAGGATGCTAAGGTCCTGTATACTGCAACACTTTACATGGGCTTAATGAACCTGTTAAACATGGATGCGTAAACATGCATTATTGTGCTATTGCTATTTACTATTGGCAGCAAGGAATGAGACCCAAATCCATCATTTAATAATCTCTAGATAACAACATCATGGTGATTAATATGTTTTTGTGCCAATCATGTGCAGCCTTTGGAGCTGTTCCATTGCCCCTGAACATGTTTCAGTGACATTATTGCAATAGATTGAATGTACACAGCAAGAGGAGGCATCTTCTCCGAGATATTTGATTGATTTTGTCATTAAAGAGATTAAGTGGAAGAATAACATTTGATTATGACTCTGGTTGGTTATTGAATAAAACCAAATTGCGTGTGTTGCTGTACTATCTTTATTATATTGTGGTATAAATTAGAATCGTTGAACATTTATTCCGTCTTTTGTTTTCTTATAAGCTTTGCCAATGTTTTCTTTTTTCTCAATCCAGACACCAGACAATAAGTCCCCTCATTAAGCTCTAACTCATTATGCTTAATGTGGTCATTTTATATTAGGTAACTCTTATAATCTGACAATACAGGTTTTGGGAAAAACTCATGGCTTAATGTAAAATGCAGCGATTCAATTTTGACTTTAATTGTATAGCTTGCCAGTCAATATCTATCATTAACACTGTGTCTTCACTTTCTCTTTAGACAATGTAGTTGACAAGCAAATGCTAAGAAAAACTTGTGAGTAAACTTTAAAACTGTCCTCTTTTCATCATTTAACTTAAATTGTGTGGCCAAGCTTACCTTGCACATACTGACCAGATTTTTTCGATTGTATGACTGCCTCTCTAAATCTGTATACCACTTTGGGGACTCCTAGAGGAATTGGATTGTTTTTCACCCTGCTGACCACCACTTCACTGAGTTAAGTGCAGCAGCCTCTGAGTCTAGGTGGACTAAGGTAAATAAGTGCCTCTCCAAACCATGTCGTGCCCCCTATTGGCTGCCATCAGGAAATAATGCTTAGACCTTGGGCTTGCTGACCTAACTTATACTTCTTATACTGTGTCCTCATGTCAACCCACGTAGAGCCCACACACGCAAATTATTGATATCTGTAATTGCTGTAAAATTAACTTCCTCTTACTGATGCATTCATGGGCATACCTTACAATGATTAAATCTGAATTATTAAAAGGATTTTCTCTATTAATAAAATTATTTAGTGCTATCACTTTCACAAATCAGAGACTCTGTTCATGGGATGAACCTTAAGCTGAGCCAAATCTTGCCAAATGGACTGGCGATTAGCTTAACTAAGGACTTTTTGGTCCCTGCCAACACACTGGCTCTGCATTTCAAGCAGAGGAGCATTCATTGAATTTCTGTATTCAGCAGCCCTCTGTTTCTCAAACAAATAGGACAGCAGAAGTGTACACATATAAAAAAAAATATGATTGCCATTTTCCTGACACATTACAGGATTCATAACATTCCTTTTGCATAATTCTGTATGTAGAAAAGTTTAACATAATACATAACTATGGCCTGGCATTAAGAAATCTGCTGAATTCTGTTATGATAATGAACAGACTTGCAGAACAGGCTTCAGGCATTCGCTCAAACACCTTGTCTTGGAGTTTTGCATGAACTGTTTCCTGTTTCATGGTAAAAGCAGGATGTTGAAACTGTTCATGCTGTACAACCCAGTTCTTTTATATTTCCTGTATGCTGGGAGGGCAGGTTCAATGTACTGCATAGATGTGTGTGAAATACTGTAAGATAGATTGAAAAGGATTGCGCCTAAAGCAAAAAAAAGTAAGCACAAATAGGCCAAGTAGAATATGGCTTTGCCCAGAGGTTCCTCGCCTATGCTAAATGTATTTATTCCAATATTTGCAGATGTCTGAAACCAGTTACTTGCTGTGGCAATTGCTTATTTCCCCTTTGTCAGGATGATGAATGTGGTTTCACCTATCAGAATGTGCAGAGGCCCCAATGTCCTGTGACAATGAAGGATCGTTCATTTGTGCCGTGGACAGAACACATCAAAAACAGTGGATAAAGGTCTGTAGGAAAGCAATAACAAGTACCACCTTGTTACTGTCATTGCTTCATGATTGTGAAGATTGACATTTCCGATGTCATAGATTGACGAGCTGACGCCACCCTATAGATTGTCAATTAAAATCCTAACAGGTCCAGACAGTGAAAATTTACTCAAGCCAAGGTCCTGGAGTTCTAATTAGTTTTATTGTTTAAGCGGCAAAGTCCAGTATACTGTGTGCAGTCAACAATAAATTAATTAAAAATTTAAAAAAATATATATAATATTTATTTTTTTTGTGGTTGGGTTATACTTTTTCTAATGATGGGTGAAAAATGAAACAGGTCTATAAAACAAAAAGATAAAAGCACTTTAGATGCTCATTTAAAAATATCTTTAACTTACCTCAACAGCCTTCAGGGTTAGTGTTACAGTGTAAATTGGTGTAAATTAATTACACTAAATTAAGCTAGACTTTATGCTAACTTAAAGCTCTTTAGTCTTCTTTTGATGAAATCTGTGCTGTTCACTTTTCTCATCTCTGATCACTCCATGTGAAGTTAATTTTCTCTGATTGTCACTCTATTTCCCTCCCTCCTCATCTCTTGCTGGAATATATTGTATGTCTCACTCTTTGTGTTTGTTCATTTTTACTCTGGGTTTAACATATGTTTAAATACTTCTCTGTAATCAACAAAACACCATGACTCTTTAGTATGAAACTGTGCACCTGTCGGCCCTGCAACTATTTCACAATAAATGCCTTGTTTGAAAAAAAAAAGGTATAGATTCAGCAAACTGGCACAGTAGAGTGCTTTTTCTTTGAAACAGAAACAGGAAATGGATTTGGATTTGTGGCATAAATGATGGATTGGAACGTTGGAGCGATACTGTTGTGAAGGATAATTTTATCTATTTATGACGCTGCGAAACTCTTCATCCAGTGTGGACTCAAGTCACTGATGATAGGCTGACTGTTATCATTAAGTGATACATATAAGTCATACATATACAGTGTGGAGTACATACATGTACATGAGAAAGATACTTCTTGCTTTTATTTGCAGATGAAACATTTTGGCAAAGTGCTATGCCATTTGGCATTCATATTATAACAAATGTTGATGCTTATCTATGTGTTTTAAAAAGGCTTAGACACTGTTTCACCTCAGCTGTTATTGCCTGTAAAGATGCCAGAGCTGCGTTATTGGCTTTACCAGTGTGTGCCCTCTGTAAGTGGTAAGTGGGCACAGCATTCAGTCGTCACATCCACTTATGATAGGGCAGCACCAGATTCACCAAACAATTGTAACAGATAATATATAGCCACATAATGAGGGAGGACTCACATCAAGTAGGAATACGTTCAGAGATGTGCAAAAACCTAAGATAGATGTAGTGAAAATAGTTTGTTTATAAAAGAAGGAACATTTTGGGGGTTTTTAAATTGCATTCAGACTGCTGTCGATGAAAGGGATGAAATAGATCACTTAAGAATTAGTTGGATTTCCTTTGTCCTTAGCTGACTTAATAAAATCATTGAGGACAAAATTGAACAATCTGAATTTTAAATAATTTAATGGGAAACAAGAAATAGCTAAGTGAAAATTATGTCAGCATGAACGTAAGAAGTTGCTGGATGAGTCCATAAACACTGTGCAAGTGCCAGGTCATATATATATATATATATATATATATATATATATGTAGCTTAGGTTGTTGTTGTAGAATTCAGTGGCATGTTAATTAAAAATAATCTAGAGTGAAGGTGTGGTAAGGCAGACATTTGCATTGGCATTTAAAATTACTGCAAGTGATGTCTTCACACATTGTAGGCCTCACACATTGTAGACATTACACAAACAAGCTTGTTGGGGATTTGTCTGATTTAACTTGGTCTTTTATTAAGGACTGTTAACTCATCTGTAAACCCCAATGGTCCCAGGCTCACAGGTGGTGAGTGACTCACCCACACATTCAGTCATTCCTCTGACTCCACTTCTCCTGCTCTCCCTGGCACATTGCCAAACCTGACCTGTAATTTGGGCAGGTGAGTGGTGTGGGTAAAAAGTCCGGCCGGAGATTACCCATCCGGCGCATAATGGTGAAAGGAATCACCTTACATGCACACTTCAGAGCACAAGCAAGGTAGAAGAGAGCCCTAGAATAAGGATCACTTCTCTTAGACATAAGGAAAATGGAAGGACATGAGTGAGAGAAAGTGAAGAAAAGAAGAAAACAATGATGCCACATGATGAATGCCAACTGCCATAAAACATCAGAGAAAATCACTCCTAAAAAATAGATTGAGACATTGATAATAGATAGTGAAAATACAATTATACTTAAATGTCCTTTTCTGATTTTTATTATTTTGAAGTCTTTTTTTAATCTCATTGTCACCTCATAAGTCACCACACTCTTTGATAGCCACAGTACGTTGACCTACTTTTTGTACCATGAGGTACAGTTGTAAAGGTCTGTAGCTGCCATCATGGACTGAAGACTATAATCACTCTTAATAATGAATGTATGTACAATATATGCCTATGTGTGTATATCTTTCACCTAATGTTTGCAAAAGCCAGAGAGTGATGAGCGAGAAAGGAGAGGGAAAGACTGACGGATTGGGGGATAGAATTAAGAAGACCTAAGTACAGATGGCTGTGGGAGACAGATGTCCCTGCTAGGATTTTCAGCACAGTCCATGCCAGTGCCAGAGGTACGCAGAGCAAAGAGGCTACAGCAAAATGGGCAGTTAGATTAGAGAAAGCAGATGGTAAAAAATGCATTTCATGCTTTAAAATGTCACTAGAAGCAGCACAATGTCGGTAGAACAGCAACACACAATTCAACCTTATAAACATTTTTGTTTTATGGCTATGTGCAAAAAAAAATGCACACATTTGTAGAACCATTTAGTTTTTCCAATGTTTTGTCAATTGTGGCAAAGCACTGAAGATGTGGCCAGATATTGTCAGACGTTGGCTTTCTTTTATAATCACAGATCGGTCGCATTCAGTCGACCAAGTAAGGCAGTGTTTATAATCTGACAAGCTTTTCTATTACTCTGATTGTAAAGTAGCAGGTGGTTGTTACCCTACATTACTCTGAAGCATATGCATTACATGTACTGTAAGCGTGCATATGGTCTTTACTTTACTCACCCTATGCATTGATGAATGAACCTAAGCATTGGTTTAGTTAATCAGTTGCTTAATTAAAAGAAAGTGAATCAGAGGTTATGATATTTGTTGAAGTAACATTCAAGCTAAAATTGCAGAAATCGTTCTTTACATAATTATATATGATAATAGAGTAGCTGTATGTATAATCTTCACACAGCAAATCTATTTTTAACAATTTCTGGTAGAAAGTTAAATGATTAATTGTCAAAATAAATCTGCAGATGCAAAAAGAAAAAGAAAAGATCCTTGCAGTTTTGATGAATGGCCCAAGTCACGGAGGAGTAATAGGTTTTCTACTGCAGTGTTTTCTGTCCACACTTAATATAACATTTGAAATGAATTGGAGCATAATTAAAAGGTTCCCAGGGCCTAGGCAATATTACAGCATCCTGAACTCCAGTGTGCTGGTATCTGGAGTTTCAGCCACCCACTGTTTGCCACAGTTTGATTTCTAGGTCTTTAATAGGTTTTTTGTTTGCCATATTAATATTCTCCTCTCTTTTCCCAGCCATTGCATATAATCCCCTCTCCCTTATTTCCATAAGATAGGAATTACACAGACACACATTCATCTTGAATGCCAAATGCCAGTCAGTCATTTCAACTGGTGCATTCATAATAAAGTGCATAAACACGCCTCTGACTGTGTCCTCTAAACAGCAGCTACATTTTAAAGATGACCCAAAAGTGGATTTTTATGAAAATATATTTTTTTATCACTTTCCTTGAAAGCACTTACTAAAGTGTCAGTCCCTCCTCATGCTGCAACCACAGGAAGGTGGTGGTAAACAGTGTTGAGATATCAGTTTTGAAGGATAGGGTAATTTAATTTGGGAGATTCATTGTCTATGATCTCTGCGATTACAATTACAGGGAACCTAAAGGGACAAAGCAGTGAATGTTAGTCTCTCTATAGCCTTATGTCATATTAGTGACATAGAGTCATCCAGCTGGAGTTTTTAAAGGTATACACTGCCGGATTTGTCGAGTAAACACACTGTTTAAAGTTGTCCTCTTCAAGAGAGATTGATTGAGCAGTGGTGGTGGATCAAGATAGACAATTACTTTTTAGCTCTGTATCAGAAGTAATCTGCATCCATACTGACCAGGGCTGTAATACTTCCACATGCTACTTTTCAGTTGCTTTGGGGTCGTTACTGTCTGATCTGGAAGGTTTAGTTTGCTTGTGTCCTCCTTTTACTTTAGACAGTCTGATGTACTTTTATGCTGTATATTTTAAATGATGTATTAAGGTTTGTGTGCAGACACACTGCTCCGGTGGGTGCGAAGCTTCACCCCAGGATTTCACTGAATGCGTATGTGGCGCGTTGCATCGCCGCTGCAGCATCCAATGTGAAGTCCCGTCCACTTTAGTCAGTGTGTCAGCTTCCACTGAGTATGTCTGCGTCACGTACCGGCTGCGTTATTGCTCCGGCAGTCCGTCGCTTACGCATGAATAGACAAGAGTTCTAATTTTGCTGGACAATGGACCACAACGCTTTAATTTAGCATTAGTAAGTCAAAAACCTATACAACAACGGTTTATTTCAGAATAAAAGCCCCTGTGTTGACACCATGCAGTATCTCATTTAACTACATCAACAACACTCTTTGAAAACCAGCGTTCTCTTCTGTGTTGTGTTTCCAGAACAGTGCCTACGAAGTTTTTTAATTTCGTCGAGATATCTTTGTCTCGCTGCTCCAGGTTTCCTGCCATGTCGCACACTGCACAGAACTGTGAACACACCTGATGGGTATTGGCGGATCTAACACATGCAGCAACAGTGCAACGCAGAGGCAATGCGCTGCAATACACATTCAGTGGAATCCTGAGGTAACTCTGGCAACTCTGAATGGCACCACAGCCCAAAGGTTGTGGCTTAGAAACATCGGGACCAGCTAAAAAAGAAACAAAAAAAAAAACAAGAACACACAGACAAACTCCTGTAGGTAGATACAGTGCCACACGCACACTTCTACAGCAGGGGTTATTCTATGTTCAACTACACTGAAAGAAGGAAAATCTCAGAAAACATTGTTGAAAGCCATCAATACTCATTCCTGGCTCATTTGGCTGGATATTGAGTACATACTGGATAACATCACCTTGCCCACTCACTCTCACATGGAAGCTGAATTACTATAGTTTTTAAAAAAATGAGTAAGTCTATTGTGCTGTTCTCTTAGGTGAACTGTGCTTGTTTTGTACTGCATAACACCTGGAGCAAGCTAAAATAACGGATGTGATTTAAACCGTGTCATGGTCTTGGGGCTTGCTTCAGTTTCATGAAAGAAATGTAGACTCATTCATCTGAAGAGTGTATATTTTTGCAAGTGGGAGTTCAAATGAGAACTGTTGACCAATAAATCTGTTTTTTTTTTTTTTTTTAGAAAAGTTGTGTGAATGTAAGCCTGGTCAAAATTGTTCATCAAAAAAAAACCCAAAAAAAATTGGGCAGTTATTTTATGGCAAAAATATGATCTGCCCTCAAGCCAACTGCTGTTTTTCGACTTGCTATTCTCTACAAGTTTAAGTTAGAAAGCAAAAAATTACACATCATAAAAACATTAAAAAACTGTTAGAGACATAAAAACTTCGTACACTTGCAAAATTTGGTTTGTTATATGATGTTACAAGCAAAAGTATCACAAGTCACCAGTTCAGTGTACTAGTCCATGAGCACAACTGGATTTTTTTAGTGTAGTTATAATTTAAAGTGAGACATGTGTACCTTTCTCTGTGAACTTATTATATTTTAAGTGCTTTAGTTAAGGTAAACATATGCACTTTTACCATCTTAATTCTTTGTATGACATTTCTTCTCTGTTCATGTCTCTGATATGTCTTTCATTTCCCTATCAGCAGAGTGGCAATAAGTGAGACAGAAGTGTCCGACCAACACAGTTGTCATATTTGTTAAAATAGCAAATGTTCTGAGTATTCTTTCTTACTCCCTGGCAAATCCACCATTATAATAATTATCCAACACAGTGCAAATACCATGTCTTTAAACAGAATTATTTTTTTTTGAGCTTTAAATGTCCTCAACACATCAATTATTAATTAGAACCATGAATTTAAATGAGTTTGTCTGTTTGTCTCAACAACACGTCGAGGTTTTTGTGAGAATAAACTGCGAGTGTTTGAAGTGAACGACAGCTGGAAAAAAAAAGGGGGAGTGACGTTTTTCTGTCACCCAATTAGCTGACTGTCTGTCCTTATTGTACCATTTTACTCTGGGCAGTTATTTTGATTCTGTTCCTTATGGAAATCCTGGATCCTGGAAATTATCTATCAAAAACTCCTTCTACTAATGTATTGTATATTTCCCTATTGCGTAAATTTTCCCTTTTGGTGTCTTTTGTGTGACTTGTGTGTTATTTTACTCTGCGTACCTGAGTGGGAGACAAGTTTCCATTGGGGACAATAAAATGAACAGAACTGAAGGAAAAAATGTAACTAAAATATAAATAGTATGAAAATACTGTAACCGAACCCTTCCACTCGGTAACATATGTATAAGGATGAACTGGCGGTAAAACTCCTCTTCCACCACTAAGTCAGCCGAAGTCATGTTCCGGTAGAAAATGTTGACTTCGACCTAGGTAGCTTTTGAAATCCTGCATGTGTTGAGTTTGAAACCACAGACTGTTTTGACCCAGCTGCTGCCATGCATGTGAAACAAGACAAAACCATTCAACCAAAGCCATGTGAGCATGGGTAACATTTGTATGCAATGGCAGGAAGGCAGGCAGATGCACCTTGAGGGGACCCAAAGATGGACGAGGCAAGGTGATCCTGCACAGGTATCAGCGTTGTTGTCAGAGTGTCAACAACACTCTGGTGGAGGCAATTTCATGTGTAGTCCATTATTTTAGCTGCATTAACATACAGAGGGAGGAGAAAAAAAAGGTATATAAACTAAGGTTAAAACGTACCAAAAAACATCAAATCATCACAATTAAAAAGTGATTACACTATAATAGAAGTCTTTAGTTGTGTTGTACTAAAGGCAGTAATCTATCATTTATGTGATCATTTGGTTCCTCAAAACAACTTTTGCTGTAGTATGTTTCTGTAGTTCTAAGTGATCTTTTTTTAATAGTTATGGATTTCCATCAATGGAATTAGTTGATTTTTTCTTTTTTGTTTCTCATTTTCATGCACCGTTTTTCATTCTAGAGCTGAAAAATATAGTTGAAGCAATTGAATTTGTGTTATGCAGCATATTAAACTTGTGATATTGCTATTTGAGAAAATGATATTGCTCTAAATATTATTTTATGAGTGCCGTATATTACCTTTTGAACGTGTAACTTCATTTGTATCACTCCTTTTTATTCACTGATAGAAGTACTTACAAGAAGCACTTTACATAGACTTGCTCACTTTTACCTGCATTTTCAAAAGACAACATAGAAGTATGGATGTTGCCTTGACCTGCTGAGAGGTTTTCACACCTTATCTTCTGGCACTCATGGCTCAACATCCAGTCAGTGAGTGAGGAATGTGTTTTCATTTGAAAATATATCAGTTGCTAAGCTTAGGGTACAGTGCATTGAGTTGCAAAGGTTGTAGAGCCCAGAGTCCTCATCGTAGCATCATTCTTAATGTGTGAAATGGCTAAAATAAAATCAAACATCCATTCCAGGCTTCATCATTAAAGGGTTTTCCTCATTCATTTTTATGGCAGCATCACACTGTTATTATGCTCTTGAAAAGTCTTGTTTTATTCAAGTGGGTGCTACTTTTAACAGGAACACCAAAACATTTTCTTAAAGCAGACGTTTCACTACAATGAGCGTGTCACTGATATTCTCACTTTCCCGAGTTCAACACAGACAGAAAAACGAAACATGCCAGGTGGTCTCCTCAGTTTAATTCATTCTTTAGTGACTAACTGTCACTGAAGCTGTCAGAAGACACTGGTGATACAGAGTTAGTTGCTCTGATGGCTTTGTGTGTTGAGTGTTTGCTGTATGTATTTAAATGTTAGATGTAATCAAGTGTCAGACAAGTTGTGATTGAAAATTGATTTTTTTTTTTTTTTTTGGGCTCTCTCCTCATCTCTCGACAAAATTGAATTTATTTATTTATTTGTTTGAAAATACAAAACTCCAAACTGTTGTTCAGCATTCTTTTTGCAGAGGTACATAGTATTTTTAGAAACATGGGAGAAATCTGTATTGTGCAAGTGTTTTTGTAATGTTTTTGCATCTGTCAGTTCATGGTTTCAAACTCTGATTGTTTTTTAAATTGCTGGGTAATCCATGTTGTTTTGAATAGCAAATAGAAATAGACCCATGTTTACCAGTGTTGCATGGAATTATGATCTTTTTCAAATTATTTCAAGAGAAAAATACTAATTGATTAATTTGTGTTTATTTCAACAATTTCAACTTTTTGGGTGATAAAATAAGCTGAGATTAAATAAGATATTAATTTATTAGTCCCACAGTGGGGGAAGTTATGGTATGTCAGTGATGGCCAACTTACCTTAAGGGTGGTTTAGTTTAGTTTAAATTGAGTTAAATGTTTTTTTCTTATTATAAATTGTATAACAATTAACTTGGTATGAAGTAGAATAAAAAAATATGACTACTGTATATCTGAGCTACTTTTTTCATTTGAGCAAAAACATAGGTCAATGTGTCTGTTGTTGGTGGCATGGCTTAAGGTTGAAACATCCTATGTGTTTCTTCTCTTATGTAACTCTAAAATAATACACTTCAGACTACAGATGGGCCTATACATAAACACAGGCCTGCTGAATGTGAACAATCAAAATATAAAACACTAAAATATCTTATCAAAATCATATCTATGTGAGCACCAGGAGGAATATTTATACAGTAGTATAAGATAATCTAGGTCAGTCATGCCCAGTGTTAATTATGGCCTCCAATCAAAGAGTTTGAATGGGTCTGACTTAATGGGTTGTAATCTGCCTCTTTTTTCCAGCTCCAATGCTCTAATTAATGGTGTGTCATCACTCTCCATTCATATGAGGTACTTGAAACACCAGCTTATCACTTTCCTTTTTCCACACATAATCACCAGGGTTTGTTAAAATCTGTTATTTTTTGAGACAAAAAAAGAAAGAAAAAAAAAACTTCGAATGAGCCTCGTGCCTCTGCAGTCACATCTCTGAAGCAGGGTATCAATTAGCACAAGTTTTAACTCTCAAAGGTGATTCATAGTGATTGCTCTGAAGTACGTGGGATAATTACACCTCAGCGTTGTTTTTATGACTGTATCCTGGGGACCTGAAAAATGCAAAGGTCATGCTTGTTGTGATGTCATTTTTGTTGCTGATTTGCTTGACTGATGGACTGGACATGAGAGATGGCAGAATAATGATAAGCAAATTAAAATGACAGACCTATCAAGGTTGTCTTAAATAATATGTTTTTAATGGGCTATATCTATGAACAGTTTGGGGTAATACTGTATTTTACATTTAATATGTGTTGAAACATTACATCATGAGATGCCTCATGATATTAACTAGATGTGCGTTGTTTCTAACATGTACTATGTGTATTAATTGCTTTGCTTTAAATTGCCAATTTGACACGGAAATGATTAATTATTTTGAACTTTACGTCCATAAAAAATTGCATATGTTATTATTTTAAGGAAAATCAATTGAGGAAGGAAGGACCAAAAAGGGAAACGGGAGTAAAAAAGTAATAACACAATTTATTTACAAAAATGAAACTCAGAAACCAGTCCATAAGAATTAACACAAAATGCTGAGGATGGTCGGCTGGAGAGGCAGAGCTCAGGGAAAAACCAGGTACAAGGAAAAGGGGAAACAAAAAGCGACATTTGTAAAAATCCAAAAATAGAAATCAGGATGGAGAGCATAGAGAAGCTAGTTAGAATCGACCTGACACAGGTTACCGGGTGACTTGACAAGACGTGCTGACACCAGGAAGCAGGAAACCAGGGTTTAAGTAGGAGGAGGCTGATTAGATGATCAGAAACAGCAGAAACAGCTGCAATGACAGTCCCTGCCTTGCCTGCCAGCCAGCCTCCTGAAACACCAAACACAGAACACTTCTCCACGAAACTTAACAAAATAAAACAGGGACTAAAGAATAAAGGGCGGAGAGGCAACCCAAACCAGATATGGGGCATGACAGCTTAATTATTATAACCACATCATCCCTTCCTTTGAAGGTGCCAGGCCAGCAAAACAGAAAGTGCAAAAGGTCATGCACCCTTCATATTTCAAAAGAAAAACTTTATTAATGCCATTTCAGTTCAGTGTGAGACTATCCTCATTGGATCAAAGCAATAGTCAATAAAATAATAAAATGATCCAGAGATTTTAAAGTCTAAACACACAAAGGTTTGTTACCTACAGAGGTATGAAGCAGAAGTTTTCTCTGATCTTTGTTTATCTGTAAGGATGACTGCTGGCAGGGTAAAAGTCCAGCTAAACTTTGCTGTTGATGATAACCCCCTCTGTTTAGTGAAACCAAACATGGTGATGAAGGCTTTAGTCACATAAACGTCACTGTGAAATAAAGCTGTAAAGCAGGACGAGCAGTTAAGTGCTCCCTTAGGTAACTTAAAGTCCCAATTATTTTTTTTAGTTTATTTATTTAATTTTTTTAATGTTACGTGACTCACAGATGGAGCACTTGGAACAGAATTAAACTCCATCATCAGTTCAAATAATTAACAACAAATCTTGATACACCATTTAAAGCATTGACAATTTAATGTTTTGTTTACAAATGAAATGACAAAATATTTCTAATTTCCTGCTTTTCTTATTTGGACCTTCGGGTGTTTTTTTTCTTCATGGTTTTGGGTCTAAGACTCACTGCATTTGGTATTTTAGATCAGCCCACTATGTCAGAACAACAATAAATTAATAATTCCAACAGGAACACTCTCATCATAATTAAAATATTAATTCAATAAATAAACATTTCTTAGTTATGGGGCCACTCTTCAAATCCTTGCTGGATTGGCCTGCACGATAAGCCAAACTAGGACAGCAACTAATGATTATTTTGGTAGTCGAGTAAGCCAATTATCTTTTCAGTTTTGTGAGCAGTCATTTGTCACGATTATTGCTGTTGATTTAGAATTAACACCAGTAGCCTTATTAACACAAACAAAAACAAAAACTTCACTGGTAAACATGATTTACTACATGGCTTGGTTGAATAATTGATTGTAATTGGTCAATAGCAACACTGATGTTAGATGTTATACATTATTTCTGTATAATAGACCATCGTTAAGTGTATGGACTGTAACTAGGAATTAATCACATGGAGAGCCTCATATGTATCAATGCACATGGATCCAGTCATTTCAGCAGTGTGTGACTCCTCAGAGACATCTTGGCCACAGTAGAGTATTTTTAAAAAAAATTAAATTTAATATATGTGGAGCGAAGGAGACATGCTTTCATTCTTTTAGTTCAAACACTGTAGGCAAGGTGCACAGAGGAGTTTTTGTAACCACTCCAGGCGCATTGTGGTGTAAAACTTCAGGGTTTCACCAACACACATGAAAATGAATTTTGCCTGACATTTGTTTCTCTTATTTATATCCACTGACAATGTTCGTACCCTGATATAAAGGCTTGTTAGCTTTACATCTGAGTTCCATCGGTCTCATTGTTTACTTGCAGTGACTTTTAATTGTACCTCCTTGCAGCAGAACAATACATCCATGAGCAAGAAGAAATATTACATTTTTAGAATCAGTGAAATAGCTCTAAATCAATATTTTGTTTTTACGCCATGTGAAAGTGGAATAACATGCAGTTAGTCTTTGTGATATAAACCCATTTTTTTTCCCCGTACATTCTTTTTCATTGGCTGAGAAAGCAGCTGGTGTATACAATGGGAGAAATGGGCTACCTGCCCCTAGCACTTCCTGTAGTCGGTGCATAGCAGTTACTGAACATGGTTTGCAGAGACAGTATTTTAATTAAACCGGCTGATGACGCATGAACAATAAAATTATACGCCTAATTTTAATAATCAACTTCAGCCCTACAGGAAACCCCATACAAGAGTGAGCCCAAGCAAGACATTAAATGATATTTTAAACTTTTGAGCCTGTCAACTCTGATCTAGAAAAGTGGAGGCTGCGGTGGAGGCAGCAAAGTTTTACCAACTGCAGCAGTGAGAGGCTGTGTTGGTTTAACTAGAAAGGAGTGATGGAGGAGTGTTATTTAAATTGTGTAGTTGTTATTCAAATGTATCAGAGGAGGAACCAGACACAATAAACAATACCTGGGATGGTGTGCTAATGTAAAAACAGTTTTTTTAGGTGGGTTATAAATACAGGCATAAGGCTGTCAGTTTTTATTCAAAATCTGATATTATTTTGGGATGTAAAGTTCATGTTTGAACTGTAATTACTTGCTTGAAATGTATGCTGCCATCTTTAAGCTCTCCCTGAAGTACCTATTTACATAGTACGCCTTAGAATCCAGCAGAGACTGTATGTAAGGTTTCCCACCACACCATATGACAGTGTAAGTCACAGCAGCAACAGCATCTAGGATATGCAAGCCTATAGTACAATGGGGGAGACTCATCTTTCCTGAAGTAGCAGGCGCCCCCTGCCTGCTTTGGTGCAGAGACAGTGTGTGGACATCACCTCTCTGTGGGAAGTTGCAGGTTGGAAGATGGCACCAGCAGTGTGCATGGAGAGCCATCTGTCAGGCCGTTTTTGGCCTACAATTTGGCTTGATTTTTGATGTTTGCTGTCAAAATGTCTCTAATCTGCTGGTTTATTGATTGATTACCAATCACTATTTAATATCCGATATGAGAGAAAGTAAGAGTTGGGCTATCAATCAAATCCTGGTCCTCCTCCTATTGGCTGTACTTCACTGCCCACCCCCACCATGCCAGAGCCCATAGGAAACAGGGCAAGCAGGGTGGATCTCTGCTGAGGTTCAGGGTGTACCTTGTACCTGCAGTCATCCCGTGGCAATGGTCCCAGCCTTCACCACATGTGACTTCTCCCTCTGGCGAATCATCAGCCATAGAATTTCAGGATACGGTGGATTCTACTGGTCCTTCCCAGTCGAGCCAGCTGTATGTATGCACTTCAGGTCCACAGACGCAGTGTGAAAAAAGCAAACAACATCAGCTGAATTTGGCACAATTGTCTATTGGCAAGGAACTCACTTTGAGCCTGGCACTTATCAATGCCAGGTCACTGGTTAATAAGAAACTAATGCATAAAGGTCCCAGAGAGTTGACTCCAGAGAATCCCAGGAGTTGGATTTAATGTTGTCACAGAGACTTGGCTTCATGATGGTGAGTCTGTCACCTTTTCTGAACTTCTTCATCCTCACTGTTCTCTTGGACCCTTGGCACAGGTGGAGGTTTAGTCACAGTATAGAAGTCAAACTTCTGCTGCCAGAAAACTCCATCAAACAAGTTGTTCTGGTTTTAACTCCAGCTTTTGATTCAGGATTTGTGTGTGCTTAACCTCTTAAGTTCAACAAGGATTTTATTTTTGACTTCTTGGACTTTGTGTTGATATTGTCCTAAAATTTGTTGTAAAATTGTTGGTGATTTTAATATTCATATGTCCTGTTCTTCCAAACCACTGGTCCCGCACGGACATTTTTATTGTCACACAGTCAGTGTCTCTCCCCGCACATGAAAACGTTCACCGGCACACATTTAATTCACAAATAGAAATTGCAGTTTTCCACTGTCCAATGACTCTGTGCTTGCTAGTCTGGTTGACTCTAATCACGTCAGTGATAATGAGATTATTAACCTTTTTAATTCACCTTTCACGTACATTTTGGACTTGATTGCTCTGCTCACAACTTGATGCCCTAAACCTGCATCAGAGCCATGGCTGAATGATTCCACCTGAACTCTCAGGTGTCCATGTAGGTGCGCAGAAACACAGTTCATTTCTACCCAGGTGTCCACTAATACTCACAAGTCTGGAGTGGCCTTGTTTAAGTGATACTTCATTTAATTAATATCCTTGAAACATTGCTGTTTAAAGTTTGCAACTTCCATTTTTTTCCTCAGAGAGCAGCAGTTGTGAGTATTTTAAACAGACCAATCATATAAATGGATAGCAGAGAAAGATTATGATGCATGTGTGATTTGAAACCTTTTATGTAAATTTATAAACATTCTCTCACCACCGAAGTTGATTCTAACTAGGCAAACTGAGGCAAAGTCCCTTTTAAAACTATGTGTACGGGATGGTTGATTCTGGAAAGACATTGTTTTTGTGAGTAATCAACAGCAAACTCCACGGAGTTTTAAAAGGGTTACAGTATCTAACGGAAAGGAAAAAAAGTCGAGCAATTTGCAGGTATATCACATTGGTGGTTGTGGGCTGCCCACGGGTGCATTCATGCTCAGGACTTTAAGTGTCACATTCAGCAGTGCCAAAATTGTGTTAAATTATTTCTTGCTTAAGGCCTGCAATCAAAGAGGGTCACTTTAAAGCTTTTTCTCTCAAAGGTAGGAAAAGTATTAAGAATTTGTTTAATCCTATGCATAGCAAACTCAAAATACTAAGTATGAAGTTTTGGATTAGTGTTTGAGGAAAAAAAAAATTAAATTCAGTACTTCAGTTATGTGCTCCCTGAGATTCTAAGATCAAATATTCCTGTTTTATTGACAAAAAACTAACTTAACAGAGTAGAAATACCCAACACCATGGCTCACATGTGTCATGTGTGTGGGCTTACCAAAATACCTGGGCTTGTCTTATTTTTTTACTACGATCCATTCACCATTGTTTGCCACTAATTTGTCACTCTGTCTTGTGGGAAGAATCTTCTCTTTAGGAGAAACCAGTTTAGACTATGCTATTGTCCCCCTACCCACTTTCCTGACACAGACACTTTCTTGGCATGGAGGGTAAAGAGCTTTGTGGTTAGTGCCAGGCTGATTTCCTCAGTGGCTTTGGAGCTGGCTGTCAGCATGGCATGTCAACAACAGCTAGACAGCCAAATTTGATTTGTCTCTTTTTCTTCTCATTATTACAGTATTTGTCACAGAATGTAATGCAATGTCTTTCATCCAAACACTTCTTGAATGACGACTAAAACAGCTGTCTGCTGACTGTGGTAAACCCAGCCTCATCATGCTTTGTCATGCTCATAGTCTCTGTGTGGTTAGCTTTCAAAAGGAAATTGTGAGTCTGTCCTAAAATAAAATATACTCAGAGACAGGGATGTTTGAGACTTTTTAGTTGTCTTTGGATTCCCATTAATAATCATATTGAAGAGCTATGTGCAAAACAGATGGTGATTTGTAATTGTGAGGTCAAAAAAGACAAATTACCATGTGTTTACAGAGGAAAATATGCTGTATTTCCTACCATCTCACTTTTCTAGTGTACCTGCTATGCTGTCTGTCTTGATGTAAACCACATCACTCTGTGTCTCCACAAACAATAACACAAAGCACAGCTTTATATGTGTGGAGCTGATCAGCTTCATCAGCATTGTTTGGAATCTACACACTCTTTTTGTGGCTCCTCCCTGTCTAGGGGTCGATCACAGTGGATGATCCACACACATGGTCCATAGCAGTTATCGTCATGAGTCAAACTAAGTATTGCCTTAAAATTCAGTCATATTCTAAAATTGCTGAGATGTCTATAACTAGAGTGTATACTTCCCTCGGACCGCGATTCGATAAACGCTGGGACACATCTGCTCAGACTTTAAAGTGTCATTTAGACAGCAAACACAATGACTTTTACTTGAAAACAGATTTTTTTTTGCTGTTTTCAACCGGAAAGCAGGCATTTCTCCACATCTCACAAGGTGTCTCCTGTCATTCTAGGTGCTACCTATTGGATGGGATCTCAAAAGGAGCCTGGCTGAACCGCTCAAGCATTATATTCGCAGGGAACGACAAGTGGTCTGTGGACCCACGAGTGTCCATTGTGTCAAGTGCTGGTGACAAACACGAGTACAGCCTTCAGATACAGAGAGTGGACGTAACTGACGATGGCCAGTACACGTGCTCCATTCAGAGTGAGCGTAACCCACGGCCAAAGCTCCTCAACCTCATTGTAAAAGGTGTGTATCTTATATATATTTAACTTATGTGCAAGTGTGTTGGATCGTTTTTGATGTTTGGTGCTGGGTGTGATATTTTAATGAATAATAGCTTCTTTTTATATATACACTTTTGTCATCTACTTTTTATTTATCTAACCACTGGTGTTAAAGATGTTTTAGCCAACAAAATGTCCACAGCAAATCTATTAATAATTTATGTGATCATATATTTCTTTGGACTATATACTGAAGACTGTATTACTCATTTAGCTGTTTCTGTATCCTTCAAGGGCTCCAGACTAACCTTTTTTTTTTACTCAGAATACAGTGGTCCCTAACTGAAGCAGCATAAAATGTAGGGCTGTGCACACTTGATAATAATGCAAAAATTACAATGTGCTGTTTTAAATTCACATTTTATTGTGCACTTTTTAAGAATCAACATATGCAAAGGACATACAGTATACAGGCTGACTGCTATATATCATAAGACAGTAGAAATTTTAAAAAATACCGTGATATAAATGTTTGGTCGTACCGCCCAGCACTACTGCACTGTTCAACAGGTGTTAACTGTTTGGATTTCCACCTATAACTTCATTATGTGTATTGAAACAGAGAGTCATTGATTGCACTATTTCAGTTCTTGCTTAGTGGAGTAATATGGTGTTTGCTTGTGGAGTTTTTATGTCACTGCTTCAGAGTGTGGGTAAGCAGCAAAATATGAAAACAGCGCCATTTCCTGAAAACCATTTTAAAATGCCATGCTGTATTTCTTTAATAGGTTGTTGCAAAGGTTTACAGCACGTGTGGTCCATACTAAATATGCTCAGGCAGGTATAATTTTGAGGAGGGAAGGGACAAGCTGTCAGAAGAAAATATTGTTACAGTTTGCTATTCTGCTCTTAATTTATGATAATATAATTTATTCTTTTATTTCACACTTGTGTTATGGTCTGCATTTAACGCCCACTTTTCCCACTTTCATGGTCACCCAAGGCAGGAAACAAATCTATTGTGTCCAAGCCAAACCAAGGTAATGATTAATTGCAATGGAAAATAATGTTGGAATATGCATACTACAGTGTTTAATAGAAGAGTTAAAGGGTTGGAAACACACTGGTGTAGACATGTGCTGGGGTTTGCAAGTAAGAAATAGATGACACAGTGGACTATATATACCTGTATGAATACACCTGTTTGAGTTTGTTTGTTCTGAACCATAATTTAAAGTATTTGTTTTATCCTAGTGCAAAACACTTTTTATATATAGTCTAAGGTTGCGGACATAAATAAATAAATATATATGTTTGTATGTAAGTTTTGCAATTAAGTTTAAGGTTGCTGTAAAATACGTATGACGAAGAAATACTTGTAAGGCACAAAACAAAGCCATGAAATTTCAATTATGTTAGAGCTGTGTGCATGTAATTGTCTGGATTGTAACGAGGATGTTTAGTGCCTAACTTCATGTTTGTTGATACTGTAGGGCGTAAGCTTAAAGTATAAACATAAATAGGCTCTATATCCACACTTTTCAACTCGTCATAGCACCTTTGCATTTACAGACACTGTCCAATTGCTGAAATGTCACAAAGGCGGTCTCTGCCTCTGCCAGTGTGTCCATCAGCAGCCCTGTGTGTTGTCACAGCCTTACAGTTTTTCCCTCTGCAGTGCACTTCTTTTATTCCTTCTCATTTCCTCCTGGTAAGCGGGGAATTCATTCCTCTCAAAGCTGCCTGTCCATCTTAAACCTTTTCTTTTAGAGGTTGGCCAATAAATTGGCTTTAGCCAATTCAGTTCCACTCTGATAGGGCATATTATAACCTATTGGCAATGGTGGACCCTTGCTCCAATAGTGGTTGACGGCTTCACTGCCTCCACCTGTCCGGTGGAAAAGCAAATGAACACTCTGCATCAAGGCTGTACTGCAACGGCTGCTACTGGCTAGTAGCAAGTCCAGCACAGAATTATGGGTCAGTGGCTTAATTTGCTAATTTAAATGCCACATTTCTTCTATTTAATAGCAAAAAAAACAACTGTTTAAAGACTTAGGCAGCCAAAATTACAAAAGTACGCAGACTGCTGCTGGATCTGCTTATGAGAGCTTGTGAGAGTAGCAGAGTCCACAGTGTGTTGAGTTTAAAGGTGTGTTTACTTAACCTCAGACATTTCGGTACTCATGCATTACACAACACAAACACAGTCGCTGATGATGATCAATTCAAGGAACCTTGTATATTTCAGTAGTGGTATAAACACAACCTTGTGTTTTTTAAAATGTAATGATATTGTTATTGCAAATTTTTGGACTTGGGCTAATTTCCTGATTTATTAATTGGATTTTATTTGATTCATTTTCAGTATTGATTAAGTTGGAGATGTTTCAGTTTCCATTCCATATTTTCTTGGTTATGAATGCAATTTTCAAAGAACTAATGCTGCAAATTGTCTAAAATGTGAATCTCTGTAACCGGGTGCATTAAATGAGTAATTTAAACTTACCTGACTAGTAATTTTTAATTTTTGTATTTTAAACATTGCACCCACAGAAATTCTCAAATAACAAATTTTAAATCTTATATGGATTATTCTGCAACTGTCACTGACTTCTTTGTGTTAAGGACATATGATTCATACAGTATGTGAATAAAAGGAGCACTGGTATTAGATCAGTCAATGATATAACATTTATGGATACTATAAATGTATGGTATTGCAGGAAAGAATAAAAGGTTTGTGCATCCCATTAAGTTATGGCTAATCCCAGGTCTAAAAGTTTTCATGGAAAATTGAGATTACATTTTAATCTAAGAATTCTACCTACCACTTCTTGGTTGAATTGGCCATATAGCCTCATCCATAGCCACTTGGCTGAAGCTATCACAATTGCTCCACTGTGTGTTCATTGAAACACTTGACATAAGCACCATCATGGTGAATGAGTGAATCGTGGTGTGAGGGGGTGACAGTCACCTCTGTTTCAGCACTTGGTTACAGGTGAACCATGTCGCAGATAAACCTGCGATGAAGTGTAGTCAGCTGCTTAGCGGGCATTAATAGCCTCTACAGGACTATTGTGTTTTGTAGATGTTTGCTTTCAGAAGAACACTCTGTAATGGGAATTTTACCCACGGTGCACTGGGTCATGGCAGCTCCTAGCCACTGGCCATATGGCCACTATCAAACCAAAGCTAATGCGCCAGCTGTTGCACTGTATAATTTGTTTTGCACTGTCCAGAATTCTTGATGGATGTGACCTAGTGGCTAAAATTTGGCAACAGTTTGACCTACAAATACCAACTGTTATTTCACAGTTCGCAGATTAAAAGATGCTTATAATTTTAGTCTGTGATGGAAATCTGTTACACATTTGATACATGTTTATGGAACAATAATAAATCGGCAGAGAGAAAAAAAAATCCTACTATATACTATATATACTTCGGAACAAAAACATGTCAAAGTGGCAATAGCAGACAGGGAGTGACATTTTACCCATGTGATTTCCACCTTTGTCAAGAGTAAACAAAAAGATTTTTTCAGTTTTACAGTGTTTCCATTCATGTCAAACGCAAGTAGTACTAACACAGGTTGATTGTAACCCACCTGTAGATCTTAATCTTTTTTTTACTCTTTTACTCTTACCTATTCTTAAAGCTGTGTGTGTTATCTATATCTGCTGTTGCTGAATTGTCAGACAAATGAGACAGAGCTGCGTATTAGAGAGTAAATTGCAGTAACGAAGTTATGTTGAGACGCAGATTACTTACTCTGCCTGACAAATGCCTTTGGTCACGTTCCTGACAGGTTTCTTAGAGTTGTTAAAAATTTGGTGCATTATATTGCATCATTCCATTTCTTTTTTGTAGGGCTGTAACACATGTATGCCGTGTAAGTACATCATACTGTACTTTTGTTTTGTTTTTTTTTTCTTTTTGTTTTTGTTCTGTTTTGTTTTGTTTCTGCTTAGACTAACTCGGGCGTGTTGTGAATCACTACCTGTCACCGTGCTGCACTTGTGTATACATTGTTAAGTCCACTGGTGGAGAACAGGGGGATTTCTTTACATATGAAATGTAGCAGGGGAACTGCTCTGTCATGTTGCACGAGCTTCTGGGAGCATGTTGTTTGTGTAGCTGCTGAAAGGAAAAACTCTCAGGAAAAAAAAAAAAAAGAAAAAAGAAAGAAATCTGGGATTTTCAGACCAAGCATACAAACATTTATTAATCCTCCAATGCCAATGTTACAGTTGAAGTAAAAGGATTTCATGGTACTGGATTTTTTTAGGCAGTTTTGCTTTGCTAGACTGAGTGCACAGGCCACTGAAAGTCAGAAAAAGATGGTATTACTACATTTGCAATGGCATATGCAATGATCTCAACTTATTTCAGGTCCACGGCCAATCCTCAAATCAGTTATGCTCATCTGAGATGCATGTCAATGTCCCCAATGCTGGGTGGCTTTATTGTATTTGCTTACATTACACTTAGCAAACATTACCTAAACACGAAATCTACTCCTTTTTTTCTTTATTTAATGAATAAAAAACATAATTTATCTGTCTGGTGATCGAGATGGAAATGAATGAAATTGCTACAAGTCTTCAATTAATGATCAGTAAACCTGATTTTTATGTATTATGTTCTCTGAACGTGTCTCAAACGTAGCCATTCATTTGGTCTATTTAATGAACATTTTCTTTACTAATTAAACTCCACCCAGCCTTACGTGAACATTATGACTGTTATATGGCAACATGAGTGTGTATTTACTGTCCCACTTCAGAACACATGACACACAGCGCTGCATCAAAGAGAAGGGGGTTAGTTAAAGCTGTGGCTGTTCCCTCATCTTTCACAATCACCTGCATGGCATTTATCCCCCTCAGAGACCTTGTGTCTCCACAACAAATTAGATGTTTGCATCTGTTCCTCTACCCCTATTGCATCATTGCCATTAAAAAGAGCCTGTGAGAAGTGAGAAAATTGTGTCTTTTATAACACATTGCACCTATTGCACCAATATGTACCAAAAAGGGCACAGCCTCTATTTGCTATTTTGCTCTTCGTAATATACTACAGAAGCTGAGGGTGTACTGTACTGACACACCAGCAGATGCAAGTTGAGAATATTAATTTTCTGCACAGTGACGGTGATGAAGATATAACTTCAGGCGTGGGTATTGCAGCAGTATTGTTCCACCAGTAAAAATATTTATCACAACCACACAAATTGACCAATGGCCAAATGGGTTTCTCACATAATCTCTGCCAAAAGCAGTAATTATCAAGGTCATCTGTATTTGCCTGAATTACTAAAAGGGACCATGTTTTCCTCAAGGTACATTTGGCTCAGGTAACTGCTGAGCAGTTAAACCCTTCCTTTAAATAATCGACTTAACAAGATTAAATGGAATGAGTTCTGCCCCGCGGCTGTGCACTGATTATGGAATGAAGCTGAAACAACAACAACATCAGTGACAACCTGAACTATGAACTATGACCATTAGCTGCTCCTGGTCCTCACCATTCTGTTATACTGTAGTGCTGGTCCTCATCTGCACACACACACACACACGCACGCACAAACTCTGACCGTTACCATGTGTAGCACAGAGGAATGGAAGATTTTATCAGGACCAACCTGCCCTTTTACCACATCACACGATTACCCGCCTCCACCACTGTCGTTCTTTTCCTCCCTCTCTGTTAATTAAGATTGTAGATGTGATAATGGATTAAATATGCACAGCACCTCTCGTCTAAGAATATCTTGTCACACCAAGGAGGGGTAGAAGATGCACACTTCCCCTTCACCCACATTGGCTCACATGGGTACTGCTAATGTGTTTCAAACTATCATCACTGAAAACAGTTAACTGTAGGCCAAAGTGTTGGGCTCAGGAATGTATTCACCTGTATCTTGCTGACTTATTGTTGTCTGAATTCTTTATTAAAAGTGCCACGGTGTGATGTAGTACTTCACGGATGCCACGGATATAGAGCACTTCATAGGGTTAAAAATGTTCAAAAATGTTGAGGCATAATCCTGTATTTGATGAAAGTGCTTTAGACATTAATACGGAACTGAGCAGATTCACAAAATTCATCGCCCACGCCCACAGAGAGAGTGAGTGTGAGCACTGTTTCTCAGCAAGAAGTGAAATAGAGGTTTGAACCTCTAGGTTGTTGCTCCTCTCTTTGATGTCAGGGCAGAGATAGAGTATAATTACAGGCTGCAGAATGAAAAGCCCAGCATAATTTGGTGTGATTCTGTCACAGTCATTAATTGCTGGTTGCGTTTAAAATACATATCACTCCAAGAGTAAAGTCCTGTTAAATTCGAACACCCTCTCAATTGTATGTCTCATTTCACTATGTGGACGTATTGGTTCAACGATTTTCTGCATAACCTGATTTTACATTTGCCATATTTTATTGATACATAGTTATATTTTATCAATAAAATATGGCAAATGTATCAATACATGTTTCATTGATACATTTGCCATTTTATTGATACATAGTATTTTATTGATATGTATTTTATTGATACATACTTGTATGGCAGCAGTTACTGCCAAATAATGAAAGTGGATGTTGCTATAAGTCCTCTATCATAGGCTGTAAAAGTACAATGAACGATCCTAATCAGGCAGACATTTTAGTAAATTAAGGCTATACTCACTTGTGTACAGGCTTTATTACTTAACACCAGCATTAAATGATTAGTGTAGCCTGTTTAGTGAGTTTTTAGTGTAATCCAAAACTCAAACTCTACCATCAGCCCAACAGTTTTGTCTGCCATTATGTAACCTATCTGCAGTTTGTACATTTTTAGTGTTTTTGCAATGACTTGCAGACCTGTTCGGTAGATCTGTTTTAATATACATATGGACATCGATGTAACACTTTTCTTTTCAATTAAGTCAATTAAAAAAAAAAAAAACAGCATTACCACTCTGCAAAAATCAATTGTTATGAGCAAAACTGACTAAATGAATGTGATATCAGCATAAATCATGTTTGGAATCCAAGTAGTTGTGAGAAGAAATACCTTTCAGTTTGTTAAATCAACCTTTTGTGGATATTGTTGGGAATCCTTGCCATTGCCATCATTTTTGAACTATTCTTGCATGCATTCGTGTCTATCGCATCTAGCCAGTAGACCAACTTCCTCTCTGACTTTATTCCAAGCTTTTTGTTTTTTTGAACAGTCCCTGAAGATAAAATGTCTAGTGTTGTAGAGCCCCGGGTGTGAACACACAGCGATGATATATTCTTCCCCTCCATCGTGAATTAACTGAGTCTGGCTGGCTGCTGTCAGTCGGACGATCTCAACGCCAATTATTCTTCTCGTCATTGAATGAAGCAAACTTTTTAGCCAAGTTGAAATTGATCAACTCAAATGAATGGTGTGAATGACATCCGTAGTAATGTAGTAAAAAATAAATAAATAAATAAAGCAGTTGTACCAATTTTACCTCTTGAAAACATATAAATAAACTAAGCAACCTAAATCTTAAGCACAGTTTTGTTGCACTAAAGGAAATACCCTTATGGCAGGGTATTTGTTAGGGTACAATAATCAAATAATACATGTTCTCATGATAATAATATACTTTCATTTTGAATGTAGTAACATGATGATTGATTTGGGTGTATGTGACACTGAAAAATACTTTATCTAAGCTTGTGTTACAGCCACAGTTGAAGTATTTTTGCACAAAGGCTTTCAGGCTTTAGAATTTAAGTATTCAATACTGTACAGTATATATGTAACATATATACATGTTATAAACAGAGCAGTGTTAACTCATTAATAGAGCCTTATGACTGAGCATAATTGTGACTCAACTGCACATCCTGTTGTAAATGGAGTCACGGTGGAATTGTGTTAAAATGTTAAAACGACTTGGCATGCCAGTGATTTGGCGATGAAAGGGTGTGAGAGAATATGAGCGTGTCTAAAGGAAGAGATTCACCATTATGACCCCTGACATTTAGTTAGCCACTAATCATTGACGTGTGTACATGTGTGTGTGTTTCTTAATATTTATCTTTCGCACACATATAAATTTGTGCTCCATTTTCTTTTCACTTCCACATGTGCATCCTCTTGCACATGTGTGTGCGTGCGTGCGTGCGTGTGTGTGTGTGTGTGCAGTAATTAGGTTCCTCATCATAAAAATAGCTGATATTAGCTGTGGTTAATTAAATTGATAAGGACAAAGGTCAGACACTCAGCTCTCACATCTCTCTTCTCTAGAGGGGGAATAGATAAAACATAAAGTCATTTAGGCATTTTTAATTTTGGTCACATAGAGTGGTCTTTACAGGTAAAATATACCAACATAAAGGTTGAATTTACATCCTCACTTTGCTAATTTATTCCGTCACATTTTACTTTAACCAGCTTTGGGGAAAAGGCTTTTTTTCTTAATCTCGTGGAAAGCTTGATTACTCTCTGCATGATGATTCTGGACCTACTTTACTGTCAGCGAATAACAAATTCTTTTTTGTTCCACTTTGTCATTCAAAATGCATGTTTACTATTGCACGTGGAAATGTATTTTATATTATACTAATGGACTTCTCTGCTCTCTGAAATCTTCTTGCATGGTACAATTATCCTCAGTTTTTCAACATAAAACCATGTTTAACATGCCAAGTTAAATATCTTTATTTTTATCACATCTCAGGGCACATGTGCAGTTCCTCAGAGCAGTGTTGTGTTGTATCATCATAAGTTAGTATGAAAAAGGGATGCCTGTTCTCTTCAGTGGTTTGGACATGGATTAATGTCCAAACCACTAAACAGGACAGTTCTTAAAGGGACTAATCATTTTGACCCTGGTAGTTTTTGGATTTTGCGGAATCATTTCATTTCTGTGTGCAAAGTTAAATAATGGAAGCATCCAAAAAAGCTAGGAACTGTTTGAAAAAGCTGTGTTAAATATTCTTTGCTCTGTTTAACAGCACGTGGGCAATACTTATAAAACAATACAATTTTCTTCTCCAAGTGTACAAATCTCAGTTTGCTTGATGATTTTTGTAGAGAAATGGCTGTCACTGAGCAGAGCAGCTCATGTTTTTTCAAATGGCTTAAATGACACATAATTTGAGCAAATGTAATGAAGCTATGAAGCCAAGCTAATTAAATGTTCACCATATTTACGCTGATTATTTCTTTATGCACAAAGTTGTAATCAATCAACCCTGAGTTTTTCCCTTTTTTTTTTTTTTTAATTTTCTCTGTGTCACTTAAACTCTACTATTACCATTCATTTCCCCACTACAAGTTGTCATCATGTTGGCAGAGCACGGAAAACCAGAATAATTTAGGTTTACATACACAAAAAAATGATTATTATTATTATCTCATTAAAATCACATTCTGATCGTGTTTCTCTTTACACTGTTTTCGGTTTTTGGTCAGTGGTCACAGTAGACAGGTGGAAGAATCACAACTTTAGCTTAGACACATGACAAGGAGGATACTATATTAAATTTATCAGTGATACTAACATTTACAGAGGTAAATCAATAAAATATTTCATGCATTGTTAACTTGCAGACATCTAACAACTGTTTTGTTTAGTTTGTCCAAAGTAGCAAATACATTATCTTACTTAGCCTTGTCTTCATTTGCTTGAAGGTTTGGAGACTATAGTCACTTCCAGAACCAACCTCTTCTATTCCTTCCTGTGTCTATCTCTGTGTGTGCATTCGTCCAGTAGTTGAATAATCAGGTAAATAACTGGTACAGTAATAAATAATGGAAAAAATAGATATGAGCCCATACATATAAGCTCTAATCTGATATGAATGTTTATTGCATTGTTAATCCTGAACATAAAAGTCATAATTTTCTGGCAGTCTTAAAGAGTGCCACTGTGTGGCCCTGATTTATTTTCGAATGGTGCTGTAATATGTAAAGACAATAATAATAAGCACCGTTTACTTCATGAAAAACGAGTGGAAACAAGCTGAGCATATGGGTCTGAATTCTGAACTTTGATCAGCCAATGGCTTGTGGTGGTGTGATACACTCGGTTGTCAGACGTGTAAATCACAATAGAGACATCCACGTGCAGTCAGTCCTTTCGGCGATATTCATCATACAATACAACCTTCATCAGCAGTGGGATAGCTGTGAAACAGATTTGCTGTGGGGTGAAGCTTTGACACATGTCTCAGAGTTACACTGGCCTTAATTGGGCAGATAAATATCACAGGCTGTGCTCCTTGGCCCTGCAGCTTCATTGCATACATCACCCTAAATGCACACTGACCACTAGCAGTGGGGAGCTCCCCGCCTGTTTGATCCCAGATAGTCATCTGATGCCCAAAGTGCAATTGAAGAGTCTGCTTCCTTGGCTGACACTGTGCTGGGGAATCCGGTGGTCATTATTATGAACAGACATAAAACAAAGGATCTATTATCAAAGTCTCAAAAACAGGCATGCGAGGAATTTAAAACGATCATAGTCACTGATGTTCTGTGTGAACATCATTATTTGGACAATCAGTAAACAAGCAGCCTCAGTTGACATCTGTATTCTGCTAAGTACATGCTCAGGGTTTTTAATCATGAGCAATTTATTGAATATTCATGACTTTGGCCTTTACAGAGCCCTCACAGGGCAACGATTGCCCTGCATCGCCTACGTGTTGTGCGGTCCCAATCTTCTCCTACCAGCCCAGGGGGAAGACGTCAATGGTGGGCACCGTCAGAGAATGAATGTGGCAGCTGACGCGGTCATTCTCTGCTGATGCACACACCTTAATGCACATAAACACACACACACACATGCCCTGAGAATAATCACGAATCCTCTTCAGGACTTGAACCTTGAATTGTTTGGCAGCCAGCACTAGTGATCATGACTCAGCAGTGAGAGAAATAAATCAGGTCAGAAAGAGATGAAGAATGATGATGAGTGGAAGAGGGAGTTTGACAAGCAAAACATAAATTAGACCCTTATTTCATGAAACCATGAAGGTGAGACAAGAAAAAAGCACATACAAGAAGGGAAATATGTGCAGCAAATGGTTTAGTCGGGGGTAAAGGGTGGTTGGGCAGATGGATGATTTTAGCATTGATGGCTGACATTAAATATGTTTGCAGTATATCAGTGTAGTATCGGCCACAGTGCCAATCAAATGGATGTGGCCAAAGCTTGGTGGGGCACCCACAGATTAGAACATGTTAAATTGATTTTATCATAACTATCAAAGGTCCTTTAAAGCATTATGGCAGTTGGTGGGAGACGCAAATGGTGAGTTAGTGTCTCACATGGATGATCATTATATGAGAGTGATTTGTTTTTATCTCAGAATTTTGCTCAGTCATGACAACATACAAGCTCCGATGATATGAACTGATTCTGGCATTTCCTCTGATGAAACGATGAGCGAAGATCAGAAATAGAGCAGGTCCACGCCCCCACAGAGCCATGCTCTTTCCCTGTGACCGGGTGAAGTGCTGGCTGCCAAATACTCTCTCCCCATTAATCATGATCTTGGTTCTGAAGTGTCAACTTTGACCTTTAGCACTGCATCAAGGCCCAGTGGCAGATGGAGACAGAGCTTTGTGTCCTCACATCAGATCATCCATCACACACACACACAGTAAGAGAACTGAGATGCATCCCGGATATTCGTAGTCAACTTGGCACTAGCTGATGTTTCATTGTTGGACAGCAGCCGTGTTTTGTAATAAATAAACTATTTGAAATTAGCGTTGTGCATAGCTGTGCCTATCAAAGAGACTTATAACTAATTGAAAAATCTGTGATCCTTCTTGCAACTGAGAGGCAGAGTGAACCATGCTGAGGAATTGTGTTCTATCACAAGGAAGATGCAGAGGCTGAAAGACACTGATTAGCATGAATAAATTAGAAACCGTTTCAACAAGTGGGTGATAGCTTATCTTTGAATTGCATGCCCAGTGCAGCTCTCTCATTGAAGATTAATTAACTCTCACAAGGTATTTTGAAAAGTTCGTTTTAATCAATTGATTTCCCTTAATTCATGAATTACACTGACGTGCACAAAATTGGTAAAACGCTCTCCATAATCATGATTTCAGCATCATTAACCTCTTTGGCAGTTACTTATCATATGCATCGGTCATGACATTTGTGAATGTTATTTTTGCATGATTAGTTCATGACAGAAATATTATCAAATGGTTAATTATACGTTTACAGTTTCTGTTAAATTTCTGGTAGAAGCAAAGCTTGTTTTCAGCATGTTTGAAAGTATATGTAATTTTTTTAATATTATTATTATTTGATAATCAGGCTGATTACAACTTATGATGTGCCTTTGTAATAGCATATCAGAATTTAATGTAATACATTGGGGGGGGGGGTACATACACTGCATTAAAAAACCCTGAACATTTAAGTTGGACACAGTGAAAACTGTTTATGCTCCTGACAATATTTGTACGTGGCAAAGACATTTTGGTGGCCTGAGGAAGGATTTTTACAATGTTTTCTCTTTGTTCAAGGCTGTCATCATCACCTTGTCAGTGCATTACTGTTACCTCAATATTAGTGTCATAGCTGCTTCCATCACACACACAGGAACACTGCCTTAAAGCAAAAAATAAATAAATAAATAAAAAAAAGGGAGCCACTAAAATGAATCTAGAGAAGAATATCACTGCAGGGTTACAGGTGAAGTAATGGGAGCAGACTGTACTGTGAAAATGTATGCCACATACATTTACAGCAATACAGTGACATGTAGCATCTCGGTCACACTAAGACAGAGGAAATCCATATTAAAAGCAACAATTTGCAGATACATTACAGTGCATTTTTTAAAAAAAAAAAATCTTAAAATCTCTCTTTGAACTGTTGCAGTAAAACATTGTGCAGTTTCTTACATACCATATGTCATTAAACTGTACTGTTCCCACACAGTCACTGGACCCTGAGGCAAATTCCTGCAGTACACTAATGGGGTAAATCAGTGGATTCATCACACATAATGATATCATTATGGAATAATGCTCAACAGCTAATGTGCTCTTGCTGGGTATCTGTGTTTTTAGCAGGTTGGTGTCTGTTTCAGCTACCCACATCTCTACATATGTTCAACCTACATCAGGCTACATCAGTGTAGCCAGAAGGAGATCTAAGGATATGAAGAGATGCCAAAAACAGACAAGCAATAAGGGCTGATGAGGGTTTATGTCTCTGCCCTGTCATCCCAGCACTTAGCCCACCCCCTCTACTGCTGCTGGGCTCAAATATATGGAAAGAAAATGAAAACACTTTTTTTTTTCCTACCAACATTTTTATTACTTTTTATTATTGGCCCATGGATGTGTGTGTTTTTTCCTGTGATGACATGAGAGAGCAGAACATTATATTGATAGAAAACTATATGTTTTTTTTTTGTTTTTTTTACTGGTTAATAAATATAAACCCAAAAGTTAATTTGTATCTGCAGTGCACTACAGGAAATAGCTGGGGCAGTATCTCTTTCACTGTCGGCCACGACTGCAGATGAAGGGGGGAAAAAATAGTCCAGGTTTCTCAGGAGTGCAGAACTTTAATTTTCAGTTTTAGTGGAAAACCTATATATCCCCTTTTCTGTTCTGTGACTAACTGTAGCAAAAATGCTTGCGCTTATTTCTCTGTGGCTGCAGTTAACAATATGTACTTAGTTTCACACAAGTCCTATCAGATATTTGATAGTATACTCGATTACCAAAATATTCGATAGCTACAGCCCTAATGGTGGACAAATGAAGGTTTTTAATTTATAAATGGTGAAGAAGCTGGAGCAGGAGCTCCTCTTTTTCGATCTTTGTTATGCTTCCCTCCTCCCTCCCTCCCTCCCTTTGGGCTCTCCCTGACTCCTCCCCAGCACCCATGCTGCTGTTCATTGCAAGTGGCCAGGCTTCCCCTCTGTGCTTTAATTGGAAAGCTTGATAGAAGTAGATTTACTCAGGAATAAGTGCTGCAATTTACTGGCACAAGTCATTCTGGAAATGCCTGTCAAAATTCATACAAGAGCCCAGCTGTGTGTTCGCCTTCCTGCAGCTCCCGAAAGAAAATCCCTGCATTTTAATCACACAGCTGTAAGCATTTCTGTAATTCAAGGTGACGTCATTAGAGGTCTATTTATTCACCCACAGTGTCAGGCACGGCACCGCCTGCGTCAGCTGAGGCAGCTCACTCTTAGCACCTCCTGCAGAGCTGGAGAAGGCAAATTAGAGAAACAGGCAAACATGGCAATCATAGCATTGTTAATGAATTAACATGTAAAGAAAACAACAAGCCGTGTGTGTGTTTGTGTGTATGGAATGAAAGATGACAGTGTTATTTTGCTGAAGTGCCAGTATTCCTAATGTCTCAAGGGGAGGAGCAATTTTAGTATCGGTGTTGATATGAACACACATACTGTAAACTATGTCATAATGAGATAAGCTAAATAGATAAATATAACGCATTTGTGTGTCAGCGAGAGTTGTTACTGCAAGGATAATGGTTGCCTGCCTTTGCACATGAAATAGCACAGTGCCTTTACTATTATTATCCAACATTTACTGTTACACTACAATTCAAGGGGAATAAAAGGGATAACAATATGCACCTGAGGCATACTGCCAAACTGTGATCAGGACAGGTCAAGGATTTTTATATGTTGTCCTCTGCAGCGTGGGGAATAACATTTCCACAACGACCTTAAACTGCCATTGTCATACTGCCTAAAGATTGTTATGGTATCATGTTAGCTCCAAAGAGGAGCACAGTTATTGCTGATACACAGATTCAGCTCCCGATTTCAATAAACACATGTGCTATTAACTGTTATAATTAAGCAAAAATTGAGGGTTATAAGTTTCAACATTAACAGCCAACACATGGAAGTAAGTGTGAACTGAAGACGCAACATTATGAAACCTGTTGGTGACAGGATTTTCTCAATAGCAAGTGTAGAATTTTAAATAGATAAATAGTCTTAGGTTAAATAGAAATCTCCTTCAGCTTTCAATATCAAGTGTCCATCCTATGGCCCCTCAGCAGTTACCAATGTTATCTGCACTGTAACCTAGCAACAAGAATCTTACTTTAACAACATCTTATTTAGGATGCTTTATTTAGTTATTTCATTTTCTCTCATTTAGAACAACAGATGACAGGATAGTATTTTGTTTGTGCATTGTTTTTTCCGGTGTTCGGGACATTATGTTAGATTCAATTTTTAGTTTTCAGATTAATTATTAATGATGTGTGGACCATTATCATTGCACAAAACGTCCTTCACAGAGTTGTTTTTCTCAGCTGTAGACTGTCTTAATTAGTGCATCATTTGTTACAGCTGTAATGACTGGCTGCTAAACAGCAACATAGCCAAGCAAGATGAAAAGAGCAAATATTATGGAATGATGGTAGGACGAACTGTACTGTGACACCGCTATGACATTAATGGGAATAAAAACATTTCATGTCTTTGCTCTGTAAAGCATCGGAAAATGCAAATGTCTCTTTAATGATAGGTTAAAAAAGAAAAAATATATATATTGCAAATAATTACAACCCTATAGTGCCAAAGGTTTAGCATGCATACTTTTAACAGGTAGCTAGACTGTGCACATTATGTACTGGAGAAAACGATGGAACAACAGCATGGGTTATTATCTGGTGAATACATTGCTGTTCTTCAAAGATATTTTACTTCCATAGAAGATAAAAAGTTTATATTGTACCGTCAAAAGTTTGGCTATATTGAGAGTATTGATCTTTTATTCTGTTTCTCGGGCTATGTTGTTATTCGCACATAGAGTAAAGCAACTTAGGCACAGTAGCTCTGTGCTGAATAAACTGAGAGATCTTCATGTGAACCTTTGAAACCTCTCAGTCTCTGCCAAGGAGAGATGGGATCAGTAGACACATTCAACATTTTCAATTTTGTGCTATCAGACACTGAGGAGATGTGTCAACAGTACGGTCCTACAGCAAGTAAACACAGGAGTCTGACAAGCAATAACGCAGATTCAGCATCACCTCGGGTCCTCTCTCACTGAGGGTCTCCTAAATTCATCACATTTAGATCAAGATCTGTTCTTCAAAAAGAATGGCTGTGCTCAGTGACAAGAGAGATTGTGTGACTCCCGAAAGCTTTAAGTTGGGTTGAAAGTGGAACTACTGAATCAGCATTTTTGCTAAATCATTTAATTATTTTACCACTTTTTCCTCTGCATTAGGGTCACATGGGGCGCCCCTGTGATGCCAGTACATCACAGGGTTACATAGAGACAGACAACCATCCACTCTCACATTTACACCTATGGTCAATTTAGAGTGTTCACTTAACCTCTGCATGTTTTTGTACAGACGTACATTGGATTTGTCAAGTGCAAAGTTTAATGCGCTCAAAGTGGCTTTAGACGTATGAACCACAGCCCACATCAGTTAGTCTTGAGTCATACAAAAAGGCACATGGCTTTCTGCTTAAGAGCAATTGAGCAATCTACTATGCAAAAGCTCTGTCGAGAAATGTTTAATTTACAGTAGTTGTGGTCAAGAGCTTAATCACTGCTTGTGCTTTTGTCTGTGTTTTAGCTCAATTGATTAAAGACCAATTTTAATGAGGCATTGTGCTTTACCTAACTATGAAGTAGCATTGTCTGGTGAAAAAAAAGAACAACCACAATTGCTTGTGTGAAGCAGCATTTAACCAAGTGTCAAGTTTTCTTTGTGCACATTTACCCTCAGGTATAATATCATTTGTTGTCATGACAGTCCGGTTCACTCATCTCCCTGAGGAGAAACGACTCTGTTTGCCATGTGATTTGGAAGAGATTGAAGCAGTTCATTCCTTGTTTTATTGCTTGTTTAATATTGATTTAAGAGCCAGACTTCTTAGTAAAGGGCCCTTCATTTCTGATGAGCTTTTGTGGATGAGTGATTTTATGTGCAGAATCTGGGACAGGACAACCTAATTGGAGCATTGTGTAAGAAGTTGTGTTCAAGTCTGATAATGTTTTGCTTATTTAGAGTTATGGCATTTAACAGTAAGTTACAAGTTTTCTATTGTACATGATATAATCATGAGATATTATGATATAATTATCATAATTTAGTTTGGAATAATTAATGAAAATGCCATGACAATATGCCTTTGAAATCTATTGACCACTGCCACTTGAAAGATATGATTTCCTCTAAAGTGAATAAAGGCCACTTTCTCACTGTGACAGTCTTCTTACCTTGTTTTTCTCTGTAATATAACAAACAGTGTAGATGATACTGGTGGACAGACCCGAGACTACAGATTCGAAATGTTAATCTTGTTCTTGTTCCTGTTTTTTTTTTTTTTTTTTTTTTTTTGTCTTCCTTTCTAGTTCCTCCCAAGATATATGACATTTCGTCTGACATCACGGTAAACGAGGGCAGCAATGTGTCGCTCATCTGTACAGCCAGTGGGAAACCTGAGCCATCCATTTCCTGGAGACACATAACCCCATTAGGTGAGTTCACTTCACCTCTAACTGTAGTTATGCTAATGAATGGATGGATGGGTAAATGGACTGACAGACACAGGTGGAAGGATGAGTAGAGAGAGGAAATAAGGAAAGGAAACGATCAATAGGGAGTAGAAGGAGAAAGCACTGTTAGTCATGTTGCAAAGGACTCGATTGAAAGCGGGAGGGATGGAGTGAGACGTGCATGTGGTTGGATTGACCTGATGCTGGGGGTGGGGGTGGGGGGTAGTGGGATTTCCGTGGAGATTCAGGTGAACACAGAGTATAATGGAGGTCTTACAACGCAATTACTGGCTGACTCCCTTGAATGTTTATCTCTACCGTAAGTTATAGAATAGCTGTGATGTAAAAAAAAGCTGAGACAACGACGATATTAGGGTATTACTTGTCTGCTTGCTTAAAACACATTATCAGGTACACGACACCTACAGTAATAAAATGGCAATAGTGCAGTCGACAATGGACTGGACTACACACTGGACACCGGACTGCACACTAGACTATAGTAGTATAGTCCAGTGTGGGTGCTTTAGGCCATCTGTCTTTGCGTACCTTGGTTATTAAGGGTGGTTATTTGAGTTACTGTTGACTTTCTATCCAACCAGTTTAAAATACATTTTTGCCCAGCGACCTGCTGCACGTGGCCGTGTGATAAAATCCCCGTAGATCAGTACTCAGACCAGCCCGTCTGTCACCAACAACCATGCCAGGTTCAAAGTCGCATTCTAACGTTAGATGTGATTTTCAGCAAGCCATCTTAGCAAATGTCTACATGTCCAAATGCATAGGTTTTTGATTTAAATCCACATTGTTTTGCACTTTCTATTGCTGTATTAAAAACTGGGATCTTTTTCACTAGAGCTAACTTTGGTGCTTTGGCTGTTTGTAATCATTCAAGGGGTATTAATAAAAAATACTGTTATCCACGTAATATATTCAGGGATCTGCTTGTGCACATACTAATAAGTTATTTAAATCATTTACATTCCCTTTGACAAATAATTCCAAAACATTTAACTGTTGCCACATAACTCCCACCCAGCCACTTCTAGTCCACCCTCATTTTCATATTAATGGATTAGAGCATGCTGTGCTTATCTGATCGCTGTGAGGACGGTTGCATTTATCTTATGGCTGTCAAACCCCCTCTCTGGCATGCTTGTCCTGATTGCGTTGTTGAAGTTTTCAGAAGATGATCAAAAGGGCTATCCGCAGAGTCCAAATGGCAGTCACTCGTTCTACTTTGAAGTCTCCACACTTTGAAGTGTGCCAGGGAAGAAATGGTATGCTGGTCAAATGAAAGGATCCGGGACTAAATGTAATCACAGTCTGTCTCACAGTACATCAGAAGAGAACCCACTTGCAGTGGGATCTTTGAGTCATTATTGTTGCTATTGTAGTGTGAGGGATTTGTACTAAACATTGTGATATAACTGAAAGGTTGTATTAGGCTAAGTACGTATTGATGGATTTCCATGAAATGTGTTGGATCTGTGGAAGAGTCTGCTCCAACTGGTGGACAGACTTCCTGAACATGCAGTCACACCATGTGAAAGTATTTGTCAGTCAAGATTGACATATCAAATTGTGGTAGACTGATAACCCAGAGCCATGAGGTGTTATTCCTGGACTAACACCAAAGGTACAACATACATCCATTAACATGCAAAATTGCCAGTAATTACCAACTGTCATTTCTCAATCAATACTAAAAATAAATAAATAAAAGAAAGTTGGAAAGTAAATTACTTTTAAGTAATTTATAAAATGAACTGCCACACATGGGAATATATATATATATATCTGCTACTTTGAAAACCCATACTAATCACCACATTTTCTTTGGAAACTATTTTTTCTTGCAAACTAAAAATTCCTGGAGATTCAGTCAGATAGTTCAATCAAGATTTTATTTTATTTTTTTATCATTTGGCAGCCAGTTAAGGTTTCTTCAACATAATGAGAATCACTGTCTCATTAAAGACAGGGTGTTTTGGCAAATTGGCAAATGCCTTTCTTAATTTAATTGTGTTGTATTTTTTTTCCAGCTCGTATTTTCTTAAAATATATCCTGTTGACCACTGTTGAGAATAAAATTAAAATTAGCTAGTAAAACACTGCTGTGTGATGATTCATTTAATTTCAAATGTGAATCTCCACTTAAGCATACAGGAAAATTTACAGTATTAAAAAGAAGAGAGCTAAATTTTTCCTTACTGTATTAAAACTTGGTTTGGTATGAAAACACTTCTTGCCATGAGATTCTGTCAGTATGTATGTCTTAGGTGTTAGGGCTCTCGCTGACAGACGGCCAAGCAGGTGAAATGGCTGTGAAGTGACAAACATGGCAGGTTTTATTTGTCTGCCTCTCAGCCATATTTGGGGGTGGGGATTTTCGCATTGTAGATGGTTCTGCTGCAGCAGTCCGTGAAGTTTGACAGAATGATAAATTGCCCTGAATGAGTGTCAAGATTCTGTTCCTTGTCTTGACTGTTTTTGGAGTTTGCATTTTCCATCCCTCCCCTTCCTACCAACCTCCAAACTGCCAGCTAATAATAAACTTTGTGTATCCAGTGAAGTGTGACCGTAAGCTGTTTATTGAGTAGGGCATCTGGCTCCGTATGTGTGCATATAAAGTTAATGCATGTTCTTTATATAAAAAAGGGGCAAATTAAAGCATGTAGTAGTATCACAGATCATCTTTGCTGATAGATGAGGAATGATATCTCTAGCTTACTGTCCTGAAGGAGTATTCTGGTTTTGGTAACAGTTTGACTACTCATATTAAAAAAAACAAAAAAAACAACATATGCTTGAGTGTTAAATGTTCAATATTTAAGAGCGTGTGAGTGATAGTTGCATTATACAGACACTTAAGATGGGGAAAACAGAGTCCCCTTATTTTATTAGCTGGTGAAATCTGGAAATACAATGTTAATGTTTCATGCTCTCCTTCACCTTATTGAGTGCTGTCAATTTCCGGTTAAGCAAGTATATTCAGTGTTGGTGAAACCAAAGCTTTCCGGAGCACTGAAACACTTTGAGATAATTGCCTTGAAAATTACTCACTGCTTTGAAGCATTTAATACACTCAGAATAGTGACATCTCCTGGCTGTTATTATGTATTGATTTGATGGAACGAGGTGCCTTGAGTTCATTGGTGCATTTTTTTATTCACTAATAAAGCTTATGTTCTTAAATTAAACCTGTGTTACCATAGTGTTATTGTAGGACCTAGTTAATATAAACATTGAAAGGATAATGTTACAAAATACATGTAGGTTTAATATAATTTATGAGCCGAATAAATTATATATGGGTATAATGTGAGAAATTAAGGATATGCTTATGCAACCAGGATAGTGAGTTGGAGACAAGGCTTGGTGTAACGTTTAAAGATTTTTATTTAAAAAAAGGAAAATATCCACTGTGTTAGGCTTTAGTCTGCTCCTCTTGTGGCTCACTACCTCTTCAGCTTTGCATGCACAGATGTTGCTTGCATGTGTATGTAGCATTTTGCCAGTTTGCAAAGATGTGGGAAAATAGTCTTCCATGCTGCCCAGTATGCATGCAGGTCTTCTCCTTTGGAGAGGTAGGGCTCTGATAAATAGCGCTGAATTTGTAGAGTTGCATCGGAAGTTGAACTGAGCTTTGGGTGGCACCTAAAACAAAGGAAAACTGAATTAGTCAACGCTTTTAAAACAAAGAATTAAAGTTCATGGTAATAATGAGCTAATACAACTAACCAAATCAAATGTTTAGTCCAGGAGGGTCCTCTGATGCTGACTGAAGGGTGAATATGATTAACATTTAATGTATACTGTTTGCACAACAATGGAAATTACAGTAACAAAAGTGTACCTGATGTGGTGATGATTTGTTTTCCCTCTCCATCCTCATAACTCCGGCACATTTGGCTGTGAGTCTGGACACTGCTTCTTAGGCATGTGTCTGCTTTCCAAAGGCCAGAGTCTTAAATCTCAGGTCCAGAATTGTGAAAAAATCCACCAGAATTTGCCAAAATCCACCCTTTTTCAACATTGCACCGACTGTACAGAGAATGCTGTAAATGTTTTGTCAGTTGTACAGCTGATGAATTTCTTAATGGCCAGTTTGTGCTGTATCGTCCGGATTAATGGAACAACTTTTGAAGCAGAAACATGATTTTCCGCTGATAGTTCTGTGGAGGCGAGGTGGAAAGGCCCAAGAACTACTAGGCTTTCATGTATTGCTTCATAGTCATTACTGGAGAGGAGAGGGGAGGGAGATCAGTTGTGAGTGATGCAGTTGCAGCTGCCACTGGTTTACTCTGCTCATAGAGATGCTGAAACATCAAAAAGGTGGAATGCCATCTTGTCTCCACTTCTAGAACAAGTTTGTAATGTGGTTTGTCCAGTTGTTCCTGGAGCTCAGCAAGCTTCGCTTGTGCTTTCACACTTGATTTAAAAAGTTATTATTTTCCTGGCCTTTGTTCTGATTTCAGCCAGTGTCTGAGATCCATTGCCTTCTTCACTACAAGGTTAAGGCTATGCGCACTTTTTTGTATGTGCAGCAATTTAGCACCTGAAATCATGTTGTGCGCATTGTCTGTTATTAGACAGAGGATTCTATTTTTTATGCCCCAGTGTAAAAGAGATTCTGTGGCATCTTTCAAATGCTCTGCTGTGTGGGACAGGGCAAAAATGGCAACACCAAACAGAAACAGCAAACAGAACAGTTGCGAGTTGCATCTTTTCATCTGTGCAGTGGCAGGTGACCCCAAGGTAGGACTCCATATTGATTGAGGTCCACGTCTGCAGTCATGCTGTCTGACTGTGCTTTCTCCAGGTTTTTCCTTGCCTTCTCTTTCGCCTCTTTATATCTTTTCAACCGTGGCTTTTAGAGCCTGTCGGGTTGGCAGTGTCAGGGTTCGGCTTCCGTGCTTCCTGTCTTTTATTTTGTTACCACTGTTTGCTTCCTGTTAGTGTGCTTTCCCCCTTAGGTGACTTGACTGTGCAGCAATTTAGCACCTGAAATCATGTTGTGCGCATTGTCTGTTATTAGACAGAGGATTCTATTTTTTATGCCCCAGTGTAAAAGAGATTCTGTGGCATCTTTCAAATGCTCTGCTGTGTGGGACAGGGCAAAAATGGCAACACCAAACAGAAACAGCAAACAGAACAGTTGCGAGTTGCATCTTTTCATCTGTGCAGTGGCAGGTGACCCCAAGGTAGGACTCCATATTGATTGAGGTCCACGTCTGCAGTCATGCTGTCTGACTGTGCTTTCTCCAGGTTTTTCCTTGCCTTCTCTTTCGCCTCTTTATATCTTTTCAACCGTGGCTTTTAGAGCCTGTCGGGTTGGCAGAGCATATGTGGGATCTAGCTTCTGGACAAAGACTCTGAAGCCTTTGTCTTCCACCGCTTTGAATGGTTGTGTGTCCATTATCTCCATGTCCGCCAGTGCCTCATCCAGTTCAGTGTGCCAGCTTTAAAATATATATTATTATTTTTTTTTTTTTTTTATGAAAACCAGTTAGATATATATAAATCTAGATTTATGGTATTAAATATTGTGTGTGTATTTTCATTGATGTAACAGGGTTAGGGTTCCTTGCAGGTCACTGCAACACTAGGAGTAGGAGCAGCAGCAGCTTCTGCACTGGGTCCAGTCTCTGGTTGTTCCGATGAATATAGGAACACGCTCTTTTAGTCAACAGTGGCTCTTCCTCCATTGTCCCCCCCACTACTTCATCACACACTCACAGCCCCGCAACACTCCCACTTCATTTGCTTGAAGCCGTGTCGAGCGTAACTTTACTAAGTATATTTCCCCCCGACTGTTCCAGTGTTGCAGCTCATAGTCACCAGTTGAAAACAGATGTTGAGAAAGTGTGTAGTTTTTTTGTGAATCACTGCAGTAATGCAACCCCCCCCTCCCCCCGACTCCAGCTTCTCAGCCAGGCTTTTGAGGCTCTGAATGAAATTGTTTAAAGGAACGCTGAATTTAAATGAGGAACTCTATTAAACAAAGTGTCTTGGTAACACTCCCAGAAGCCACTCTATTATTATTAATTTAACTCTTGACATTCTGAAAACTTGAATACGTAGCTCTGGTGAAAGTCAGCTTTATTGGTTACTGCCGGTTTTTCCCCAGTACTCTTTCATAATTTATAGAGATGGCATTGTTACATTTAACATAATATATTTTAGTTTACTTTGGTTGAATGGATGGCTGACTAGAATACTGGAACAGATATTTGATTGTTCCCAGTGATGGGACTCAGCAGAGACACATTTTTATCCCTCTGTCCACGCAGCTACTGTTCATTTATCAAGGCTGATGATGATGACCTTCTTGTTTTGCCTTTTCATTCATGTGCACATCTTCCTCAAATAAGAGAAACAGGCAGCGGGAGCCATTACAATAGAACTCACTACATTATGTTTGCCGTAACGACAGCAAGTGCACAAGTACAGTAGCTAAGTAAGTTGGTATGTGAAGAATGCATGAATTATTCAAACATGGCTTTATATCACTGTTAGAAAACCTTGAGCTGTTACTGCCATGTCCCATTTCATTTTGACAGCTCTTCAAAAGACACTGAGCAAGTTTGTTAGCAGTCTCTTCACCACAGAAATCTCTTTCAGCACTGGGTTCCCTTTTTTTCATGGTTTGTTGTAACTGATGTGCACTTTGAGGCGCCACACATGAGAATACCTAACTCACAATGGGAGGTAAAAGATAAAGAATTACTCTCATTTTGGATTTAAATTTGAAATATCAGCAGCAGGGGCCGTGTATTACACAGCCTCATTCAGCTATTGAATTGAGGCTAACTGGTAATTTAAGAGGTGTTCAGTTGGCACATGCTTTATCAGAGTGTCTGCAACAGGATAAATAGTAGATCCCTTTATTTTCTTTGCTAAAATGTGAAAATGAGTTACTGCCACACTTCACATGATTAATGGCAGTTGACGGCAATAGAGGGAAAATTTCTTTTAAAATCCAAAATACTCAAGATTCTTCAAATTCAAAATAAAAAACTTGACATACATTCCTCAAGGATTTTACAGCTGCAGTTCACCTATGGCTGATGTAGGCATGTTGCATGCTCACAAAATACTGCACACTGAAGTCAATGTTTTGTACTGTTTAAGCTTTTTGTTCATACTATATATTCACAAAACCACCACAGTGTGTTGACTAATCTTGGCATATTAACATTTATTCCACACACCGTGTTTGCCAAAGTCAGATAATAAAGCACATCTAAGCTGTGGTGTGGAGTCACCTCTTTCTGTTTTTAAGCTCACTGAAGTATTTCATATTTTTACTTAAATCGTGTGAGAGGCTGCTTTAGAAATAGCTTCTATTAACCTAGTTATTCCCACACCTTTAATGTCCTTAAAGGTGTGGGAAACAAATTAAATCTCTCAATCATTTTTTTGTATAACATTATGTATATAAAAGGCACTAGTCTTAGTGATGATAATAACTTGTAATGTCAAGTATGTTTTTATTTGTTTATTTATTTATTTTTTGATCACACAGAGAACGAAATCTCCCAACCTTGTCAAATTCAGCACTTAAATCGGTGTTTTTATACCCACACTGCATTTAGCCAAATAAGTCAGCACAACATCAGTTCAGTTCAGCACTGTGCACATTGTGGCAGCGTTGATTGTTCTACATTTCCAGGTGCTGAAAGAAAAAAAAATGCTGTCAAGAATGATGCTCTATTTTAAAATTGATTATTGTGTGATGCTTGTCTGTCTCTGTATTGCAGCCTTGAAGGAAGTGAACTTAAAGCTTCTCTATACCTACAATAAATCTATATTCCCTGTGGGGAATTGCTCACTGGCACATAGCCAGTGCTGGCACTGAATGTGAAATTGTCCTTGCTGTGATTTCTTTAATTTGCTTGAAGTGAAATCTCCCATAGGTGAGACGGTCCTCCGTCAGTCTTTCAAATATCTCAGCATACCCAAGTCATGTTAGGTCTCTTGGTGATTCTACGTTACATCAGTAATGCATTTTTATTTCTTGCCCCTGAGCTGTCATCTTTCGTTCTTACTATTTGTTCATGACCTTGTCCATTTAAGTTGAGTGTAATGTCAAAGTTCAGCACTCAATATGTTCTCCAAAATATATATCAATGATGTGATTCTGTTGTTAAATGGCCTCTCTGTCCTTTGCAAAGTCCCCTTTCTGCTGTAATCGATAGGAATTCCATTTGTAGCCAAGGCAGATTAATGCAACTACATCCTGCATGGGGGGGAAAAAACAGCTTACTAATTTGATTATTTAACATGTTGAATATTTTGTTGGTGTGTAAATGAGAATGCCATCTTATTCATCACACAAAAACATTCTCAAATGACAAAAAGTACATTTCAATATTCATATTGTGCACATTATAAATACATATTTTGATGTTCATATTTGGGTAATATGAATCCCACATTTAGTCCTATCCTTTCACTTACCAGTGTTCTTGATTTTTCACTGTCCCTATTCTGCGGTTTGGTTCAATGTTTTTACAATATAGTTAATGAAAGAATCACTTCATACAATCTTAGCAGTCTTTTTGGGCTTTATTACAGCTTATCCAAGGAATTCAGGAACACAGACTCAAAAACAGGGTGCTACAGGTGGTAAGTTTAAATATATTTTGTTTGTTTTCTGATTTTTTTCCTACATGTTTAATACAAGTGGAAAGACAATTCATTAGCTATTTTATCCTAAATGCACAGGTTCTGTGGTTTATAATTTCTAAAGAAGTTTATGGTGAGATTTCGGTGTTTTTACCCCCGGCAATACTTGAAGTAATCAGTAGGGCTGGGTATTTGTTTTATAAGTATTTGACACTGATTCCTGATTTATATATTTTTACAATTCCAATTTTATGTCATCCATCTGCAAAAAAGACACATTATGAACATTATTTATTGTTTGTTTGTTTGTTTTTTTCAGTTTTATTATATTTTTACAGACCAATCATAAGCACCATTATATCTTGGTCAAGCAGCATGCTGCATGCTTATTGGCTCACTGATGGTGGTGAGATTAACTGTCCAGCAACACCTATATTCATAGAAGGAAACACAAAGGAAGTTTGGTCGTTACCACAAAGGTAAAAGTTTAAGTTTCAATCTTACACCCCTGAATGTTTCTCTTTTGTTCTTATTTAAAGCCAAAAGCATTTAAAGGGGAAGGATGACCCTGCACAACCCAAAAGTATCAAAAGTAGATGACTGGCTGGAACAGAGATGAAACACACAATAACAGGCAAAAAATGATATAATCATGGCAGTGATGATACGGCTTAGTTACCACTTGGTCCAGTGTGACTAAATACGAAGGCTTAATTAATGTTTGCCCATCTCATAAATGTCAGAACATTTTTTTAATTTAATTTTTTTGTGTGCTGAATCATCAGCACAGCGCTCCGCGATATGTATTAGTAAGAAAATGCAGAACAGAACGTTTAGCTCCACCAGTTTAATTAGAAGGCTGCATGCCACCTGTGGATCTCACTAATGGGAACTGTTGAATGTGGGAGTCATAATTACTCACACCAGTTTCTGACAGTTGTGCCAGTTACATGGAGTCATGGATTTTTTTTTAGTGTGGGGATGTGAAAGAAACTGTGCAGGCTGTAATCACAGGCAGACATTTTGACTGCATGTACCAGAAACAAAATGCACAGAAATAACATAAACTATTGACAATGGCTGTAATCCTTTTGTTGTATCGCTGTGACTGTGCACACACACACCTGTATTGAGTGTTTGTACAGGCTTATGCACATGGCTTATACCAGGAAGAAAGGAGCCAGTGTAAATTGCATTACCCTCACTTGTTCTATAACAAGTTAAAAATGTCTTTTATCACAAAGGTCTTTGTAGGAATCCATGAAGATTTACTCTTTAATGCAATGCAAGTTTTTCCCCATGTCTACTGGTAGAAACAGCAAAATTGTCATGGTGTTTTACTTTTAAAAATACACTGACATAATGTGTCATTCCTTCCCTGAATTATTAATTTTCATTCTTTTTTTTCTTTTTTTTTTTTTCCCAATTTTGAAATAAATGCAACTTCTCCCTGTCTTAATTGTATCACCCGGTCAACAAGCTTAGATCACCAATTCTGCCTCAACTTCCAAGTCAGAATTGACAAATGCCCTCAGCAATTTTTGTTACAGAAGTAAGACTGACATTTTAAAATCAAGTGCAGACATGTATCTGAACAGATCTCATTTATAGTTACATCATAACAAAACCGATTAACATGTGGGCCAAATGGAAGCAAGCTGAGATTGTGGGTGTTTTGCAGTTCTTTTGCAGCTAATGTGCTCCAGCCACAACGCTCAGTCAATCCTAATGTGCAAAACTGTAAAATGATCCAGTGTTTTACTTCAGACGACATTTTTTTTGCCTCAACTACATTAAGCAATTACAATATTTCAGTGTATACTGTTTAAACTACTATATTACATTGTCAGAGAAGGGCTCAGAATCCAATAAGTAACTTTCAAGATGAGGAGAGTTTGTGAGGTCTGTGTGTGAAATCCCTAGAAAATTATTCTTTGCACCTTTCTTTAGCAAGCAACCTCTGGATAGTGAGTACAAAATGAAAGGCTTCAAAATAATATTATAATAATATTAAAATAGTATTTTTTACACACACACACACACGCATGCGCGCACACACACACACACACACACACATATATATATATATATATGTATATATGCCCTATACAACCAACCTCCTCTCAGTTGTGTAGGAAGAGGTAACAAGGTCCCCATGTATTTCTGTGGAAATGGCACAATATTTGATCCAGCCATATATATTGCCACAGTAAGACACAAGTGCACACTGTGGATTTTCACATACCATACTGGGTATCACAACTCCCCATTAGAATGAAAAACAATGGAGCTGTGCATCAAGGACAGTGTGGAGGTCGACTGTGTTAACACGAAGACATGAAGTCCTGCTAGATTCTGCATAAGTCCTGCTAAATTCACTCACTCTCTTTTTGATATAATGTGGTTAAAATGGATTTATAAAGTACATTTTTTTAGGAGCTGACATGAAAAATTATTTCACAATAAAAGGCAAAAAGAACAGTCATAACCTTCCTGTGTGTGCTGTGCTTTCTAGCATTGATCACTGTATGTCATAAACAAGCCACACACTATATCATAGTGCTGCACCACTAATGGTTTACAAAAATCCATCAAAGCTGTGCTGTTGCCTTTCATTAAAATAAATATAGCCAATTTTCAGCTCTTTCATGTACAGTCAACGTGGCAGTCTTAACAACACATGTATACATCAATGAATCAGTGGTGCATTAGGAAACATGCAGCCAGTGTTTTGCGGTCATTTCATTTGGCTTCAGGTGCAAAGTACCACCATTAACCAGTTATAGTAATTATGACAAGCGTAATTCTCAATCTGAAACCAATCACCTGCAAAAACATTAATTGTTTAGAAATAATCAATACCTTATTGTTAGAGTAAACCACTGCCAGAGGGTAAAATTTAACCATCACACTTAAACTTTCCACTGTATAAAACATTGTGCTCAGGTCTTGTGTGAGCCCAGGCTTTTCATTAACTTTTACAGTTTTATGAAATATGTGTATAATATATATTAAGAACAGTTTGATAGCCTAGCTCAGCAGGAGATCAACGTATACATGAGGTCCTATTGTTTCAGTCATAACTATAATTTGAGCTATGCTTGAGGCTTGAGTGAAGTTACATCAACAATTAAGACATCTACGTTTTTTTTTTTTTACAAGTTGAAAACTATTCTTTTGCACTCTATAACATTGGCTAAGACCTGGTAGGCTTTTATGTGATGATTGCCATTGTAGTAGGCATTGGGTTTCAGCATGTTATTCACAAAAAAAAGTCATTGGTTTATCTGTTTATATAAAAAGTCATAAGGACTAACTGTATTGCACCGCGTTGACCTAGTTATTTTGTCATTGAACATGCACTACAGTATTTGATTCCTATAATGACACAGTCCATTCTGCACATCCTCTCCCACATCTGTGAGATTCCGTTTGAAGACAAACTGTGCCCAACATAAAGCAGCTTCTTTAATGGTGCCAAGTTTGGCCCTGTGCTGTGCCCCGTCACAAAAATAGAACACTTTGTATTAAGTTTCCATCCGTGTGCACTCATATTAATGGGCTGTTCTTGAAAAACATCCACTGTTTGTTTATGGATCAGTCTTTTTTTTTTTGTTCTCTCTTATGCCATTATCTGCGTAACCACTAATACAGTATATTTGCCAAGACTTTTGGCCACAACAACGGTGTGAAAGGAAGAGAGAGGGAAGCTCATTATCGACAATACCTTGACTTTTAGGTTTTTTGATATTGTAGTTAGTAGATAAAAAGGTGCCAGGGTGGCAGAATAAGACGGTGACACTACGTACGAATTCAGTTCACCTTTCGAAGAGATCGGCAGCATAAATGGTAGGTTCCACTTCTGAAGCATGGATTGTCTTCAGTCTTGCTCCTTTATGAGATAGTTAGTGTTGGGTCTCTATGGCTTTCTCAACTGTATGATGAATTCAGTTTTGCTCACTTTTTCTCTCTGTTTCCTTGTCCTCCACATCCATCCATCCATCTTCTCTCCAAAACCACCATTACCACCATGAAAAGTCATTTATACATTGATTCCCTGCTGAGAATTACTTGGTTGGAAATTAATTCTGGTCAGGGAAACATTTTGCTATTGTCTACATATGCTATATACTTCCCGTTGAGATAACATAACCATTATTGTAAAAATATATCAACATGTCACTTTAATATTGTTGCCCAGTAGGTCATTACCAAGCATTGGACTCTGATCTTCACATAATCAAAAGCCTTGCTGTTAGTTTCATGTGAAAAATGGGTTCCAAGTGATTATTTACAAAGTGGATTAATCTTTTTGTATTTCTTTAGATGCCAATATGTTATAATAGAATATTACAAAAATTATAACCCTGACTTGAAGATTGTGTATTCCAAGAGCATGTTTCTGATTATCTGTCAACAGACTAAATGTCTTAATATTACTGATCATATTTTATGCTTGATGTAGGGTGGTGCCCAGCGATGTACTACATTTCCTAGCTTCAGACTGATACAGTCATCATCTCCCCATTCAGCATCTATCCTATTTGCATAAAGAATTGACTTGAGCCCATTTGAGTGGCTGCAGACAGGGTGGTATAAAATGGGATGAGATCTGGTACAGTCTTGGTACATTCAGTATAAAGTATAAAGTGACAGTATAAAGTGACTGCTCTTTTAACAAACAAAAACCTAATCTGAAGCCAATGACAGCGTGTTCTGTTATTGTAAGGGTTCATTATCATTGTAGTAAGATTAACCTATGCAGGTGGATGAAAAACGAATTACACTCTGGGGCATTGTCCCTTACTACCTGCCAAATATGCCATTATAAAAGCAGTAAAAGGTGTATTGACTCCTGTCATTTAGATGAAATGTGTGATGGCACTATGATTGGTTTATTACATGTGGCTTGCAGCAATTACCTTTTTTTTTTTTTTTCCTTGCGTAATTCTGTAAATGCCCTTGACCCATTCACTTTAGAATATATGTTAAATAAGTGTTAAAATGAAGTTCAGAGAAAAAGATGTTTCTCACATACATATTGTCTACATTTGTGTAGTATAAACACTGCTGTTCATATTTAAATATGTTGTCATTCTGGCGGTGTTGTTTTTTTTTGTTTTTTTTTTGTTTTCTTGTGCATTGGAGTGGACATGTTTGTGTGGGCTTTTGCTTTCGCCAAATATTTAGGTGTACTGTGTCCTTGCCAATATGCCAATCAAGCTCTTCTGCTTCTGGCTTTGGGTTAGCTTAGAGTAAAGCACCGACATGTGCATTAAGCCCTCATATTTGTCTGTCTGCCAGGAAGTAGCTGCAACTGTGTGCTGTGGAGTCGGGCAAATAATGAGTGGATGACTGGAAAAAAAACATTATTTCATTTATTGCCATAAAATCAATCTGAATGGTGCAATGCACTGCTAATCCACTGCTTTTTTAGGTTGCAACAAAGTTATCATGTCAGTCTAACACCAAAATGCATCACATCTTCTAGATAGACACAAACACATGCGCACATACATATAATGTCTGTATGTGTCTGTGTGCTGAGTTTGTATTCTTTGCAGACACATTGCGAGTACTATGTCTCCATTTTTTTTCTATTTCCAGCCAAGAAGTATGACAGTGGCGAATATCTTAACATCACCAGCATCACAAGGGACCAGGCTGGAGACTATGAATGCAGCGCTTTAAATGACATCGCCTCTCCTGACACCAAAACAGTAAAAGTCACAGTCAACTGTAAGTACATCTCTTTTTTTCTTCCTCCCCACAGTTTTTCCCACTATGGCCTTGCAGACACATGAGAGAGATCTGGGCCAACTACAGTGACACTGCTGCCATGTCCCTGCATCTCACCAAAGTGTACCTTTTAGAAGTTTTGAAAAAGGTAGAAAGCTAGATCTGGAGGTTTCTAAATATTTAATGCGAGAATTCCCGTTTTTCTGTCCATGTAGGTGATTAATTCACGTGGAGGAAAGGTCTGTCTGTTCTAAGCACAATTCCATTATGCAGGTAATGAGTCTTTCAAACGTGTGAGGAGAATATAATGAGGAGCCAGAGCATTAATGAATGATACTGTGCTTTAGCTGTCGTGGCTGCATGGAAATCACCACTCGTAAGAACAAGCAGGAAAGTTATTGCCATTCCCTCTCCCTTTGAAAGTGTCCCTTTACTTCACTTTTAATCTAGGTGGTTTGCTGTGTAGATGCCCTGCACTAAATCAGGCTGTCAGCTACAGTGACGGTTATTGACTTAAATTATAATTGTATTTACACATTCAAATTTTATTTTACAAAACTGTTTAGCCATTAAATCAAATTTTTTGTTTCATCACTCTGGCAGGTTTCATTCTGGCTACTTTAGAATACCAAGTATTGTGGCCATTATTTTTGTGATTACTAATGAGTTGGGCATGAATTAAGTTTTTATTTATTTATTTATAGCTCCACGGAGACATATAGGGTCAAGGATGAACATTTTGACAGCTGGCTTTAACAGAACCAAGGACATTTTTTATAACATGACTCTTGATAAGGAATGCTACAATCACATGCCAACTTCATAAGCAAGACAGAAGGACTGTGTGGGTTTAATATCTACGCTGACTTGATTAGGAAGATTTTCCTTTGCCATCAGAGTCATGTAGATTTATCACCAACACAGTCCAGAGTGAGAGGCAGAATGCTAAAGCTGCTCAAGTGTTAAAGCAGTATTTGCCTCCTGCACAGACTAATCTGAAGCTTCCAGAGCTACAGAGCTCTACCTGTCATTGACCAGTTCGTCACTCTGGTTATTTCTCAGTGTCACGAGAATGAAGAATTATCCAGATACCTTTTTTTTTTTTTGAGATTCTTGTAGTGTAGTCTTGTAGTATAGATTTTTTAATTGGTTTTTGACAACTATATCATGATTTATGTTTAGTAGAATGCACAAACTAGTTAGAGGATAGACGTTTGTCTTCTTACAGGTTTTAAACTTTAACATCAACATCTTAACTTCTGGACTATAAAACTGACGTCTGTATTGCATCCAGCAACCGTAACAGATCACACTATATATATATATATATATATATATATAAATTAAACATCTCCCTATCTTTGGACAATGTTATCAAATGACTTTCAAAAAATAATACGTTTTCTGAACAAAATGAAACAGACTTATCGAAAAGCATCTTTTTTTAAAATTATTAATTCTAATATGTTTTTATTAACCCAAAAGGTGAAAGAAATATAGAGTCCCTAAAGTAGTATATAGTCTTTTGTTTTGTTTTAATTTTATATGATTACGCATGGTGTAATCAGACACTGTTGATAGATAGCTCCAGCAGACATAAAACATGCCATACTTTATTCTCTCAGACTGTGTCAAATCTGTATCCTAAATCTGCCTGAAGTATTAATTGTAGCCTGAATGATGGAACAGTCCATCTCTGAGCAAAGTCTTTATCTTTGTGCTCTCCCCTTTAGTTATCACTGTTTCATCATTTCTGACGTCCTAACCGAGCTAACTTCACAAAGTCTGATTTTCTTGCTTCGCAAGCACCTACTACATGAAAGGTCCTGTGTTTTATTGTGGCCGTTAGGCATTCAAAGTGCAGTGTGACCATAAGTCTTGTATAAACAAAACCAGTGGCAGACATTAAAACAGCAAAACACATCTTAAAACCTTCAAGCAGCAGCCAAAACATTTGAAAAATGTTTGTATTTCTTCATGAATTTAACCCCCTCCACTGTCCAGCACGGTGACTGGGGAAACATGTTTATTTACAAAGATAAAGGGGCTGAATTAATGACTTAGAGTTGTCCACTGGAGCGGCTGATATGGCCACAGCATGCAGAGCTTGAGCCAGCTGGTGGACACTCTGTGCTGCCTCCTCTCCACCCTAATGCTTCTATCTGTGAAAGATAAAGAGATGCATTTGCATCTTCTCCCCCTCTGCCACATTTCTGATGCATTTATGTTTATGCTCATACAAACTTTGCCTTGGGTTACAAAATCAACATGTTCTTTTGGCACATTCTGCAGGTGTGAGTTTTACTCTGTCAAAAAGAAATGTGATAATTATATTTTTAAATTCAATTACACTTACATGATAGCATCCTGTGCTGTCATAGTGCCGTTCTGCAGTCTAGTCTCATTAGTCTTTTTTTCCCATCAGGATTTCTTTGTAAATTGTGGATCACACTTATTTAAGTGGCCACCATGTTCTGCAGTGACCCTGTCAGAATTTCAGTACTGGTCCTTTTTGGGTATCCTTTTTGTTGAAAGCAGTTAAATTAAATTAAGCCACAAACAACAATCACTCATGTCTGCAAGACAATATTTCTCTTCCATCATTCTAATAAGGCAGCACAAGAGTGAGTGACATTGACATTTCATGGGTTAACAGTCTAATTAATTGCGTGTTCAAACAGTTTCTCTCTGCATACAAAACAATTCCTTTATAAGCTAAGAATATAGTTGACCTCTGGGATAATTGCAGATTAAGGGCATGAATTAAAATAAGTAAACCAGGGTAATGAAAACAAGCCTGTGATTTGGTCTTAAATGATATGAGGAGGCACTGTAGTTTTTTTCCCAAGATGTAAGTCCAATCTAACCTCTGCTTGAATGTTTCTGTGACTGCTGTAATCAGACAACATTAAGCAAATTATTGCCAAGGGCCTATGGTCTTTGTACAGCCGTTAATGAATGAATGAATGAAGACTGCATACTTTTATCAGCTAAACCTCAATGATCGCATGCAGAAGGTCATGCTAGAATCAGATGGGCTCGAAATCCCTGCTTGGTGAAAGTATATTTGCAGAGTGATTTTTACCTGATGAAATTTGATCTCTGACCCACTTTTCAGATTTACATATTCATCTTCACTGCAGGTGGGTGCAGCTATTGGCTGAAATCCTCACCTCACACTGAGACTCAAAGGCATAAATATCACATCTAGGTGGCTGAGTTGGAGGGAAGATACAGAAATAAACCACTGTGAAAAACCACCATCTGAGATAAAAAGGCGGTGATTGATCAATTAATGAAAGAACCTTGCCAAATGAATGTGCCCAATACTAAATACATACTGTACATTTCCACAGGAACAATAGCAAGGAAACTTTTCAAGCTAAGATATCAGTTGCATTGCAGTTTGGAAACCTCACACCCTCCAGAGATTTGAGCGGTCATCTCAAACTCCTCATGGAATTAATGACATAACAGAGTTGGAAGATAAGACTTGATAGTTTGCACACAATTAGACTGACATTTAAAGAAGATGGAGCCCAACTGTGTTGTTGTACTACATTTTATTTGCTCGTCATTGTTTCCCAAGTTTACATGTTCTCCCTGTGTGTGTGGGTTTTCTCCGGCTTCCTCCCGCAGTCCAAAAACATGCAGATATGGGGATTAGGCTAATTGGACACTCTTATGTGAGAGCGAATGATGGCTTGTGATGGACTGGCGACCTGTCCAGGGTGTACCCTGCCTCTCGCCCTACGTCAGTTAGGCACCAGCGCCTCCCTCAGTGGAGGATAAAGCAGTAGAAAATTAGTGAGAGTGAGTGTTTCCCGTGCTATAACTTAAGTGGTCCGGTACCACTGCAGATATTCTGACCATCTCTCTCCCTCCATGTGATTATTATAAAGCTGCCACAGGCCCATTTTCAGTATGTGTCAAAAAGATAAATCAGGTGAAGCCAAGTTAGCAGCAAAAATGCTTGAATAATTGATGTGGAGAAAGAAAGTTTTTACAGTATCCGTCTGTCCCTTCTTTATTTGATGCTAAATCTTTTTTTTTTTTTTTTGCATGAAGTTACTGGTTATGTAAGTGCCTTCTTTCTCTGAAAGTTTGAGCAAAATACACTGTCTCCTAAAAGCCCTACAGTAACTGGACACAGTTATTTTTTTCTCTGTATGATCTCATCCCCTCCTATTTGGATGTAAGCTGGGTTGAACTAGTTCCGCTGTCTATCTCTTTAACATCAGTTGTTTTTCTTCATGGCAAGGTTTCACATGCTTTGCAGATTGAAGCTGTGCCCTTTGTGCTTCCGACTTTCCCAGCCATTTGTACGCCTCCTTCCTCCTCCAGTACCCTACAGCTGTGAATTCTCCTCACACACTCACCATGGCTGTGTTCATAATAACAAGATCGCCTTGCTTTCTTTCCTGCTTACAGTAATTGGCAAACAACACTGTGATCATTTTCAATTAATGATGAGTGTGAATATTAGAACTAGAATGAACAATTACAGCCATAGTATTGATGTTTTTCTGAGTATTAGTGACATGCAGGAACATACCAAATTACTACTAATTCTTTACATCACCTTGTCTTTTATTTGGAATGCAGACCCTGTCCTGGTAGATACACCCACAACATGCTCCTCTGACTTCCTTGACACATTTGTGCAGGGTTTTCATAATAACGAATATGAGGCAACACTTGTTTACTTGTGGTCAGGAGACACATCTTCATGATCACCCAAAATTGCACTGTCAAGTAATGACATGAATGTAAACAACTATTACGGAAGTGTTGGCATATTTGCAAAGTATAATGTATTTATTTATTTTTACAGAATAATTATATTGGGATTTACTAACATATTCACTGCATTTATGATTAAATGCACATCCAACATGTTGTATTTGTTAGCTCATGTATTTTTTTTTTTTTTTTGTGAGGACATTTTGGCTGGTTCCCACAATTATTAAGGTCTTCTAAGATCTTGTGTTTAGGGGATTGTATTAAAAGGTGATTTATGTTTTTAAGGCAGCAACTGGTTATGGCGTCACTGCAGAGACCTAACAAGAATAGCCGAATACCTTAGGAATAAAAATAGCTGAGCAAACCTCACTCTGTGTGTGTGTGTCTGTCCACACAGGCCTCGGTGCAGTGGCAGATAGCATGGTTGGATTAAAGGTAGAATGGATGTTCATTGCACAGTTCAGTGGAATCTGTTGTTGGGAGTATTTTAACATCAGACTTTATGTCTCAGCTGAGCATTTGTGAGCGACAGTTTGCCGTATCCATTGAAATTGTTTGGCTTACACTTTAAAAGAGAAGACTTCCTTCAATTGGATTCTGATCCAGTCTTAAGTAGTTCTAAAGCCAGTACCCTCAAGCTGTTAGGATGTAAATCTCTCTCTCTACATCTCTCCAAAGCTCTCATCTTGATTGCAGTTCGGGTTCCTCTCTACATGCAGGGCATAGATAAACGAGCAAAATTTGGATCTTCTGCAGAATAAACATTCTTGTGAGGACTACTTCAGAACAGGTTGATGTAAAAGGACTTCATTCATCTGCATTTATTTAAGTAGCTGACCAAAATGTATTTATACTGTTGACAAATTGCCTTTAACAGAGCTAACTTTGTACAGCGTTTCAAAGCTGGAGATGTCAGTGCAGTAAATTCATACATGTGTTTTGGTTGTTGAGTTGACCTCAGCAGATCACACTGCAAGATTGTCCATTTGGTAACATAGGTAGGATTCTGTCTTCCTTGAACAGTTTAGTGTTAAACAGAAGCAATAGATTGAATCCCTATTGCTGTAGGCCAACATGACCCTGCACACTAAGCTGATTATTTATATGCTCTGCATTGTATGGAAAGATGGAGCACAATGTTCCACAGCTGTTCTGAATAGAAATCTTAATGAATTAATAAATCTTGGCAGCAAAGCCATTTCTGACTGACAAAAAAACAGGACAACCAAGTCCACAGATGGCGGTGGGGAACAATGTCTGTGTGTAAGCTGCTAAGTCATGCACTGATGAGTCCATTTCTTAATTGCAATGAAAACTCATTTTCAAATCTGGCTGAAGAGGTATGGTTATTAATTGATCTTTTAATTAAAAACCCTGTATACTCTGGGTTGTCTTGGCAAACAGTAGTTTGTAGCTAGTAAAATCATATTGAATCTTGAAGCACACACAATTAATGATTAATAGCCACAATAGGATTGATTAAAACAAGCATCTAAGTAAAGCCGGGTGCTTTACTTACACTTGGTAAATAAATAAATTCATACAAAGTCATACAGAATTCATTGAATAGATGCTTTGGAGAGTTGTACACTAGAGTTGTACACTTACAGATTTGTAGACAAACACCACATGATGTCGATATAATTGAAGTCAGTCATGTGACTGACCCAAAACTGGCCATTTGTCACCCATAGAAAGCCTTACAGAACCCATTATTTAGCCTCATCTGTGCTATTCCTGGACCAAACCACCCGTCTCCATCTGGTGGTGTCACCATGAGTCCAAGCATGATTAACAACACCACTAGTATATTCTCTAGACTCTAAATTACCTGGATTATTGAGCCTTCATGATTTTTAGTGCACTGCTTTGCATAATTCTACAAATCTTGATGGTGCATTGCACAATATACGATGATTTAGGACATGCCACTGAGTTGGAATTGGAATTATTGGATTGGACTGGATTTTATGGCTGTGATCTGTCTCAAGAGATCCCTGTGCCAAGTTCCAAATTAGAGAGACTTTGTATTATTGAAATGCATATAACATTTTAGCACTTTGGACCACATTCAAAGCTAAGGGGGTGGGTGTTTTTCTTTATTCCTTGATTTTGCACCAATTGTATGACTTGAGTGATTGGGGAAAAAAAAGAAAAACAAAATTGCCAAAACTACTTTTAAATTGTTCACATTTGCAGAACCTTAGCCTGGTGAACTTTTATAAGAGCGTTGCACTCGATAAGATAAATGATAATATGCTTGGACTGACAATGACTCGTTAGAAAAGAGGGTTTGTATTCATCCTTTGTTCCCTTTAATTACAGTACCAGAAGGGACAGCCACTCAAACTATATATATCAAATCTAATACTGTTTGCCAAGACCTTAACCAACATTTGATATAGGGCAGAAATCCAGGTTATATCTTTGAATGAAGGCTTAGTGTTTATTTGGCAAATACCCAATGCAGTTGGTAATAAATAAAAGGGAACACACTGAAAATGCTATTTGTTTTCTATTTATGTTCTTATTCAAACTTTACCTCAAAAAGTTCTTGCCCTTACCCAGAAACAAGCAGAATCATTACCAGTTAAAATATTTGTGCAACTTTTTTTGTCATTAGGGGTGAAACCGCTGATTATTTTCATAATCGATTAATCTGTCGATTATTTTCACGATTAATCAAGTACTCGTTCGGTCTGTAAAATGTCAGACAATGTTGAAAAGTTTACCAAACCTGGATAATGATGATGTTCTCAAATGTCTTATTTTGTTCACAAACCAAAATAATTGAGCTTTAATTACTTCTGTTATATGGAGCAAAGAAACCCAAAAATATTCACATCTAAGAAGCTGACTAGTGACATTAAAAAAAAAATTATAATAATAGTAGGTGAGAGGGAAAGCAAGCCATGGACAAGAATGTAGCAGAGGCAGAAAATGTAGCTTTGAACTGTTGCTCCGTGCTTCTTTCATACGCGACCTGACACCATCTGACTTATCTCTGTTTTCCAAAATTGGAAGTGATGTGAAGTCATCACTGCTGCTGAGGAGTTTCTGAACGCTCAAGATGTGACCTGCCACAGAGGGTCAGTGGAGCCTAAACATCGGTGGACCAAGTGCACTGACATTAAAGGAGACTATGTTGAAAGATAATGCAAAACAATTTTTCCCTGTGATATTTACATGGTGAGGCAACTTTTTTTTTTGAAAGTCACATTGAGATTAAAATATCTTTTGATAGTGAAAACTAAAAGAGTTTTTGAAGTATTGACAGGCTGAGCCAGCATGTCCACTATCCAAGTAACTGGATATAGGGCGACAGCCAGGTCACCCCGGTGCATTCAGAGGCTTGTGGAAGATTATGGGGATTCACTAAGCCTAAAGCATCATGCTTTGTTTTTCCTTTCTTGTCAATGTTTAGCTATATTTCTATACTATATTATATTTCTATGTGTTCTCCCTCCTTGTTTATGTATGTAACTGTTCAGTAGGCTATTTTTTATTGGGTGGAATGGTGACCATTTGGGTAGGTTGGGATTAAAATGGACACAGATCTAACCTAAATAGTTTTCTTTAGATTTTAGATATCAAAAAACACATTCACAGGTTTTCTTCCACTGATAAATCAACAGGAGAAACTCTTCCATATCTCGCTTGACTCACTCTTTGAAGCCATTCACGCTTGTCAGCCCAGCCACAGAAAAAAGGGCAATAATTGTATAACTGGCACACATATGCAAGGACAGAAAAGCTGTGTAAATGTGCTCATGAGGACACAGAAGAAGGTTGGTCAAAGGGTATCCGTCACCACCGAGCACACCGTCACTGTGCCTCTCCTATATGATCAGATGTCATATGCGCATGTAATACTCACTTATGTTGTTTTTCCATCACACACAGATCTGTTACATCCCACCTCATCTGTGTGCTCTCTCACGGGGTGACAGAGGGATTACTCACACAGTGGGCCAGTGCTCCTTTCTCTTTATTGAAATGAGATTATTGAAATGAGATGTCCGTGGTACCCGTGTCCCTAGAGTAGTTCAGATATTTCCTTTAATTAAACATGTTGTCAGAACTACCATAGGACATTCGGTCAGTGGATTTATAACAGTTTGGGGTTTACAGAATTTAATGGCAGTTAATACCTTTGGAGTTCCATTCTCTGTGGAAGCTTCAGCAGTCTGTACTGAGGTCATCCTTAGTAACATCTGTATGTAGGCCCTTGGCCAAACTATTCCACAGGATAGAGGTTAGAGGACTGGTCACTCTTAAATGCTCATTGTCAGCTATTGTCAGGTTATTAATGTTCAATTTCTCTATCTTAATTTACAGTTATTAACATGCATCTGTACAAGTAAATATTAAAAAAAAAAATTAACAGCCACGTCACAGAATATTACTCACACCAATTATCCACCCATCCATCCATTTTCTACCAATATGTCCTCCACATGAGGGTCCTGGGTAACTGAATTTCACACATTTATTAAAAATTAAAAATCAACAGCTCCTCTGCAAAACAACAGCATCAAAATTTTCATTTCATCAAAATCAGCTCCTGCCCTACATCCTACTTAATGTGAACTATCTTCTCTACTCTGCTCTCCTTCACTGCACTCACTAGCTGCAGCAGGTAGGAGTCCATGGAGCAGTTGCTCACTTGTTCCACACTATTCCCTAAAGTGGCTTTGTTAATGTTATGTCTTACTAAGAATGTGGAGAGAAACCAGCACGACTTGATGGTGGGTGTTGTGTGCAAGTTGTGAGTGATAATCATTAGTAACACATTGGTTTAATGATAGTGTGGAATGTTAGCAGTGGTACTGAATGACTGTAGGGGAGACACTGGTGATAAGAGCCAATAATTCCAAATTTAACAAGTGAAATATTTTGATTCCTGTTTAGTGATGGGAAGAGTAAAAAGATAAAATGGGTGAAAATCTTTTTTTCTTTGTGGCTGGTTTGGTCTATTGTTGTAAGTCTATATAAATTCATTTAATTAATTTTGTTTATTTCAAAGCTGTGTTACTATGCGCAGGGTAAATATTTGAAGTAAAAAAGGACTTGGGTGCTTTTAGAATCCGTCCATATGTAAAAGCCTCTTTGATGACACTCGCAAAAAGACATTTACAGTACATTTCAGCACATGAAAGGATCCCCATTCTTCATTCACCGAACCTTCCTCTGCCATTGAGTCTTTGATTTTTCACTAAGCCATTTATCACCATGCAGTGCAGTTCTTTTCATTTTCTCAACAATGGGAATGGATGCCCTCTCCCCTCCTCAGCTCCACCTCTGTAGATTGTTGAATTTTGACTTTACATTGCGTAATGTGTTCACTGACCAGAAAGTTGAAAAGTCTTTTCATTTTCAGGTTCATATCCCAGTGCTTTGCATCTGACTATTACTTAAATCTTTTTTTCCTATACCTTTTTTCCTAGTTGCTCCAACTATCCATGAAGTAAAAAACAATGAAGTCGGGCTGGGACGCACAGCTCTGCTAAGGTGTGAGGCAGCTGCTGTGCCTTCTCCAATATTTGAGTGGTACAAGGGTGAGAAAAGGTGAGCCCACATTTTATGGTATTGGTAAGTGATACTTGGCTGTTTTAATGTACACATTTTATAACTAGCGTTTCTGGTCGATTATCAAGCTAAAAATCTGTAGTTCACACGTCAGCATTTACATGCAAAACAACATTTTCCCCAGAGACAGTGTATCTGTTGGTTCTTGCACTTGTCCGTCCTCTTGGGGGAACCTACAGAAATTTATTTCAGGAGGAGTCATGAGTGCCTTGTCCCCTTCTTAATAAAATCTTTGCTCGCAACTGGCTTAAATCATTCACTGCACATGCATCAATCAGTCTCGATTCAAGTGTCAGTTCTTGAATTTAAAAACAAAATTACCCCCATTACCTATCATTCACTCGCTCCTGGTGAGCACAATTTCAATCAACTCACACTGTGCTAATTGTAATTATGGGGAGGTTGCAATTAATTCAAATTGCCAAAGAGGCAAGTTGCCATGAGTCGTCTTTACTTAATTCAGTGACTTGTTTTTTTGTGACTTTTATAATGGCTTAAAGGAATATAATAATAATATAATTAAATATCTTAATTTCCTTCTCATCATGTAAAGAACAAGAACAAAACATGTTTTGTGCTTTTATGTAACATTAACACTGGCTGCAACTACTCTCTGCTGTGTTTAGGTTGTGTGTTGATTAAAGCTTTTTGTTATGAAATCCATTTTATCAAAAAACTTTTACATTAAATTTTACATTAAAGTAAATTGTGTTTTTATTTTTCAACTATGACTATTTCATAAAATGCAAGTCTTACTCATATTGTGGTTTTGTTAAGGTACCGGTTTCAGCCCTTTAGTGTCCTTTTCATTTTCCAAAAGGACAGTAAATCTTTAACATTAAAATGTGCGACTGCCTAGTGGCCCTCATCGTGCTTTTCCAATGTCATTTTCCCTTGTTTGCAAGTGTGAACTGGTTGTCATTTGACGTCCTTTTCTTTCCAAAAACCGTAATGCCACCCAACCCTCTGGAAAAGCACATTTTTGCAAGCTAAGTATATGTAGGTTCAAGTTGATAAGTTGTGGTTAATCATTAATTGGAACTTCTGCATACCCTAAATGCACAATGTCATAATTTTACTACACAAGCATGATAGTTAAAAGATTAATGTTACCCGCTAACATCCCAGTCTTCGTGGTGTAGCTGTACTCAGTAGATTTTTTTTTTCGTAAACGACACTTAACCCTAAGTGTGACATTAATACCTTACTCATAATGTATATGTGTACATGTTTGCATGCACAGCATATTCCAATATCAACCTGATTAAGACTAAAGCAATAACCAGAGTATTTCAGTCTTAATCTTTGGATTGTAAGACATCTGCCGAGATCACGAGTCTGTGCTTATCTAACATTTGATGGCATCACTGTGGGAGAGAGAGCAACAGATTTGTATATATTTGCTGGCCATCAGGTCACACATAATGTTGTGAAACTATCCGAGCTGAGCTAAAGAGCATGGGGAATAGAAGGGCCAAGAGAGAAACAAATCTATCTCCCCTTGGTTTGTTTGGTTTATGAAGAGAAACTGAAGCCACTGATAAAAAAAAAAACACCGTTGAAGAAAACAAACATTGTTGTCCACAATAATTCCACATGCAGGATGCACAGCATATGCCATTACAGAGGGAATTTTAATCTGTATGGGCTATTGAAGATCATCATGACTGCCAAAGTAAACAATCAAAGATTTATCAATTTCCCCTTGCACTTGAAACAAAACAATGAACATGTCAAGTGGCACCCAGCTGGTTCACCCTCCCCGCTCATTTCTCTCTCCTCTCAGTGCTTCACATTGACTCTTCACGTCAGATGCCACAGACCCAAACGATAAATAGATCTGTTGAAGGGGGCAATGAAGCACTGTACAATGTGAAGATCCCATAATGGATGACAAACATCTGTACCATGTTGTTTCTCTGTGACACTCTCTCTCTCTTTGCTTCATATGCATTAATTATATTCTCTTTATTTAGGATTATCAGGGGTCAAGGCATCGACATCAAGAGCCTCAACTCCAGGTCAGTCCTCACAGTGACCAACATGACAGAGGATCGTTACGGGAACTACACATGTGTCGCCTCCAACAAACTCGGGACTGCTAATGCCAGTCTGACTCTCATCCGTAAGTTGCCATTCTGTCTGCTTGTGACTAAGTGGAGTTGTGATAAATCAGACATCTGAGTGCCTTAGGAATCAGTGGGAGTTTTAGCTCTTACAAGTATTCAATTCTGCTGCAGCAATCTTTTTTATTATATAATTAAAGCCATTCAGTAGAAGTTGTTTTTTTTTCTTCCTTTTTTTGAAAATTGGTTGTCTAATATGGTTGTGAAGTCTGTATACCTGTGGGTGGATGTGATGGTTCATGTCTGCTTTTAAAGTGCATGTGTAGTTGGGAAAGAAAAAAAAAAAAAAAAAAAAAACTGGAATACAAATGTTTATTTGAGGTAAGAGCATGGCAATTACAAAAGCACCTACACAGGTCAGTTATGTTATTGTATGTTGAATACCACATTGTTGTTAGATTCAGATTTCAAGAGTCGGCCCTTTCATAGTTTTAAAATCAATTCTGATGTGTTTGCCTAAGTTTCTGAGCAGGCAGATGATCAGAGAGCTCCTACTTTAACAGTGCAGTGCTGTTTCATATGGTTTGGGAAACCATATATCTGCATTTACCTGTATGTGACAGTTGTAGTCCAGGTTATTGGTTATCATAATCATTATTATCATGGTGATCTTTGATTTTGTGTTCTCAGAAGAGAAAGGATAGAAATAAAAAGCATATAAATCAGTTATGATGGCTGCAGGGAATAAAATGGAGTCAAATAAAAAAAAAATAATTAGACATTTTGAAATATTCACTACTGACAAAAATGCTCATGAATGGTGCTTTGCAGATATGTACCCATTTAACTTGCAGGATATTTGTGTAAGAAACAGAGTGGCATCCTGTTGTATTTCACTGTAGAATGAATCACTAAGGATACGTTGGATGCTGAGCTTAATAACGTGATGACTGACTGTGAACTGTCTTCTCTGCTCTGCTCTCGTTCACTTCTCCATGGTCTCCTACCTGCTTGCTAAGCACTGTGTCATTCCCACACAGACTCCCACATAAGACAGAATGAGTAGAAGGACTGGGAGGATATGATGGTGGCTGTCGTACTCGCACAGTGAGCAAGTTGTGATAATCATTAGTAGCATGTTGATATTAATGATCTTGATGACATTTTATCAGCAGTGCTCAGTAATCTAGCAACAGCAGTGTCGATCTGCTGAATGAATGCAGGGGAAACACTGGGCTGTGCTGGTGAACACATGCATTAAGTAACAGCTCCATGCATTTGAACACTCAGCAAATTGCAAAACACTATGAATGTTGTTCAAATATAGGAAAGAATGATATCATAAAATCACACAGATGCCCTAGAGGACATCAGAAAAGAGACCAATGTTTCCCAGTGGAGAGGTCGTGGGGTTGAAAGAAACTGTTTACACTTTTTAGTTCAGTCTGATTTAAAGAAACCTTCAATACAAATAATACACCAAGGATACTGAAAATTCTGTAGTTGTCATTTTTATGATATAATGGACAGTAGGCTCGCATTTTATTCTGGATAACAGACTGAAGCTAAAAACACTAGGAAAAAGGCACAATATGCACAGGTCAAGATGAGTCATTGGTTTATTACAAGGCTAATTGCTAATCCCAATAGCTGGCTGAAGTTCTTTATTCATCATTAAACTATAATATAGGCCTATTATGTGAAGGGTGTTCCAAACACCATAAAAATTCCCTTAGGCATGTTCTCATTGCAGTGCTTACCTATCAAGGTTTATCAACCGCTGAATTAGTGAGTAGGAGTACAAGGCCTTTGTGATCCCTGTGCAAAAACAGGGTCACATATTTAAATCCTTCACTTTAAACCTAACTACATGAGTTGATGAGTCTGTCGTCAACATTGGCTGTTTTCATTTAAAGCTTTCATTCCGGAAATAACAATGCAGTTTTACGTCTTGACAAATGTTCCACTGTCCAACATTATACACAGAAAAACTTGTTTACAAGAACTAATGCAGAGCCTCATGCTGCACGTCTTGTAGCTTAGTATTTGATAATCCTGCACGATATTCTTCCACATTTTCATCATTTTGTCCACCTGCTTCACTTGCCAAGCGTACACAAAAAGCAATGGCAACAGGGAGCTGGGAGAGCACATTTCCCTCAACGTTTTAGAGTATGGATGAAAAATTTTCTTTAATGTATTCAGTGATGAAATATGAACAGGTGAATTAAATTATTCACCAGTTTGCACTGCTCGCTCTGATGATAACATTGTCCCTAGCAGGCCAGCGAGTACAAAAAGATATGTCTGTAGAGCTGGCATTTGTCAAAGGAACCCTCCACTCACCTGTTTGTCTATGCACAAAAAGAACATCAAAAGCTTGTCTCAGGACCTCAAATGGATGATCTTAATGTGACACAAGCAAAGCCTTAAAAGGCAGAGCGGCAAAGAACCCCTCAGAATAGACAGAAGAGGCAGCTTCCTGTGCTGCCACCTCCAGCTTATCTCCTCCTCTCGCTCTCTCTCTCTCTCTCTCTCTCTCTCCTTCCTGCCCTCTCTCTATCTCTCTGTCCTGTCATGGCTTTGTTTATTGAATTCTGTAATTTCACTTTCTTGCTCCTTCACTCTTTCATCCCCTCTCTTTCTAGCATTGTTGGTGACAAATGAGCGATAAAAGCGTTTCTTTTTATCATGTCGTTCTCCCCTCTTTCTCTCTCTCTTGTGATCTCTACTAATGGCAGAGAGGGCAATTCTGCTGTTGCACTTGATGAGAAATGGCAAGCAATCATTCCAGTGCATTCTCATGGGTATGTTGATGCAAATAGCCATACCCAGAGGTTAGATTTCACCACGGTGACTTTAGATTGCTGTTTTAGAATTAGTCAATAGCTATTGATAAACAAGATGGGGCAGGGGAATGGTACATGCATGTTTGATAGAGCATGGCATATGGAGGTGTTAATAAGATGAGGATGGTTGGTGGCAAAAAAGTTGAGTCTGTGAATTAATGGGCAGTAGTTTCTGTAGCTGTTGTCACTGCAGTCAGAGGTTAATTAGATGCATAAGGCTTGAAAAGGTCAAGCAATGGTCATCCCTATCGAAATTTACAGCTTTTTATCTGAAGGTGAAAGGTTCTTGTCCTTGATCTGCATAAATTAAATAGTGTAACTTCAAATCAGTCCAACAAAAGGCATTATCACAGAAAATATGAGGGATTATATCAGAGCATAACATACCTTTCTTGAGTCAAATCAAGTGTCAGTGCATAGCTATAATTTCAATTCAATCAGTTTATCGTCCTCTTAAGATAAGGGTTAATAATCACCATTCTAAATTTATTTTTATTAGTTGGTTGGCTGTATCGCTACTGTATGACACATTCCATGTAGTGTGTCATTATGATAGGGACTCATATCTGTGGTGTTTTGTACTGTTCAACCATTAGTCAGTAACAGTTTTCTCTTTCAGCTAAGTACCACTGTAAGCTGTGGTAAAACACAAACTGGTCTTTGTTGCCACTGTTGGAGTGCCGTGTGTGCTTTGTGTGTACAAGGGTTTTAATACTTGATCGTTTATTGAATAACACCAGACCCAGTTTCATCAGTGAATGAACAATTGCTGAGCTGGGAATGCATTTGTCATAAATAGTCTAGGCTTCTAAAGAATTGTTAAATCACAAAAGATCAGATTAGTACAAGATAGCAAGCATAAATAAAAGAACACAAATGCTCTGAAATAGTATGTTATTTATGTATTTATGTGTTTGCAGATGGAATATTTGTATTGAGTTGAAAGCAACTTAAAAAAAAAAGCAACTGTAGCCCATGCTATGATTGTTTGTTTTCTCAGCAATGCCATTGCATTTGTTTTGTCACTCAGAATTAAACTGAATCACAAAAGTGCATACAATAGAAAAAAAATCTCAATTAGTTCAAGTAACTTTAAATGTTATCTCTTTTTGGTCCATATTTTATTTTAGCAGGCGTCCAGATTTAAGCCAATCAGACTGAAAAGACTGTATCTCTGCCTTTGTCTCTCAACCTAAATAAATCCAAGATGTTAACATCTACTGTACATCAGATGTAAATTTATCACAAAAGCATGAGGATATTAGCTGGTCTGCTTATGTAAACAGATTAATACTGTTGAAATTAGTTTTTGTGTCCATCATATCAAAACTAGCGAAAGCCACACCAAAGTAAAGGGGTAAACAGGAAGGGCTTGTTCTGGTAGCATTTTTTCTGTAAGTGGTACTGCCAAGATAAGTCCAGTGTTTGCCACTAATGTGTTACCACATGAGTGTTATATTTGAAGATTGTTTGACAGTACTGTTGTTTTGAAGGGAATGTGCCCCAAAGAAGTGGTTGTAGCTTTGGAAGGTGGAAATGCTCTCATCTTTGTGGTCAACAGATCCCAAGTGAGAGGTGCAGGAGTGCAATTGCCTGCCTGCTGAGATCTGCATGTCTTTCTTGATGACATGCACTGAACGTGCCTGTCTACCTGCAAGGACACTTAAAGCTTAACTATAGGATTTCACCTAGTTGGAGAGAGTAAGGGAGGGAGAAACAGAGAGTGAGAGAGATGGATAGCATAACGCAAGCCAGGCAATTGTGTAAAACACCATTTCAGAATCTTCACATTTGACCATTTAGACATCAGCTTGAGGGGAAAAAATGATGTTACTTCCTAATCGCAAAAAGTATGAAATATTAAATATTAATGTTATGAAGAAATACTGCTTTATACCGCAACTTCAATGTAATTATGATTCATGAGACACAAATAGGAGTCATCTGTTGAATGTAGGCCCTGTAGGCCACTAGAGATAGATTAAATTACCTAAAACAGATGTTCATTAATTTAAAAAAAAAGATCAACATTTGTATTTTAAGAATTTTTAATGTGCCATAGCATTCATTAACTTTGTATATGCACACACATAAACAGGTTTGCAGCTTTTCTCCTTCAGTCAATGCATTGACCTCCAATCCTTTGGACAGCCCAAACAAAGCGTTATCCTTCACCTTAACCATGATCAGGTAATGTCTAACCCTAACCTTAACCTAAACAATTTAAATGTTAGCCATACACTTAAAGGTCCGATAGAATGGTCTTTTTGAACCAAAAATGTTGGTGTTATTGTTATTGAGCTCTTCTTAGAAACATTATCTTGTATTTATGGTCAGAAACCTCACAGATTCTGCAGCGTGAGCAACTCTTCAGCTACTCTTTCTCTTCCTGTTCTCACCCATGCTGTTTCACAGCCAGGGGGGAGCTCTCCAGAACACTGAGTCTATTGCGATTACCCAGTTACCCACTCACTTGTGACTGGCCAGGTAACCAGAGCAAAACCCAGGGCCGCTCCACTGCATGCTAAGTGCTAACCATTAGCACTTAACAGCATCTTTGGGAAGTAGCTTCATCGCTGCCCCTCCTCATAGCTCGTTAGCTTTTGATCCAGAGTCACAGGAAATGGAGACAACTGAACCACCTCCACAACCAAGGCTGCAGCAGGACGTTTCACATAGGTAATCTTTTTTTTTTTTACCATGTATTTTCTCTGTGCTGTTAGAATCCTGAACTCTGAGGACACACTGGTGCTAATAGCAATGTCCCCCAGCTGACCTCACTTTGTGCCTATGTGTGAGCGTCTTCACTTTACACCGATTGTACTTCTAACTGTACCTGTTACTATAAATAGGCTTATTACTATAAATTTTATTGTTTAATGTATTTCTACACTACTTTGCCCATTTGTTGTTGCTTTTTTAGATATCTCAATAGCTAGCTGTTGAGACTGTGAGTAAAGTAATTTTGTTCATCTTTATGAGGAAATGACTGTGTAACGGTACTTCCTGCACACCATGTGCACACAGAGACGGGAAACATCTGCTGCAAATGAGGACTGAAAAAAGTAACATTTTGCGCAGTAGCAGTAACTAAAGTGTGTTGAGATAAAAAATGAATTACTATAATTAATTACCTTCAAGTTTTTTGGGTTTGTTTTAGATTGCCTAGTTTTGTTCATTGATAATTTAATGCAAAGCTGACGGTATTTTGAAGTCTGTAAGTGGTCATGTTGAATGAAGCCAGTCCCCTCAAATGTAGCTCAATTTAGTTTTTTTCAGTATAAGACCACCCTATTTATGATGCATAACACTTTGAGGGGCAGAACATTACACAAGTACATTCATAAACATTAGAGGCCTATTAAATCATACAATATGGACCATAGAATTAATGAAAGAATGAAAATCATTTTTCCCCAGTATCTTTTCATTTCCAAATATTTTCAAAGATATGCACTACAGGAATAGCATTTTAACTCTTCTACAATATTGTCTGATTCTCTTCTCAGGTGTTATCGATATCTAGCTTATCACAGCTTTGTCAGCTGGTGCTTTTTGGTCGTCATTCCATCCTGTGTTACACTCTGGATACGCCAGAGTTTCCTGATCCAACTGCCCAGTGTGATGACTTTCGTCCACCTCTTGACTGAAGCAGGACCGATGGCAGGTGACCACGTCCCCCTGGGAGAACAGGCTCTCTGGGATGGGGATCTTCTGCAACTCTTCAGCAAAAGATTCTTGGTCCTTTATAACTTCCTCAAACAACAGTTATCAGATCAGCCACGTAGTCAAATATTATTAAAAATATTACATTCAGTGCAAATATTCTGTCACAAATGAATTTAGGCACGTTGTTATCATTAATTTTAAAAACACATTCTTGGTAGATAATAAAGATGTCAGCAGTTGTACAAAGATAAAATGTTTTTGTTATGAGAAAAGCTTTTGGTTGTGACATACTGTATGTGGGGTCAGTGTTTACTGGCTTTGCAGTGGCTTCTACCTTCTATGACTATGAGTGACATCATGAAAATAGGTTGGCCTGCAGCTGCTGTTGCCTGCTTGCAGCTTATATTTTCGTTGTGATGCATGGTCACAAAGTACAGCCTATGTAAACGTGAAGATGCATTTCAATGAGCCAGTATTTCTTTTGGTTCTAAAGGTTATGATGCTACATAAGTTACTTTGTCAAATACTGTTATGGATGTGATTACTGTGTATTTGTACATTCAACATGTACTTTATCCTATTGTCTATTTGTACACAAATATATAAATAAACTTTTTTCTTACCATATTTCCTCAGCTCTTATATTTTGTATTTATACTAATGTTTTTTTTTTATTGTTTGGAACAGTAAAAGGCATGGTCAAAGTTTAAATTCACTGCTGACAAATTTATACAATGGATGTGACAGTGAGTCTTGAATCTTGATTATAGGGTGCATCACCTGCATAATCATTCCACTGTAGGAGAAAAACACATTTTTGAAGAGTTAAATGCAGGACCAAGCTGTGGAGGCCTCCACTGATGAAGTCTGGTAATGGAGCATCATTTGTTATTAAGCTGGTGTGGTATATCCTAAAGATATTATGGGCCATGTACATTTTATAAATTCAACAGTTATTTCAAAGACATGAAAAGTTATGATAAAATACTCAACACACACAAAGCATGTGAACAATTGAAATAAATAAATTATTGTTCTGCTGTATCTTCAAAAACTTCATCATCATTTTGTGTATGAAAATGGAAACCGTTTACATGAGAAAGAATAAGGGCACTGATAATTACTTCAGGTAAACAGTGACTGAAGTGTTTGTTGTGACACTTTAGAGATGTATAGATGCAGGAAGGACACAGAAATATATCAAAAAACAACAGAAATTTGATTTTACAGTGAAAGGGACCTTTAAAGAGTTCATCAGAAATTAGGTTCTTCCTCTTTAAGACCATATTTTGCTCCCCATGAGAACTACTGGTCCCAGCAAGGTCAATGTAATAAATACAAGAACACAAACACTTAGACAACTAATGGTTTTGGATGTGGTATAACAATCACCAAACTGGCAATCTCTATTTCACCTTTCTATTCCATGTGCTAGATGGATGTGAACTTCCATAAAAAAGACTGAGGCTGTTCACTCCAATTTTCTGAGGAGTTCTCCAGTTTAATTGGTCAAGCTCTTATCCCCCAGCCCACCCCGGCTCAGCCCCGGAGACAATTTTCTTCACCTACACCTCTGCCTTCATTTCCTCCCTTCTCATCTCCTCTCCTCCCCCCCTCTGAGCAGTAATCAAAGGAGACTGATGGCCGAGAAAGAAAAAGAGTTTCTCTCTTTCTATCACTGCTCTGCCTCTCTCAGGCAGAAGAGACACCACTGGCTAGTTGGTTGATACATTTCATGTTCGTTTGTCACGCTCATTGCATAGGTGTCATTTTAACATGTATCCTCATCTGCCACTGTTGTTGATGATGTTTGTTTCCACACCATGTGATTGTACCTGGAGCAGAGATGCAGGAAAATGGCAGGTGGAGGTGTGACCTCAGATGCGGATGTGTGATAACGACTTAAATGCAGGGAAATATTGTTGACGTCATCCCCGTCAGTCAAGTTGCAGTCATACTTGTGTTGAACCTCTTCAGTTTATTTGTCTGCCTTTGGTTTGGGTCCTGGTGATGCCAAACAGTGTTGACATTGCTGAGATGAACAAAATGGTCTATGTCACAATTTTTAGGTGTTGTAATCTTCAAATACTCATATATCATAATATGCTGAATAAATTTAACATAGTGAGGTTGCAGTGTCCTTTATTATCCCCAAAAGCACCCTTGTAGTGTTTGTGCCATTTACATATCATTTGACTGCTGCATTTCCATATTTAGGCAATCAGAAGGGCCATTAACATTTCCTAGTCTCACTACAATGAGGGAATGCTTTGTGCTATAGCAGAGTGTTCATCCTGCAGCCCAGCAGGCAATGGACTTTTATACCCACCCACGGCCAACCCACCTTCACTAACTCCCATAGGAGTCCAGATGAACTGCGAGGGACGTTTGTCCCTGGATGACTGAGCCCAGCAGTTGCCAACAGGATGATACATTCTCTGGGTAGGCAGAATTAAAAATGACATGAGATGAATAAATCATTTGCTCACTTTTAAATTAGCACAGTCTTCAAAGGATATGTATTGTATGTGACACTCACTGTGACTAGCACATGCAAACAAATCCAGTCATTTATTGCATTGCACTTGTTTTAGTTCAGTTTTATCCGTGTGTCTGTGGTGCTCTTTTCTGTCCTACCAGTGCATTGTCACATGTGTGGACTGAAGGACACACAGGTGGAGGGAAAGTAACCTGAGTAAAAAGTGAAGTGTATTTCTTGCAACAAATGCATCCTAAAATGAAAAATGAATGGTTTTCTAATGTGAAAACCACGCAAATATATCAGGATTTCTTAAAAGTCCTTAAAAAAAAGTCCTCAATCTGCTGTGGCTGGGGAATCTATACCAGGTAATAGAGCTGCAGCAGATGTTGCATACTTTAATAATAGCACTGTTATGTGGATACCCTGGTGTGTTTTAATGCATTCTTAACTTGGATCTGTCTAAATACTGTATTAGTGTTTAAAAGCTTGTCCACACAGTTGTGTTTTTAAATTTCGACCAAGCAGAGCTGGAGCCATCTTGAATTATACTCTTTGAACAATTCACAGAAACAGTGTGTCACTGCACGAATATCACCAAATGCAGCAGTGGAGAGGAACTGGACACCTCACTTGCAAAGTTTCTCACTTTGTCTTCCTCCTTACTCTTTCAAGGTGTACTTACTGAGATTGTTTTACTAGCCCACAGCAAAATGCCCAATTTCATCAGTTTGATCAGATTGTTAGACAGTTTTGTCAGGTAGACTATATGTCATTGTTAGACATGTAACAGTAAAATATTCAACTACTTAAATATAAATACATGTTTTTTTTCTTTTTTTTTTCTTTTTTGGATATTACAAGCAAAGTCTCTTTACTACTGTGAAATGTAACTCCAAACCCACCTTATGTTTGTGAATACAAGCCCACATACTGAAGATGACTCTTCAAAAGCCTTATTTAGTTGTGCAAATCATGTTACATACATTTCATACAAAAATCATACATACAGAGAGCCAAAAGAATCACATTCAATCTAATGAAATAGCTGTGAAAACGAATGTGTTTTATCTCACGAGTGAGCAGGCCGTGCGAGAGGTCAACTTCCACAGAATGTGAATCGATGCATTGCTCCACTGAATGAGAAAGAGCCTAAGTCAGTTATGGAGCTATGTGGAAGATATTGCATGTCAAAAGATATGTTCCAGAGTAATGGAGAAGTGTCACTGGTGAATTCATGCTCAAATATTAATCAGATAACACTCAGCTGCCCGGTAAAAGTAGGAGCTAAAATAAAAGTGTGTTCACATATCAACTCCTCCAGGAGTACTCAAAGTGGAAAACTTTGTGGAAGAAAGGATAAATTTGACCATTTCTCCATCAATATAGCAGTGAAAAAGCATATCATTACATGTACAGTACTGTGCATAAGTCTTCGGCCACCACCAGCTTTGTTGTTTTTATGTCAGTTTTGTGATCATTGCCGTTTAGATTGAAAATATGTGACTAAAATTCAGACTTATACTATATGATCAACCTGTCAATGAGTTTAACTTGTGCAACATGTGTATGTAATGCTCAAACATGTCTTGAGTAAACCAGGTATAATAGACTTTTTTCACAGCAGCTATTTGTTGGCATTAAATAGTAGGAGAAACACAGGTTTTACCAATAACATTAGGGTTCCATTTCAGGTTTGGTTGTGTTATTTTTCAAGTGTAAATGTACAGTAGGTCACACTAAATATTTGATATTATAGAAGCATTTTTGTTGTTTGTTTTTTTCCTGAAAAAAAGATGTTATTTTCAAACTGCAAATGTGTTTCTGTTCAACACATATGCAATGTTCAAATGTTCAAATAAAGAAATTGAGAAATAATTGTACAGGATGGTCATTATAGCATTGCTAAAACAACAAATCTAATGGTGGCCTAAGACTTACGCACACTACTGTATATCACATCCGATTCCTACATAGCTTCCCTGATAAATTAAATGATGAAAGTTAATATTCACTGGCATAACAGCAACACAGTAATTACACTGTTCACACATCAGAGAAGTGACAGTGATCACAGATTGAGAGCATTGGTCTTGATGGTGTCAATCTTTTATAATGACCATTTTGAGTTTTGCCTTTTGAGAAATAAGCTCCTCCTGCCATATAAAGCTCTGATGAACAAAGCGCTTTATACTTTTATAGTTTTACAAGTATAACTTCTTACTATTATTTATCATTTCTGTAGTGAATCAAATCACTGTGTCACTTTGAGTTGAGCTGTAGTGGTAAAGAACAGCTTTGGTTTGACACACATCACAGATGCAGCTTCCAAGTGAGTCACTGCACAAAAAAAGGTGACAGCTTATCTTGAATTAAGCTGTTGTTTACCAAACTGAAAGTCATGGTCTCTTTTCAGTAATTATAAACTTCAGATCAAATGGGTTTTTGTGTTTACATTACAGTGACATTTTTATACCAAACTAGCACTGATAAATATATGCTGTACAGTGTATGGGTTCAACTTTTAAGTTTTATAAGAACTGGTCCAAAGATTCTTCATGATCAACACTAATATAACACGTTTATGACAGAAAAGTCATGTTAATGTTATTTCTTAGTCCTGGTCCTAGTGATTGTGGTTTGCTGTCCCTCTTGATGGAAACATGTATCTCTGATTGTTTGATTATCTAGACCACACTTTTGTGGATGTAACACTTTTTCATCTCCCACCAGTGGCTGAGTATGAAATGAGGTCATAAGACAATCAGACTGGGACACATGACTCTTCAGACAAATCAAAGACTGACTACACATTCTCTTTTTCTTATTTTTTGAGTCAGTCTGTTCATATGCCCTAAATGAGGGACATACTGAGGAAATTGTTGTGTTCTGTGGGCCTCACAGGTCCAGATAAAACTATAAGAGCTAAGTGAGCATGTTTTCATCTTGGACTTTCTTAGGGAAGACGTGACCAGTTGTTAAGCGCACCAAAGGTACAATGAAGGTTTTTGTCTGATCACAAAACCCCACTTGGGGCTTTGGACCAAGACCGGTCCCCAGACGTCTTAGAAGTAACCCATGCAAATCCGAGGCAACTTGTGTGATAAAAAAATGTCGTTGATGAGCATGTGGAGGTTGCATCTTGCCACAAAAACTCCAGTCCTTAATGCATGAGGAGGATTTGTTTCATCCCGTCTTTTGGTCCTTGCATGCATTTTTTTTTTTTTTTTTTTTTTTTACGTCTCCATTCTGTTAATAATACATGAATGTCCTCTTTCCCTCCCCCTCCCTCTCCCCCTCTCCTCCCCTGTAGCGATTATTGAACCCACCACCACTAGTGCTGTCTCAAGCCCAGGTCAGTATATGTCACCATGCTGTACGCCAAATCAGCCAAGAGGTCCACTGCCTCACACTAACCTGAGCCAAGTCCTCTCCTCCATCTTGATTTATTTCAATTGGCTGGCTGGAATGACTTCTGGGTGTATAGCTTTATCGTATGTCCTGTATTTCTTTTATTTGCTTATTTTTGGGCTTCTACAGCCTGGCTACATATACTTCTTGCAGGCCTGTAATCATTGCAACACCCAGCCCACCCCCCTTCCTTTCATTAAGCCCCACTTCCACCACCTCCACCACCACCACCTCCTCATGGAGCAAAGAGTAGTAGTCATCAAAGTGGCTGTTTCATATGCCTCTGGGTCTGATGCTTTTCATAATGCTAATGGCTTCTTCTTCTCTTACTGCCTTTCTCACCGCCAACTCTACCACTCTTCTGCTCCTCAGTGTTAGCTAAATGCAGAATACATCAAAGGCAGGATGCTGTTGGTGGCAAAGACCCTTGGTTTGTTGTTTGCAAGATGGAATTCTGTACTTTTTTATTATTCCCTTTCTGCTTCTCTCTTTCCTCCAGTATCCTACATCCCTCTCTCCTTTCTCTGTTCTTTCCTCTTACTAGAGCAATCAGCTGGCACTCTGCCACCCTGTTTAACCCGATCCCCTGCTAGTGCTGTTGTCGGTGACTCACTGTCAATGTTGCCCTTGTTTCCCCCTTCCACATTCCAGTTCAGAGTAATCCCCTCTGCTTTTGCGTTTTTTTTTGTTTTGTTTTTTTGCCTTCCCCTCTAATGGTTTTAAGCAAGTCACTGAATGTAATCTCCCATGCTGGTTACATTATTTTTGTGCACACTCTAAAAAGCTTTCACTGGTACAAATGCCACACAATAGTCCCTGAAATTAAAATATTCCAACATGCTCAAGTGCTCCTGCACTTACACTGCAAAACATAATCACATGTGAGGATTTATATTGCTTGGTAAATCTAGTGAGAGTTTTGGGGATTTTTGTGGCTTGACACCATTTTTTTTTTTTTTTTACAAAGCACAGACCCGAGTTACCACGTGCTCACCTGTATTCTCTACAGCCAAACATAATTATCCACGGAGATACTGTCATGTTAAATGTTAAAATGTTAATATAAGCTTAGCAGCAATGAGCGGTTCTGGCATGGCTCTGAACTCTGATTTGATGTAATGCTTGCAGAACAAATAACAATTTCATGGTCCAAAAGAACACTGGTGGTTTCAATCATGTAGATAAACTCACTCACTGTTGTTCTTTTCTTCCAAGTTGTTTTTCCAAGCAAATTTTTTGATGGTGCTAATAAGTGGCTTTGCACAGGGAATTATTTAAGATCCCTACAAATGACACCTTGTCCCAAGCATTGTTTCGTCATGTTTAATAGGAAATTTTAATTTTTTATCTGCTTTTTATTTCCCTTGGGAATTAGTTTAGGAAGATAATAAAAACAAGGAATGAAATTCTAGCCTGTATGCAGTTTAGGAACTCTGAAATAGAGCAATTGTTCACCTACAGTACTTCCGTTGATCCTAGACAAATGACAAAAAATAAATAAATAAATAAATTTACACAGCATTAATAGCAGCACCAGTCATTGTGTTTATTTTGCAGTACTGCTGGAATAAAAAGCCGAATGGATTAAAGTGTTGTGCAGGTTAAATGGATCCTACTTGAATGTCAGATATTAATTCAGTCACAGCTTGTATGTTCTGGTGTTTCTGGACGTCCTTGTACAACTTACAACTGCATAATAACCCTGTAACAAGAACATTAGAGGACGCATAAAGTAGTGTCCTGTAATAAAACAAAACCAATGGTTACTTGAATGGTGCAAAAACAGTTTGCATTTGTATATTTATTTATTTTGTAGGGGAAACCAGCAGAAACCGATGTGTGTAATTCAAGCATGACAAAATATGCAAAACCCTTAAGTCACTTCCATTGAAATATAATTAATGTATTTTTTTATGAAGGTTAACCAACTTTTTAGGTCTATATGGGACATGTTAAAGTCAATGTAGACTTGTTTCAGTCAATGTGGGCCACCCCTTACTACAAAACGTGGGTGCATGAATCAGAAAGATTATTCTACTGATTCTACTTTAACACGAAATTGTATATATATTTCCAAAAAGGTTAACGAGATCAATATAACCCACTTCAAGTTTGTAATTTCTAAAAACATTAAAAAGTACACACATACGTGTCCTGTTTATTATCGAGAGGAGGTGAGATGGAGGACTTTTACTGCCAGTTTGGTCTGTAGTGGATCTTTGTAGTGGATCTCAATGCAGAAAGAAAAAACTGGCTTCATGGCTGAGCTGTGGCAGATCGACAGTGCGACGAACAACCAGCTCATCCCAGAAAAATGCAAGCCAACGTGTTTCAAATGGCCATTATACAGTACTGTATATTTATGCATTGAACTGACAAATCAGGAATGGCTGAGGTATAGTATTAGTAGTATTGGTCCCTACACCGTAGCCTCTTTTTTTTGTGCTGTGTCCTCGAAGTGAAGCTATACATCAATGTGACAGAGACTATGACAAAGTTGACTGGTCCACTTAGTAGAGACTCTCATCCATGACTATCTGTGGACAAGCACACAAGACTCACCCTCCTTTTTAGTGGTTGAACACATCATCTCCCCAAACATTTTCTCCCCTCATTTTAAGTTTTGCACCTGGGAAGTTCACATACGTCACAGGCTTCTGTTGGGCAATACAGCACACTGCAGTCACACTCATTTGTGCTGTACTTTATTTTGTTTGCCTGAAAATGAAAACATATTTTGCAAAGTTTACATTGTGCTATTGAACAAGACATGAAACTAGTGATTGAGGTGATAAGTCCTCAGGTAATTGTTTACTGAGGCTATAAGCCAATTGAGAACTGGGTTCATTATCCCATAGACTTCAATTCAAACTGAGATCTTATTTTTTGCAACCAGCAAAATTCCTCCTGGCAGCTATTAAGTAAATTTTCACTTTTGGGTTGACTTTACTGAGAAAAGCAGAACCATCCATTTGTTATATATAGTCTATGTGGAAAACATACAACTTCTTTACAGAAAGGAACTGGTCTAACCAGGATTTGACTTTGCTGGGAGGCACTGATCTTAACTACCACGTCCAGTATATATATATATTTTTTATTATGTTTTAATTTTATTTTGACACTTTGAATCTATCCTGAAGATCAGTCGTATCCACTCCTACATATCTATTTGCTTCACATCTGTCAGGGAACCGCAGACAGAAACAATTGGATGTGACTTTAAACCGCATATTTACCTTGCCTAAGTAGAGAATGGTTTCTACAGTTAACTGGCAGTAAAGGTGTTTAGCTTATATTAGGGATTTGTAGGTATTTACATAAACATAAAGCACAGCTCCAATACTCCAAAGCAGTTGGCTTGGTGTCACCCTGTCACCCCAGTGAATTGTAGATCTGTGATAAAAGCATATGCTCTCACAGACTTTCGCTTCTGTTTATATCTGCAAATAACTTGACAGAAAAACAATGCTCTTTGCACTGCCTGAGTCACATTTCTTTTCTTTGCAAAGCTCAGCGTACAGTGCTACTGCTACAAGGAATATCGCATGCATTATACATATTTTGTGACTCTGTCGGATTCCCATGTGTCATGTTAACTTCCAAATGAACTAAATTTAGACAGCAGTGGAGCAAAGTGAAGACGGTGTGCACACAGTTTCACCCTCTCTTTGTTTTCTCATTACTATTACTCCATGTTTTTTTTTTTTTAATTCCTCAATATCTTGCATGATCAGAACTAATTACAGAGGATGTAATTTTAATGCTGCCATGTATCTTGTAAGCGTGGCATGTGAAGCTTTTATTTGACCCTCCCCTTGACCCAGTGCTAAGCAGTAAAAGATAGGAAGATGAGATTAATGAGTCAGTGAAGGTTTATGTTTCTTATTAATAGTGTGGAGTAGGTCTTAAAATGAGGCCCTACTCTTTATAGAGAGAATCCATAATAGAAAGTATTGCTTACTTTTAATGCAGATTTTTTATTTTTATTTGCTTTTATAAGAAACAGCAAATATCAGTTTCTTTATTAAAAAAACAACTATTTTTTGTATCATTAAAAACAAAGGGTGGTCATGTCTCTGTCTTTAATTTAGGTTCATAGAACAACATCAAAGAGATATTGTACCCTTTTAAGTATTCTTTCATAATGCTCTTAAATTCATAAGTTGTGCACAAAGCTCCTTTATAAGGCTGATGTAGTGTTAATCACATTATTTTAGCAAGCATATAAAGCTCTAATCAAAGGACAGCTGACCAATTTATGTTTTAAAATTGGGCAGTGTCTTCTTTGGAAGATGATCTAAAACAAAGTCAGGTGATTTTCCACTTTCAGTTCTGTAGTTTCATATCTGATGTTACGACAAGTTGGACCCAAAGGCACACTTTGCTAATATTACACTGTGCAAAGCATTCTCAAGAAATAAACAACTTGGTTTTTTACAAGTTCTATATTAAAATTCTCTCTTGGCCATGTCTTGGTAAATATTAGACTATCTATTACTGGGAAAAGCTTATAACCACGTTTAGTCTGTCCATGGAGAGTCTGTGTACTGTGTTACATTAGTGATTAACTCTGAAGCTGTTCTTCTAACTTGAGCCCTATAAATCCTACATTTTTAGCCATGTTAATTAAAGTCTTTTGGACTTTTTGTAATTTTTTTGTGTTATCTCAGAAGGAATTAATATTGATAATAGACAAATAGTTTAAAGAACATTAAAATTAAATATTCACCCAGCTCTGCTTAGGATGTCCATTTTAAATTGAGAATGTTTTGGTTTTTTTCTGAGCCTGGTATTGGTCGCTATGTGCCACTGGCTTGTAATCAAGACAAAGTGGCCACAACTTTCTTTATATTGTGTTTGTGTCTTTGTTTGTGATGAACAGTGGCATCATATCAAACAAAACTTTTTGTAGTTGTCATTCAGCATCAAGGCCACAACATCAGAGCTGTTAAAATGGATAAAATTGGCTCAAATAATTACTAAGTCACTGAGTTTGTTTTGGCCCAACAAAGTAACTTTTGTTCTGAAAATACAGATAGTTAAATGTTTCTGTTCTTTAGTCCTGCAGCAGTGCATACTAAGTTCTTGCAGTGTTTTCCTAAACAATGTACACTACAAGTCCACATGGACTGGATTACTATCATGACAACAAAAATACTGGGTCATACTGAATTAACAGATAAGTCTAGGAAAAGAGAAACATTTACAAAATATAACAGAATATTTAAGGTACATTTTTTAACATTAATTAGGCTTCACTGCCTCAACATGTGCTTAATTTCTATCAGGATGCCTTTACTTTGTTTTACCCCAGACAAAATCAATTAAAGTAATCACTGTCAATCAATCTAGATTAAATTTATACTTGTTCTGTAGTTCAGATCGTGTATATTATATTTTCAGCCACATTTATCTTTGCAGGCACGAAATCTGACAGAGGTTAGATATAGAAATTTTAATTCTTCCACCTTTCTTCCACCTTTGGCTCCAACATCTCGCAAAGCACAGACTCTCCCAGCTTTTTCCTCCTCCTATAGATCAGTCAACCCTGAACTTGTACTAACAACATACAAGGTGTTGTGTTGTTCTAAGGAGGGTGGGGTTTTTTTGCAGTTGCTGGGATACAGGCATAGAAAAAGACATCACTGTGTGGTGACTCATGGGCACAGGAAAAAGAAGCTCCCCAAACCACAGCTGCAAATGACCTCTATGTTAAAAGGGCTGATGTATATCTCCGTATCTATAAGTATTAACCAGGTGTGCTGAAGTTAAGCTGCATCGAGTAGCATTTGCACTGATGTGACTACTGCAACACAGGTTTGTGAGTCACCTCCAGTAATGGCAGCATAAATTCACTGGACTTATGAAATATTCAGCAGGTGGAGCGAGCATCTCCGACTGATAAGCTTGTCTGGATCAGACTTGTACTATAAATTCTAGAGGACTGGTCCGGTTGAAACTACAGTGTTCGACTGCTCAAAAGGCTTCAACAATAAACAGCCCTGCCTATTTTTACCCCGTAGCCCGGTGTTAGACACACTGAGCTACCTACAGGTAATCCCTTTTGGAAGTGCATTTTCCACCAGCCCTATCAGTTATACGGTGGCAAGATCAGGAGCAATGTGAAGCCCTCTTGCACCCTCCGCTCACCACCGCACCACCAACCAGACCCTTGTTCCATACGGCTTGTTTTGATGTGATATGCCGACCTTCTATTTTACTGTGCCAACTCACCCGATCATCTCTGCAAGGTCCTGATAAGTAGATGGTGTGTCATTTATCATGCTTGACCCCTAGATCCCTGCACAGCATAAATAAACTTTATGTGTTTTGCCCATAGAAGCCTGCATGCTGGGCCACACGGTAGCACTCTTGCCTTTTCAGCAAAAAGACCCGGGTTCACGACCTGGTTGGAACAAAGGCCTTTCCGCATGGAGTTTACATGTTCTCCCTGTGTGTGCGTGGGTTCTCACCGGGTATCCGGCTTCCTCCCACAGTCCAAAAACATGCAGATTTGGGTATTAGGCCAATTGGACACTCTAAATTGCCCATAGGTGTGAATGTGAGAATAGATGGTTGTCTGTTTCTGTGTGGCCCTGTGATGGACTGACGACCTGTCCACGGTGTAACCCACCTTTCACCCTATGTTGGGTGGGATTAGGCACCAGCGCCCAGTATAAAAGCAGTAGAAGAGTGAGTGAGTGACTGAGTGAGTGAGTGAGTGAGTGAGTGAGTGAGTGAGTGAGTGAGTGAGTGAGCCTGCATGCTTCCCCAGTCAAAACATGTCTTCAAACAGAAAGCCACATTATTGGAAATGGAATGGTGCATTCCTTTTTTAAAAAAAGTTTGAGTATAATAAATAGAACATAAGCGTCCAGTGACTGCAATTAAGACGTTTTTAATCATAAAGCACACATTATACAGGATATACCCAGCATTTGGTAAAGCCTTTGGTTGTCTCATTTCATAGTGCTAAGTATTTCTTTATGATCCTCTTTAATATTAAAGTGGGCAGGGGTTTCCACAGTTCATTTTGTTAAACAACATATTACACACATTCATTCATTCAACCATGCACTCTGGAGAACCCAGATAAAACCCATGCACACACAGGGAGAACATGCTACCCACACAGAAAGGGACGCGAACCAGCAATCTTGAGACAATCGTGCTGTCCACCGTGTGGCCCTTCGGACAACCCTTGCACTACCACGTTGTAACCGCATATGTTTTCAGGAAATAAAAACCATTAAATTGATATTATAATAACATGTAGCATAACTACCACATGATCTGTTTTTACTGTGCTAGTTAGTTACCCTACCCTTTTTTTTCTTGCTATTGGCTAATGGGTACTCAGTTGTTTGTGTCTTATTATTATAATTTTACGGGTTACGTTCTCTTTTGCTGTTGCCTGGGCTTTCATTACAGTGCCCAAGGGCAGATTTTGTGTGCTGATACTGATTAGGTAAGTCGGAGATACAGACAATGAAATTGATTCTGTGTTTTTTTTTTTATTATGCTGGGATGGCAGCTTTAAAAGAGAAAGCTGTCTCTTCCCCCTTTTTTTTTTACTTTGGTTAGTTAATAATTGAACACTTAAGGTTAGGCTTCAAGTAAGGGAGGTTTTTTAAAAGCAGAGAGAAATATTGATTGATTATCACAAGAGGATGGGAGGACATAGTCAAAAGAGTTTTTCAGTATGGGTGGTAAATGCATGTCACATATTGGACATTATTACCGATCCAAGTTAATGTCTCATTGAAAACCAGTGTGTAACATTTAGGAGGGTTTATTGTCAGAAATTGAAATCTTGTATAAGAGTATAACCACTTACAAAAAGTTTAGTTTTTGTAACTTTGGAATAAGCCTTTTATATATAATATGTACAGTATAAAATCTTTTATATATACTTTAGGTGTCAGCAACTTGCACAGAGAAATGAGCTTGTGCATCACAGTTTGAAGTGGTAGCTTATTACACAAATGTAAAAAAAAACATTGTTTCTGGTATGCAAAGGCCACTGCAGTTCCTTGGCATATTGGGGAAAGGGAGACTAATACTTATACACTGGACTTTAAAAAAAAAAAAAAAACAGCAATTGCAAGCTTTTGTGTAACTAGTAACGATGATATTTGCCTAACCTTAAAAGATATCAAACCATATTTACCTGTCTGTGTCCTATCCTCCTCACTTGAGAGGTAACAGGGCATGTAATCGCTTTGATTCCTATTCACACAGTCCCACTTCAATTTGATTCCTGATTCAATTTGGTTTGTGATCCAATTTGTTTCCATGACAATCATCCTTGGTTATGAAAGAGATTTTCTCAGAACTAATGCTACAAAATGTGTTTGTCTCTAACCTGGTGCATCCTTTAAAAAAATGTTTACATTAAAAAGTCAAATCTGTGCATATTATTTTAAAAGTAACACAGTGTAGGATTTGCTCTCAGGTCCCCTCCACAGATGGTGAATGGGATTGTTTGTTACAACTGTCGTAAAACTTTTTTTTGCGTTAACGTGCATTTGTTGACAAGCCGATACTGGTGAAGTGTCAAGCAGAACTTCTAATTTAGAAATAATCATGTCTTCAAACCAGATGCTGCCGTGACATATGCCATAAAGTAGACTGTTGTAGTTCTTTTTATGGCAAACCAGAAGTTCCCTAGAGCCAATGCAAGCGATGCAGACCTGCTCAGGCTTTGACAGGGGTGCAGTTCACCCTGTTGTTAGCTGATATACCATTAAAATAATATTTTATTTGAAGGTTAAAATCCTACATTGTGTCAGTTTAATATGACCATATGGTGCAACTCTACAGTGCAGTCATTGGTGATCATTCAAGTTCAAAATATCCAGCCAGAAAAGCGCATCAGATTGCTTTAGTTATTACCAAGTTGTCCACTAGAGGGTAATTTTGTCCTGAAAAAGGAGGACACAAATAAACTAATCCCTCTTGAGCAGACAGTCATGAGTAATTAATAATCTATTATACTCTGTTGTCTTTATAAGAACACCTTTAGTGTACGCACAAATTCAAACATCCAAATGTTATCCAGGATTAGTGACAAAACAACATGGGGATACTACTAGTGTTTAAAGAATGTTTGCAACCAATTTGAAACTAAAATTGTGTCCCATATGCATCCAGAACACATATAGCCCTTTCACACCAGCAGGGCTCCATGCTGGTTCTGGTTCCTTGACCTAATTTGGAACTGGCCGGTGCATTCAAACACAACAGAAATTGGTTCGGAACCTGAGAAGTTGGTTCTTAGTTGGAACCAAATATAGTTGATTTTTTTTTTCTAGCAAACCATTACATCATCAGTGGGCATGTCATATTCTGGGTTGTAAAGATGGGCCGGAAATAGAGGAGATGAATTATTTGTTTTATCTCCCACTTTGATTCCTCTTAAACTGGTGCGAACACGGGATGGTTCGCCAGAAAGCACCAATGGTTCTAAGACTCCAAGAACAAGAACTGTCTGTGTCAAAGTACTAATATTGGACCCACATTACATCCTCTTATCTACACTGCATAAACAGACTATTGTTTGTATTTCACAGACCTTTTTCCCCTCAAAGAGGCATTTTTGATCTGCATTTCACCTGCTTGTCAGTCATTGATATAAATGTCCCCATTCCCGTTTGCAGATTATTTCACTTATCCCACATCTCTCTTACCAAGTCCCCCTGTCGCTGCCTCTCTCATTCCCTCGTGTATCATTCCTCTCGCTACGTCTCTGATTATCTATTATAACAGTTCTCATTGCCTCAAGAGCACCAGCAATTAAATGTAAACCCAGCCGTGCTGTCAGTCCTACGCAGACACAGAGGGAATGCAGCAATGTGCTCCAAAATCGGATATAAGGTCTCAAAGAACAAAACAACTGCTCACAGACTCTCTTTTTTTTCTCTGTTTGTCTTGGATATTTCGCACTATTTGGGAGGATAATATTGGTGCGTATTATATAGTGGGTAGTCAAACTCTTTGAAAACTCTTTTGAAAATTGTGCCAAAGACTCTTCTGTGTTTTTTTCTCCCACTCTTCTCGCTGTCACTTTAGTTCCCTCTAGCCTAAAGTTTCAGTTTCCAGATCGCTAAATCTCACACATGTATCGCTGTACCCAGCACATCAAAGTGCATTATTATGTGCTGAAGCTCTTTCAGGTCTGTGACATTTTTCACCTGTTTTGATGTTGTATTTATATTTTGTATGTTTTTCAAGGCCTTCACGCTTCTTCTGAAATTTAGAGCTCTGTAAATAGGAGGACAAAAAAAGGGGAAGTCATTGTTAAAGTGAAAAGGAAGAATTTTTTTTGTCAATTCAGATCTTTTTCCCAATTTTAATTGGCACTCTCACCACAGCAGTCGGGGTGATTAATTGGACAATAGTTTGGAAAGACGAGTTTTTGTGGTTCCAGCAGCAGACAGGACTGTGTAGTTGCTATGTGGGATCTGGAGCAGAAAATGAATAGTCATTTACTTTTATGGCCACAGAAGACTGTAGAGATTCAGTCTTGGACCATAATTGAGACACCAGGGTATATTCTCTTTCAGGACAGACTCTAATGGTTAGTGCATTAAGAAGGATGATTGAAGTTGCCCACACACTTACAGTAGAGGCCATGGTAAATCAAAAAAGATGGCCTTTTGGCCAATTTGTAGATTGCAGTGAGTTCACACTGTGCAGTGCCCCACTCTCTTACACATCTGTGGTGAGAGCACTTTTCATCAGAGTTAAATGGGGGTAATTTTGAGGTAGAGGAGAGAACATTAATGGAGAGAAGGTTTTGGACATGTCATTGCCCTTAGAAGTACATTCAGTGCACTGTTTGGGCCTTACTCACTTGTTAGTAATCCCTCTTCTGCATCACTCTCGGTTTTTGTATTCTGCTTTTGGAAACAATGCTGAGACGGGAGCTTGAATTAAGACATAGGATGGACTCTGTAGGTACATAGTCCTTCTCGATAAAAAAAGCTGCTTGGATTTGGATTTTATTGTTTTATATTTTTCCAATATTTTGCATTCATTTATCTGTTTTTGCCATTAGTATTTTTTTTACCATTAGTTTAAGTATTTTCTAACAATTTCTTCATTTAACAACAACGTGTATTATACATATGTGTTGTGTATGGCTGACACATGGAAAAGGTACAGACTCATAGCTGTCATTTTTAATTTCTTGCTGTTTGAACACTGATGTTATAGTTGCATATTATTTTGTTTTTTAAAGTGTGACTATTTGCCAGTTGGAAAAGTTGTAATTCTTCCCATAAGGTCAGGGCACCAGCCAAACAGCCAACTACTCCAGATGGCTACTGCATCATATTCTGTACATTTTTTTTTGATTTTAATAAAAATTCTTTTATACTATGCATGTACATTTCAACCTCTAGTCCTAGCTTCAAAATGATACAAGCATGATGGAAAAGAAAAGTGTCAGCCTGTCAGTTTCAATCCTGCCTCTGCATGGTGTATGTGATGTGTGCACAGCAGAGAGGTCAGGGAGGTTGTGATGGTTTAAATAAGAGTTTGGACTCAACTGGGAGAACACCGGAGCAGAGGTAGAGTAAGTTGAAGGTTTATCTAAAAGCTGTGACACTGAATAAATGAGTGAATGACTTTAGGTGCTGTAGCTAAGAGCATCCATTTAGTTTTCTAAATGGAGTATAGAAGCAGACAGGAGTCCAAGCTGATAAGAATGTAGGTGATCAGGTGTGTAGGTGGAGAGAATGTAGGTGATCAGGAATCCAGAAGTGTGAATACTCATTTTCAGCGTTTGACAATTCATGTCAAACATAAGTGACAACAAAACACATTAAGAATTGCAGTGATTGCACAGACAAGGAGCATCCTCATTAGTATGGCTGCTTCAAATGACACAGGTGGCGGCAGCTTGACGACGCAGTGAGCATTAAAAAGTCCATTGAAAGCACTAAATTTTTCATACACCGCTCAGACAAAATTGGGCCTAATGAATAAACAAATTATCCTTGTTTACATTGTGCTTTTACTGCAAACACACATTAAGCCACTGAGTGTTCTCAAAGCATCAGGCTTCTCCCATATCACAAAATGTAGACATAAACTACACATTTACAGTTTAAAAAGTACTGCACTGTTTTTGTATATATTTAGATCGACTAAGAGGCAGGATGTGTTGAGTGTTATCCACAGGTTTGGGACTTTGGGACTGTATCTTTGTTTGTTGAGTTCCTCTAATCAGATGAGCAGAGACAGATGTGCTCATCTCATATGTAACAGATGACCCCAGGCAAGCTTTCCATCTCTGAAGCAATCTACATATGTTGACACTTGTCAAATTATGTTTATTCTCCAATTGTCTTTTCTCCAGTTTCTTTTTTTTTTTTCCTTTTTTTTTCTTTGCAGTATATGATTTTTTGTCATTGCTGAAGTATACTCATTCTACTGAAGTTACCTGATATCTGCTATTTCCTTAAACTATGCTGTGGTCTAATAAGTCAAATCCTCCCATGACATGAGAGAATTAACTTTATAGTGTCAGATCACTTGATTTACATTAACACAAAGCAAATCTTGCCAACCCGTATCCGTAACAATAATGTCAGATGCACCAAAATGGGTTAAAATGAAAATAATATTATTTTTTTATGCTTAAAAATGCTAAAAATGCTATAAAATGCTTAATATATACACTATAGTAGCTGTGCTTTTGTCATTCAATTTATATGTTTACTTTTATACATGTTTACATTGTTTGTGTGACCCTACTTTGTGTGTAAATGAATGTTCCTTTTTAAACCAACCAGCTTACTACTCATAAGCGTGTAGCATATCAATAGTTAAAAAATTCTGTGTATTCTGTTTCATATCAGACCTTTAAAGATCTAATATTGATTCATGAAATCTCGCAAGACTGCAAGACTATCGCAGCCATACTGGACTGTGACAGTCTTTAGGCAAAACCACACTTATAGCGTCCTCTACTGGTGATTGCTTTAAACTGTCTGAGGCACTTCTAGGATGTATATTTTGAACTTGAAGTGGTTTTTAAGATTAAAGCTTAAATTTTACCCTATGACTGTACTGTAGAGTTGCACTGTGTGGTCATATGCAATAGCAAGGGCATTGTAAATTAATAGACTATGAATCAGATCTAATCGGAAGTCAGTACCCATATTAATACAATTAATACTTTGTGCCACAGTTTTCAAATTTCTTGCCGCCTTACACCAACACATGGGACATTTACTGTATTTTACTGCTTCTGATTAGCAAACCTATATCTCCAAGCACTGCTTGTGCTCCTTACTTATGACTTGAAGTGTCAGAACTAGGCGGCTTGTTGTGTGGTTTCATAAATTCATGTATGACGGCTGGCAGCCAGCAGATTACTGGTCTTTGATGTGATTTTGCCGGGGGGGGGTGAGTCAATGTTGCTAACTCCTGATAATGCTTAAAACTCAGGAATTCTACCCACCCATGCCCTGTCTTCTCCCCGTGTTTTTGAATCTTAGAGGGATGGGGTGCCTATATGTCACTACATGATAAGTGCTGGGAATTACACAGTAATTAGTTTTCCTATACACTGACAGTGGAAGACGCCTGAGGAGTAAAGATACTGTTCCCACTGGCTCCAAAAGTAGCTAAACCCTTGCCTCCCAAATTTGCATTATATTCTAGGATTTATTCTATCATTTGTTTCACTTTTATAAATAAAACTCACCGACATAATGATATGGAGATGCAGTCAAACTGCTGTTTTATTGTTTAAGTCTGTTGCTGACTCATTTTCTTCCCTTTGCCAATTCTGTAACCATATCTTCTGGCAATGATTAAATCTCTTGATCAAAGATACTGTATGTGGTGCTGAGCCACAAGCACGTCGCTGAAAATGCCCGAATTGTATGCCCAGGTCCAAGTGTGAAGTTGTAATTGTTGACACTAATAAACATGTCATTTTAACTGCTTTACAAACAGTGTGCTACCAACAATTAATTTTGTTTCTACTTATGAATAAAAGTGGAAGGCCAAATGCAGTTGGAATGGGGACACTTGACAGCTCGTGGGTTCACAGTTTTTTTGTTTGTTTTTGTTTTTGTTTTTTTAGTTTCACCTGAATCATTTGCTGTGTTCTCACTTCTCTTCATCAATTGAAGTTAAATGCCTGTAAGTAATCCAATATGTAACTGTACTGGTTCCTGCATTTTGCATGCCATCCAGCATTTCTAAATTACAGAAAAATATGGACAAACAATGAAAGTCTAAATGCATATGCATTCAGACTGTAGTGATCTTAAAACACAGGCAGAACTGGTGATGACCCAGATGCAGAAAGCAAGTTAAAAATGCAAAAAAGGAGTTTATTAACAAAAGAAGAAGCTCAATTAACCAGTCCATAGAAAAAAACAAACAGAAGACACTGAGGCTGGCAAGACCGAGCTCAGGATTAGGAACTGGAAGAAAAGGAGAAACGAAAAATCAGAGACGGTAAAAATCAAACTGGTAAAAGACTACTTAAACTCAGATTCTTAGAGGAGTGAGAGCCTGGTGTTACCGGTGGTAGAGACATAACGCGCTGACGCCGGGAAACAGGCGTTGATGAGGTGATGGGAAACAGCTGCAGTGATTACGCTCTCCGCCCAGCCACCCAGCCTCCTGAAACAAAGCAAGAACCAAAAACCACAAGGCAGAAAGGAACAGTACAAAATAAAGCAGGAAATCAGACGGGGCTCAACCAGCCAGGAGCGGAACATGACACAGACTAACCCTAACCTCGTTTGATCCCCACACTACACTTTCTCCACACTTTCTTAATAACCCTCAAAACTGTTGTGTTATTGATTCGGTGGATCTTCCTGTTTCATCCTTATTACACAGTGAAGATTTTGTCCAAGCATTTCCCTCGTCTTAATTCCTTCTCGACTTCCTTGTTAAATATTGATGTCATCTGGGTCGCTAGGAGGATGAAAGCGGCTTTGGTACTGCCGCACAGTTTTGTTTTACTCAGGCAGACAATTATCTCAGGGAGACCTATTCAAAGAGAGCTGCTCCTCATAACAGTGTCCACCTCCTTTTGAATCAGTCCACACAACCCATTAGCCACTAACTATTGTTGTTGCATAAACAAACACGCAGAGAGATCCCCTCAAAGCATGTTCTCTTTTAGTTTCTCTTGTATGTATGCTACTAAAACTGTGCAAATTAAAGTGGAATAAAATTAATGTATCACATGCACACTGACAAACAAACACACACAGAATGCTTCAATCACTGTCACAAGCCTCGGGAGAATAATTTCACCCAGCGAATAAAAGTATCTACAATAAACCAGACACTGGAAGCTGAGCATATGCATCGCCTTTGTCTTCAAACACTTTTTATTGACAAACCACACCTTGAAGACCTTGGAGGTTTTTAAATGCAGTTAGAAAAGGTCATGACATTCAGAAATGGCATTCTCTTTGGGGAAATTGCTTGGATGTCTGGCCATTAAATAAGGTTAGTTCTATCGACTTGATTTCTGAGCTGTTTGGCATCCGTGGCATCGCTTTAGAGTGGCTGGCCTTCTGAATACTACAGGCTCAAGCTGGAGTGGTGTCATCTTCTGTGAGACTCATGCATGGACACATGCAAATCTGTATATTGTTCAACCACCTACGGAATGTGTGGAGTGTGAAGGGATTGGCACATTAGTGATGGCTGGTATTGGCAGATAATGTTATGCTTCTTCATGTACATGCATGCACACATGGGGGGTGGGGGGAGACAGATAGTGAGTCAAACCCCCTGCACACACAAAACACTTATATGTAGCGTAGTTTAGCTTTCTACGATCTCACTTCTTTGCTTCCCACAACAGTTTGTCTCATGCCGAGAAGGAGTTCAAATGCAACTCTACTACTTGGGGTAACACTCCAGACAGCATCAAACAGCAAGCCATTAACCCTTTGCTATTCCCCTGGCCTTGTAGTTGATGAGTTACTCAAGGCTTTTGACAAGGATCCACCCATTTACATTCACTAATGATGGGGAAAGGTCAGTGAACACTCTAAGAGATGCCTTTGGCAAAATAAGCTTGGGACTCAATACACCAAGGATGCACTGCCCTCTGAAGTGATAAACGGTCCTTTTTTATCCACTCACTCTATCCTCCCCTTACCTCCTGTTGAATTACTGTAACATGTTTGAAACAATCAATGGGCTGAGCCAGAGTTCTGTCACCACTGACACTGTTAATTAGCACTGACGAATCTCAGGCACTTTTGTCTGAGCACACTTTAAAAGAAGCGGATTAGCTTTACATTTGTTATTCCTTCTGCCATCCAGCATGTGGAAATCTAAGTGATGGCGGGTGGCCCCCAGTGGAACCCAGCCACAGATCTGCATCTTAATATTAAACAGCAGAAATGATGACTGGAAAGAGGCCCTTTCAACAGTAAGCAATCTCAGCACAGATGAAAATCAGAGGCACACTCCCCTCTCCCATGATCGTCCATTTGCATTGCATGTCTGCCAGGGTGACTTGTGTGTTGTTTGTTGACATTTAGCAGCTTGATGTGGGTTTTGAGTTTATTGCTCAGTACTTACCCTCTTCTTTGCTCCAAATCAAACCAAGTATATTCATATGTGCTTCAAGGCAATCCTAAGGATTGCCGTTGGAATTGAGCAGGGCACATTTTGAACAGTTATATTACAGTTAATCAAAATCTGACCTTTTCTTTACTATTTTTGTTGTTCACCACAGTCTCCGTTAAATACCAGCACTGTGTATAAAAGTGACCTGTGCAATTTTGTGAGCAACTCTCTCAAGAAGCACTCATCCTCTTGACACACGCAGCAGGAGCATTGCTGGTGAAGGGGACCAAGTGCAGTTGGTTCATGAAATGTGGAGACATTTCATATTCATATATGTTTCATAAACAGGATGCATTCTCAGTTCTGCAGCAGCAAAGCTGGGATTACAGTTGAACAGCAGTCAGAGAGAGGTCATATCACACAAAAAACTTTCAAAAAAAATTGAAAGTGGCACAATGTAGAATTTCAACTTTCAAATGATGTCTCCCAAATTATTTTGATGGTACATCAACTTACAACAGGGTGAATGGTACCACCCCCGTTACACCCTGAGCAGGTCTACATTGCCTGTATTGGCAGTATAGCAGTGTTTCTCAACCCTTGTTTTAGGGACCCACTGCCTTGACCCACCATGTTTTAGATGCTTCCCTGCTCCAACACACCTGATTTAAATGGTCAGCTCTTCATCAAGCTCTGCAGAAGCCTGATAATGACCCATTTATATGAATCAGGTGTGCTGGAGCAAGGAAACTTCTGAAACATACAGGGCAGTGGGTCCCCAGGACCAGAGTTGAGCAACAGTGCAAGTTCTGGTTCTCAGTACCATGCCAGAGTAGGAACTACAACATTTTAGTTTACAGCATTTATCACAGCCCCCATGACATATAACATGTGACTGGTGGTTGTTTGTACATTAGACGTCCTGCTTCAGAGTTCACTGCTATCGTCAGCTTGTCAACAAATGCACATATTACTGCAGCATATATTTTGTGTCAAACAATACCGAATCCCTAATGGCAATCACAGAGAATAAAAGCATCCTTATCTATGTCCGGAACTGTTATTCAACAAGAACTGTTGATTTCCAGTTGAAGCATTGTTCAGTTACTCTGTACATGTAGCTAAGCACTGCTAGATTTAAGTGAGACAGCTGCCTCATACAAGGAGAGTGTGTTAGAATCATCCTTATGGAAATTAACAAAACAGTGTATTTTTCTTTAATGGTTATGTGACCCTTAAACTTTTGTGATAATTACCTTTATTTCTGAGCTAGATGATAAATATATATATATATGCGTGCGTGTGTGTGTGTGTGTGAAACTCTGTGCTCAGGTTTCAGCTTCAAATGCAGGTACTGAATGCGGCTTTCACCAGATGTATTGGTATTTGCAGCTCCTCCTACCAAGCTGAGTTGAACTAGGGGTCAGTCTACCACCACCAATTTGTTGGTAAATGCAGACTCATTCCCTTCAGTGATTTCAGTCAATAATGTTTGACCTCATGTGAAAAACAGGATCACAAAGGCACAGAGGGAGTGAAGCTCACAGAACTTGTGAAGGAGTCTGCAATCAAAGCACCACATCAAAGGGAGAGAGCATGTGTCACCATCACGAGTCTTATATATTTATGCACGCGTGAGTTGCACATTGATAGTGTCACCGTTGCAAAGAGGATAAACCTTCAGAGGAAAGGTTAAAGTGGATTTGGAGTAGAGGCTATTATGTGGAGGAGCAAGTAAGAGTCAAGGGCTTTTTTTAGGATCAGTCACATTTTGTTGTGAGGTGATGCTATCTTTTATTCATGCAACCTACACATCTATGAGTGTTCCACTGTTAATGTCCTTGTATGTGGAACAGACAATTCAGAACCTCTAAAGAGACATATAAAGCCTGGAAAGCACTCACAGCAAATTGGATATGTTACACACTTAACTTTGAAATGAATGCACTGTATTTATTTGGCAGTATTATTTTCTCCCCACCTTGGCATGTTTGCTATTAACCTGTTTTGATATCCCGTCGCCGTTCAAAAGCAACCACACCAATGCAGAAATAATATGAGCCACCCTTAGCCAGGTTTTGGTTTTTGTGGAATAATTTCATTTCTGTGTGCAAAGTCAAATAATGGAAGCATCCAAAATAAAACCAGGGTGTTTGAAAAAAAAACTGTGTTAAAAATTATAACAGCACATGGGAGATACTTTTATCTCCCAAGTACTTTCGACCTCAAGTGTGTGCTACCTAAACACCAGTGGTGAGTTTTGTCTGAACACTATTTATGTTGTGCAGTTCATAGAAACCATTCTATCATTTTATTGAACTTAATACACTGTAAAATAAATTAGCATTATACTAAAAGACTAAAATTGAAATTTATCTAAACCATTTAGATAAATATTATCAATAAAAACTTTAATACATATTTTTTTCTTAGGCAACATCATCTGCCTCGGTCTGTCTCTTACTCCACACAGCACTGCTATCCCATTTCACTCTCTGGTCACCTCACACATTGATTAATGCAACTCTCTCATTTGTGGTCTACCACACAAGCTTCTCCATAAACTACAACCAGGTTGTAGCTGCTAGAATCATCACTAGAAGCCCATCCATGCAACGCATCAAACCTATCCTTCAAAAACTCCCATTGCAACATTGACTTTTTCCCCACCTCAAAACTCTTTAGAACTGATACAATGTGACCATTTGAATTCCTACAAATTGTTGTTTTGTTTTACATCATATTTATTTATTAATTGCTTTGTTTTATTATTGCTACGTTTTTTATTATTTTGTTTCTGGAAGGTGTCCTTGAGTGTCTTGAAAGGCACACATAAATAAAATGCATTATTATTAGTTTGTGTGGTAAGAACCTTTTTGATGTTTATATTGCAGCCCAGGGCAACAAAATTATACTTTATTATGCGTTGTATGTTTTATTGTTCGATGAAGCTGGAGCAGACATTGTGATGAAAGGTGGTGCACGTGTATATCCAGTTTTAAGACCTTTAACTGCCTGAGCTGGATAACAGATTTCTCAATGTGTGAATGAGAAAGATGAATTCACCCATACACACAGAGAGAGACACACTCCCACAAAGACGAGGCTGGGTTTGGTATTGTGCACCTGTACTGTCTCAAAGTGCTGTATAAAATACCTCTCTGAATCAATGGTGCTGACTTCAGGAGACAATAGCTTTTATCTGAACCTCCTGCGGGCAGTCAGCAACAAGGTGGGGAGTAGAGACTAGAGAGCATTCACCGCCTAAGGTTCTGTCTTGGCATAATAAAGGAATATTTCATGTGTGACACACACAGCCTATGGCATACACTAGCTAAAGCAGACTTCAAGCCACCAACAATTAACGTAAATATACAGTGTTTGCTTCAATTGAACTGTGTTTCTCCATCACACACTCCAGTCCTCACGGCACCTCAGCTCGAAATAATCCACTGCACATGCTAATCACTCGGCAATTGATTTGGCCCCTTTTGTTCCAACAATTTCTGTTAACCCCTGAATTGATGACGAAGTGAAGAAAAATCATTTAACAACTCAGGGTAGGTCAGTATGAGCAAAATTAATGGATTGGTCTTCATACAGTATGATCGTCTGAGCAAAATCTGTGCTTGTGCCATGTGCTTGTGCAGTGATTCTCCTTGCAAGCAAACTCCAGTCAAGTTTGACTAGCCCCAGGTGAACTGTGATAACCAGGCAGTCTGCAGCGATAAAGTTATCTTATCCCATCAAGAAGAAAATGCACTTAACCCTCTACACTTGGCACTGCTGTGTTATCAGCACCATAATGGAAATTGATAAAAGAGAGCTGTGTTATCATAATCCCAAATACATAACAGTGGGATAATGCTATTTTAGGAGGCTACTGGCTCAGGAAAATGCAGAAATGGAGAGGGCAGCAGGAGTGGGTTGCCTCTTGGATGAATGGAGATCAGATGTAATCGGGTTGTATTGATAGGGCTGCTCAGGTACATGCAACTAAAGCGTGAGTTTGTCAGAAGACATTCCTCATAACTGGCGAGATTGTTGCTGTCACAGCTAAGCAGTGGCTGACTCGGCAAGCTCCCGAGGCCTGCAGGAGGGTAGAAATAAACCCTGATAAGCATTGAACAGTGAGTGTGTGGGGTGTTGGGGTGGTGTGGGGGAGTATTATTAAAGTGAGACGCCCAAATATGTGGGTGTGAGATGAATGGGAGATTATTATAGACACTGTGAAAGGAGGTGAGAGGTAGAGAAAGGAAACAGAAGACTGTATAAACTTTTTTACATGCTGATGCTGTTTGTTTGTGTCCCAGTGCATTTTATAAAGCCTCGAACATTACACAGATTTAACAGGAGCAGCTAAAGTGGTGGATTAATTGGGCCGTTAGAAATGCTGATTAAAAAACGCTGGCTTTTTTTTTTTTTTCCCACATCAGTAAATGCTGACATGGATTTACCCTCCAGATTTGGTGGGAGTTTGCACATAAGCTCATTGAGTTCTAGCATAAAGTACTATATGTCTTTGAATTGATATGGTCAACAAACACACAGGCCTATCTGAACACTGGATTCATCTGAATGCTGGACTCGCTACTTCTTGCTTGCTACTGAATAAGGAGAATGAAAGAGAGATTGTCAGACTGACAGAGAGAAGATCAGTCATGACAAGGAGCAGTCACCATGGAAAATCCTGGACACATTGTAGTGTGTTGAGATTCCCTTTTTTTCCAGCCCACACTGTTTCTCGCTTATATGGCCAGATACCACACTGGGGTGTTGATTAAGTCAAGCTGAAGGCAAAAATCAAGAGCCCCCAGCTCACTGAGTAAGCTATCAGGTAACCCATCTCTCTCACTTATTCAGTCAGATACTGTTGCTGAGAGCAGCTATTAGAGCCTGGGCTTTAGCCCTCAAAGGCACTCAGCTGGGCAGGTACCAGGATGTGGAGCAAGAGAGGGTGTAGTGGAAAAGGAATGAGGATATGGCAGTACTGGGAGGTGGAAGAGGGTAAATGATCTCTGAAGGCCATCCTATTAATGGAGGCTTTTCATTAGCAGCAGTAATGCAAATGATTGGTGGGGCTAATGAGCTCGAAGATTCACGTGAACAAGGGCTCTGTGGAGCAGCAGCGTGTGGTGATGATCACAGTGGGAGACAAAGGTGATGAGTTTTGAACATCATATCTGGTCATGATGAACATTAGACTCATAAGAGAACCGGATGAATATAGTGAGAAACGAACAAGCTGTTAGGTTGACGAGTCAATTGTGCACCAACTCAGTATAGCAGGCCGCTACATGCAAGAGAGCCCGAGATGAATGGTGGAGGGGACGGATGCATTTCACAGTCAGTGGACTGATGTGAGGGAAAGCATGGAGAGTGTCTTCATTACCTTCTCTAAAGTGCTTGCCCACTCCCCATGTGTAAGCACTTAGATTAGAAGATGATGAAGTGCAGCTCACTCTGTGAAAGCCTGGCATCCCTTTATCAGATGTTACGAGCTTTGCATGATATTCCAGTATTCACTTTAAAGATCACCAGCACTGACTGCTGACTTGTTTTTAATGTTCACTCTTGCGTGTTAAATGCACCCTTGGTGGCTGCTGCAAACCTTGCATGTTGAGGGATTCAGCCCAATTTACAGCGTGGTGTAGGCAGGGTCAGTTCTGGCTTTGGACTGTCTCAGAGGAGCTGCTGATGGAGGACCACAGGCCACTGATTGATGGTCAAGGACAATGAACCCCTCCCCCACCCCAGCCCATCTCTGAAGCTGCATCCTCAGGAGGATTTGGCTGCTGCCTGGCTGACTGCCTTCGGTGTGCCACTTGTGACAGCCTGCTTGGAGGATGCTACCCACTCATGAATCATCTGCTCAAGAAAAATGCTTTAATTGGAGATATATTAACTATGCAAAAACATGGCTCCTTTTGTCTTTTACATCCTGTTATGGGTGTAACAGGTTAAAAGGCTCAAATGAGACCATACATATTAAATGGGCCACACAGTGTCTTATGTCAAAAATAATTAAATATCCACTTTAAACAATGTCTCAGACAATCTTCATAATGCAAAATAAATCAAACAAAAAGGGATTGGGATCACCACCAAAAAAGGTAAAGAAGTAAAGATCCCACACCAGCTATGCAGTTTTTTTTATTAACAAACATGGATGTAATATCTGGATGGATGTTTTCACAAACACAGTGTGTTCAAATAGTAAAAAAGACAAAAAAGGGAAGGAGATCATGCAATTACAGTACATGATGAATGATGATGTTCCAGTGAATTAGAGACCAGTGCCTAATACCCAAGGTGATACTCAATGGAAACCCTGCGTGGAGCTTCACTGTTGCATATTTCAGTGTGATTCATTGTCTCTGTCAACAGTGACTGAGGTTCAGGCCCTTAGCATTTGTTGTACATATGATATGTGGGTGACACAAATGCTGTCTTTGGAGATTTGGGAGGGAAGAGGCATAGGAGAGATATCGGCTCATTCTCTCTCCCAGCACACTATTTAAAGCAGATGGCTCCAGTCCAGTCAGAGAAGAAACTCACGGATACTTATTTTCATGCAACTCTGCCTTGTGCCAGGGAGGTTTTAGTTTTTCATTTCAATTCTGTTGTAAAACAGTAATTGAAGTGTAGCTCTTTTATCTGCACTTATCTCCTCTGCTTCTTTCCCTTTGGAGCTCCACTTGTCTTCCCACCACTTCCGCATCTTGACACTGTTGGTTTCTCTATGATATATTGTCTTGGATTCTCTTAGTTCATTGTGACTCACTGCTGATGTGCATTGCAATTAAATTCAAACCCCAGAGTCTGTCAGCTCCCCCCTCTCCGGTGCTGTCCACGACTCCTGCAGCCTCATGCTCGCACCCCTTTCATTCACTGTCTTTTTTCCCCATCTCTCTCTTCCTTTGATTGCCTCTTCTTCTCCGCTGTCTTTCGTTTGCACTCACTTTCTGCATGTCTCTTACTGTTTTCCCCTTCTATTCCCTTCATATTAATAAGCAGAGTAATTGTGTTGCAGGCAGTCCCTGCTTGGGGAGTTAATTAAAATGGCAAAGTTACAACCCACACAGTCAAAACAATGGAGGCCCCTGTTTTTTTTACAGTGACATGTGGAGATATTAAACAAGTGCAGACTTCTAACAGTTAGGAGGCAAGGACCCAATAACATGACTAAACTCTGACTTGCTTTAACGTTGCTCTCTCTGAAGTACTAAGGTGTTCATTGTTATAATAATAACATTGAAAGATTACTGACCTGCCACAAGATATGACATGTTATAACATATTGTCACAATGGCATCTACTGTGCCAGAAACTACAGTGAAAGTGATCTGATGACTGGAAAACAGAATATAGTGCATTTCTGCCTATTTCCCCCACACACACGTTTGTGCGCCATTCATAACGAGGACTCTCATAGACATAATGCCATAGTTCCTTATCCTAACCTTAACCATCACAACTAAACCCGATCTAACCCTAATCCTTAAACCAGGTCTTAACCCTGAAAAAGCCCTTTAAAGAAGTGAGAACCACCCAAAATGGTCTCTCCCCAAATCTTCCTCACTTAGTATGGTTTATAAAATGTTTGGTCCTTGCAAAGCCACAAATAGTACACAGACACATATACACACAAACCAGCATATGATTTTGCTAGCGAGGCTAGCACAATGCAGCTCACTCAGGCTTCAGCAACACTGGGCCGGCTGAGGAAGACAGGAGCTGTTGCCATGGTTACATTTCTCGGCTCGCTCTCACAGCCCAGGAAAACTGTGTCATTATCCTGTACTTTAGATACGAGGAGAGAGAGAGAGAGAGAGAGAGAGAGAGAGAGAGAGAGAGAATGAGGCAGAAAGGAGAGACAAAGATAGAAAACAGGAGAGAATTGGAATGGGGGGGGGGGAAGCATTCACGCAGGCCAACCATGCATCTCACACACACATCATCAAAAATTTGCTCCCGTTTATGTCCCTCGATTTACTTCTCCCACTACCTCCCTGCTTTTCATTCTGTCAACAGAGCTTTAGTTTTCACCTTAATAGGTAAACAATGTCAATTCTGACATATACCACTTGGAAATATCAGGTGAAGCGGTGTTGTGTCTGGTGATAATAGGACATGTCTTGGTTTATTTCACATTCTCCTTGGCATCTACCGTGAAAGTTGTCACCAACAAGCTGTTGTAGGGAAATAAGATCAGTCTCTTTATTATTGTGTTTATTTTAACACAGCAGCAGCAATGTACCATTCCTAATAACAACCAGCACAGGCTCTTAGTGAATAAGTGCATGTATTCCAATAACAACGGCACAGTGGAATCCTCGTCTATGCAACGTTCAACAATGAGCCGTTTTGAACTTAAAATATTCACAAAGAAAAGTAATGCATTATAATTGCATGTGTATGGGTACCGTAAGTGCTTGTGCGTGTGTGTTTATGTTGTTGCTTCGCTCGGCGTGTTTGTGCAACGTGAGGTCCACATGAGAGGAGTTACATTGTGAACTAATTACATGGCCGTGTAAATAGAGGCACCCTGCTGATATGGACTGTGCACCACATGATTTCCCTTGGTAGAGCAAAGCCTGCTTGTGGTGCCTTGCTCTGTGTGTGTGTGTGTGTGTGTGCATCCTTGTTTTGGTATCTTTGTGATACAAATGTATAACCATAGAGAGTGAGGACATTTTTGGAAAGTGAGGACATTTTGGCAGGTCACCCTGTCACGCCTTACTGTAAAAAGGCTTTTTGAAGGTTAAGACTTGGTTTTAGGCTTAGGGTTAGAATTGGGTTTCGGTTAGGGTTAGGTTTAGGCATTTAGTTGTGATGGTTAAGGTTATGGTAAGGGGATATTGAATCCCCTTATTCACTGTTTTCCGTCCCGCCGTCTGCCATGCTGTACAGCTAACCTGTCCACACACGTTACCCAAAGCTCGCTCCGTCTTCTTCCGCTTTGTAGGCTGTGACGTAAGCACGTTGTATCACACTAAAACGAATCCGTGCGAAACTCGAGCTTTAAATTTAATTAAACAAGGCTTCGAGGCAGAGGAAATTCCTCGATCATTTTTTGTAATTGAGTTACTCGAGTTACTCGAGGAATCGTTGCAGCCCTAGTCCTCACTACAAAACTGCACAATTGTGTGTGTGTGTGTGTACCTGGTATTCCTTATGTTTTCACAGTATGGGGGCTTTTCTTCCTAAGAGAGACAAAATCAAGTTCCCATAATGTAAATTATAACATTTTAACGTGAAGACATTTTTTAAAGTTAGGGTAAGGTTACAGAAAATAAATGTAAATTAATGCAATGTTCTCTGAAGTCATGGAAACCAGTGCGTGTGCTTCTTTTTTTGTGGCTTTTTGAGGACCAAACAATTTACAAACCATTCGGAGTGCAGACATTTTTGATGGTCCTCACATCTTAACAGGACTTTTTCGGGGTTCCGACCTGGTTTTAGGGGTAGAAGTAGGTTGAGGTTAGGGTCAGGGTTAGGGTTAGAGGTAGGAGGTCATGGTAAGGGACTAGGGAATGCATTATGTCTATGAGGGTCCTCACTGTGAATGAAATGCAAATATCTGTGTGGGTGTGTGTTTACGCATGCATATGACTTGTACATGTATTGACATAAACACGATGTATATGAGTGTGTGTGCGCGTGTTTGTAAGTCCCGACAGCACATGTGCTCTGTAACCTGTGAGCTGAGCTTTACTGAGCTACAACCTAAAAGAGTGTCTGTTTTCAGCAGCGCAGAGTATGACCCCTCTCACCATCAAATGAAAGGCTTCCCCCCTTCTCCCCGTCATCGCTCACCTAACACAGCTCTGCAGAGAGCCTTGTTCACATCACTGTGATTGTCTGCTGGTCAGAGAAACATAGACGCCACAAAACAAAGTCCCATCCAGTCCAAGTGCAGCCCTCGTCATATCTTCTTTCCAATGATGACTTTTTTTTTCACCCTCTAATGAAAGACAGTTATCAGTGGGGCAAAGTAAAAAAGGAAACTGCTTTTATTTCACTTTAGTGTTTCAATACATTAAGTTTCTTGTTGGTTTTCAGATTAAAACTCCTGCCCACCCACACTGGTGTTTTCAATCATTCATCTTGACTAGACCATCAGTCTAAAGATTTGGTTCAAATGACTCAAAGTTACAAGTCCATGTTCCAAAAAAGAACAATTATAGAGTAAATGGTCCTGCTCTTACACATGGACCACAAGAATGAGAAAGTTAGTCAGACTGTACACACGTCAAATCACCCTTGAGAAGAGGATTCATTAGGCATCTCAAGTGAAAACACTTTTGTTTGTGGACTTTAAATATTGACTTCAAGAACTATATGATAAGCTAATAAAAGACTCATTATTAAGATTAAACCTCTGCTTTCCCTCCCTCTTGATTGTCCATTAGCCTTTTTCCAATAATGCAGTGTTTTTGGCCTGTCAGTGATTCTTCCACAGACACATCTCCCCTCTAATTCTCGCACATGGTTTTATTTGGTTGAATTTTAGGCCCCAACAGGAACATATAACACAGCAAACAGAAACTGGCCATTTGCTCAGCAGCGGTTTGGACAGGAAAAGCACAGGTGTGACCGAGCAGAATAACAATGGCTCGTTGCAGTTCATGTGAGTCAAGACAGGGTGACCAGCATACTTATCTGAGGAATCATCATTAATTCAATTATTTAAATCTGTGGTTTTCCGGCAGTGGAAAGGGCTCGTTGAGCATTATTTAAAAATTAAAATAAACAGGGAGAAAGGTTTGTGTTTCACTTCATTCCCCAAGTGTGTTTATAAAGCTGCCATCGGTAGATACCCAAGTTCACAAAAAAAAAGACGAACTTTACAAAGCAGCGGCTACAACTGCAAGTTTCAGTGGAGCAAACGAAGAACGAGTACATTTACTATTAAAAATGTGAAGTATTTATAGTGAAGTACAGAATGTGAATACTTCATCCACCACATTTCAGAATGTTTTTAAGTGTCAGGGGTCCCAGCCCAAATCAGCAACAGTTTAACAGTAATTGCAGGTTATACAATGTAATTTGGAAGCACCATACCAAGCTGACTGCGGATTTTTAAATATGCAATTACAGCTAATCAGAGCTTCTTTTGTGTCCTGTCCACAGCGCCCAACACTGCACCCTATGGGAGCAAAGGAAATGCACACGTCCCACTGGCCTGCCGATACCTGGTCCTGGCTCTCTCGTCCTTCATCAGCGTGTACTAGTCCAGCCTGGACACAGTGACTGTCGAGCATTTAGGAATCCTTTTTGACACTGCTGATGGCTGCAATCCAATCTGGTACAGTTTCTTGAAAAGCTGTGAGGGGAAAATAATAAGTTTACTTATCACTTTATGTGGGGATTTTTTTTTCTTTTGCTTCTCTGTGAAAGTTCTGTCATGTAAATACTATGATTTTTTTAATTATGATTATTATTATTATTCTTTTATTGTTATTATTTCCTCTCCTGTTTTTTTTTTCTTTTCTTTTCTGTTTGATTGCCCCCCCCCTAGTGAATCAGTGCTCACCCTCATCCCTAATTCACCTCCAATCATATCAAAATCCTGCATAACCTCCCAAATGAGCTACTTTCATGCCTCTCCTTCTAGGAGGCAATGGCGCAAAATTGACATTTCCGTTTTTGTACATGGCTTAAAAGAAGCAATTGTGCCAGTATGAAGAATTACCATACCAATGTTGTATTGAATGTATTATGGGTTGTTGAACAAAGGGAAGACATTTAGAGTCTGAACAATACAAATTCTGATTATGGAGTATGTTTAAAAATACAGGGAGAAAAATGGAGGAGAAAGCAATGTAACTTTAAAGGCAGGGCTTTTTCGGGACCTGTATTGTCATGATTACTCACTAAGTGGATAAACAGTGTTAAAGGTGTGTTTTGTTGTATTCTAAAATGGGTCCTTCAGTTACAATGCCTGCCCAGCAGCCTTGATCAGGCAGCCATTAAAGTAGCAAAGTATCCTGTATTGTATCTTTATATTTTGATATCGTGTAGGCTTTTGTTTTAAAGTGGGACCAGCTTTTTTTCTGATTTGAGCAAGAACAGGAACACGGTTCATGACTTTGTACAGTGTAAAGGGAGGAACATCGCTGCCCTATGTTTACATTTTTCTTGATAATAGAAATGATAAAGTTTATTCTTCATCTCCTTTTTTTTTCAGTGAGTCCACATGCAGTATGTGAGTGTCAAAAACTAACTGTTGCAGCTGAGAAGAAAAAAAAAAAGCAGAGCCCCGGTTCACCTGTTTCAAGTTTTCCTCTTGTAGATGCAGTAACAGTATCTGAACCAAGCCACCTCTCGTAGGCATTTGAGCAAGTGTTTTTTTGTCTCTGAAATTGCCGTGTACTGACTGATCATCTTTTGGCTCAGAACTGCACACTGTAGGCTGCTTTAAGTTTTTGGCTGCAACGTTTGGCATGATGCGTAGATCATTTAAAGCTGCATTTCTGCAGTGCAGTATTTTATTTCAGTCACAGATATGTTATGTCTTAAACATATTACATATAGTCTGTGGTACAGTAACTATACATTATATACTTCACTGTACCTTTTAACAAAAAAAAAACAAAAAACTGAAATGTACAGAGCCAAAGCTCGTGTCTACATAACTCAAGATTTCTGGAAAATAAGTACGTGATCCACAAAAGTACAAACAAACTTTAATCTAAGTCCTTCTTGTGTCAATTATAAGAGACAAAACACGAGGTGTTTACACCACTGTCTAATTTAGCACGTTCAACACAAACAGATGATCAGTCCACAGATCAACAGAAGAAGAAACTATTTCATCAAGGATTTAAAATAACAAAAAAACGTGTTATTGTTTACTTTAGGACAAGCCTTTCAGCATGTCACATTCATCTTCGAGTATCTTCAATCCATGGTGTAAACAGAGACGCTGTACTCTAATGCCTTAAAAGTACCACAGACATGAAATCAACCTCCTGTAGAAGGACACTTTCAGATGCTCTTAAAAAAAAATGTACAACTCATTTATTTGAAACGCTACCGATGACTGAGTGTCACTAACCACTCAGATTAGATTAGGTATAATAGTCATCGTTCAGCCTATTGCTCTGGCATTTTCAAATAAGCCAATTGCATCTAATGAAAATGCAGTATTAGCTGTGCAGGCTGACATGTTTGCAAGTCTTCTTTGGATTTGGATTGTGTTGCTTTTTTTTTTTTTTTTTTTTGCCCCCGATCAAGGACTAACTTTTCCTGAGCTCACACAGCATTTTCACACGACCTTGTAACTGCAAACCTGAAGAGAAATAGCCATCGCAGTTAAAAGACTTAAAGCACAAACACTGTTCCTACACTGTTATTAATTTTACGTTTTGTAGTGCTTTGTTTTGAGGTTTGCTAGACTTTTTTTTTTTATTATTATTATTATCATTATTATTGTTGGTACTGAAATTGTACTGAAAAAAATACTGCACCATATGATCTTGTTTAAATGTTAAAGTATAATGAAAATGGGTCAGAAATATATTTATTCAATTCCTTTATTAAATCAATGTATAAAAGCTACATTTGAAACATGTAAAACTGAATATGTGACATTTATTTGAATGAGGCTCAGTATGGCATAGTTTATAATGTTGTTGGGTTCATTTAGATGCCATAACTGTTGTTGATTTTTTTTTTTTTTTTTTTTTGTCAGAATACATTAAAAAAAAAAAACAATGTTTGCAATCAAATTACCTACTTTTTGAAACAGAGAGAGTGTGAACCAATATAACAGTATTATAGAACAAAATCAATGTGTGTATATTTGGAGAAAATAGGATACCTTTTGATCTTTAGAGCCAGTGTGTAGTCATAGTCTTCACACACTTGCGTGTTTGACGATGTGCAGAGTATGATTGTGCTGCATGTCAAAGTTAACCTGTGTTTTTGAGGTGGCCATTTTACAGGTATTCATCGTTTTATTTTTAAATGGAAGCGATTTTTCCAAAAGGCTTTTCTTTTGTTTTGTTCTCAAACTGGTCTAAAATACAGTACATACCTCCTAGAGATTAGCAGGCCGTGTTTGTTTGTTTTCTTTAAAACAACTTTGCTCACTTACTAAAACTGCTGTTCAGAATCCTGATTATTGATTATTATTGTGGCACATTCGTGACAGTCTGGAGTTTTGTTGGTTGCTCGTCAAAGCCGTTCAGACCATGCTAGTATTCTTTATGAAACGTATTGGATGTTGATTATTTTTGAATTACGGTCTTAACCAATCCCTTTTATCAAACCACTGTTATTTATAATAAAAGTCTTCATGTTACAATAACATATAATCCATATCTGAGTTAATAAGCACTTAAAGAGGTTCGTCCTTTTTGCTGCAAGACAGTTTAAGACCCAGCTTGCACTTGCAACAGTGTCCTATTTTCTGAAAGCTTTTACACATTTTAATTACCTAGAAGTGGATTTGAACTGATCTGCTGCTTCTGTCGCTCTTTGCAATTATAACATCCACTGATGGCGACATACAGTATGTGTATCACAGTCTTACCACTGGATAACCAAACATATGTTTACACTACTCTCAAGTTTCATTTACAGAAAAAAAAACTATTTCTTTGTGAAAACATCTGGGCAAAAAGATTATAGATAAAAGATACTTTTGCATTTCTCATCTTATGCGAGCTTACATTTAAAGACACTTTTAGAAGTCACATCCATCCAGATGAGCAGAAGTAAAGAAATAGATTACATGGTAGTAAATATAGTTTTCTCACTTTGTTTTGTTGCAGAATTATGTTTGGTTCATTGTCTTGCTCTATAATTAAATGTATCTTAAGTCCTTTCCTCAATTCAGTTCAGCATATTAAATCAGCTTTAACTCCAATTTACAACATACATTAACTAAAAACCTGTTCATAAAATCACATTCAAATTTATGTCCTACACTTAAAGAAGACATCTGTTAACCATTAGGCTCAATCACATTGAAACTTAGATTTAATAATGTTCTTGATGATAAAAGTATCAGTTATGCTGGGTGTAATTTTGAGCTTAATTCCCCTCAGTACACCACTATCTTTTTCCGGACATCCCAAATTGTTGTATTGATTATGACCAACGTTTGTCCATGGCTCTGATCGATTTTCCCTTCTCTCCTCTCCGCTTCAAAAGAGCCTGCTTTTCTCCCATCGAAAGCTCTGTGTTTTTCACATCAGTTTAGCCTTTTAACCAACAAATTCAGTTCTCCCTGGAGAAACTCGAGGCTAAATCCCAGATTGGACATTCAGAGATATTTTATCTGTAAACAGTCGATGTGAAACGTAACCCCTGGGGAAGAAGAAACACCGGTAGTTACATGTACAAATAATTTTGTTCACTTATAAAACAACATGTGGCTTGCACATCTACGTGTAAACGCAAGAAAATAATATTAGTAAATAGTGAAACTATTTTGTCCGTTACTCAAATTTCTTGAGTGTATAGCAGAAACAAACGGATTGGCCTTGTTCTTTCAGTAGTTCTCATGGAGAGTGTAATCCCAGTTTTGAATATAATATTGGTAATATTAAAGGTGTTATTACATGGTGCAGGTGTTTAGGAAATAAAATAAAATAAAGACATGTAGTAGGATAGTGATACAATTATGTATTTGTGTGAGTTAAAGGAAGCTGATCTGGTTTTTTTGGATGCCAATAAAATATCAAGTGAAAACCACCTTGACTGACATATTTATATTGGGATAAAGCAAAAGAGATACACATGATCACCTGTACCTTTCGGTGTAAAGTAATTATAGTCATGAAAATGTATGCGACATTATCTCTACATCCATTTTCATATTTTAATGTGATGTTTGAGGTGAACAGCTTTCACGCTGATGTCTGTTACTTCTAGTGAGAAGAACGTGCTGGGCTCATTTAAACACAATGTACAAACAATGCTGGGATTACGCTCCAGGTTTAGGGACTCAATGGGTGTATCGGTCTGTTTGAACAGTCCAGCTTGAATTATCGGGTCTTCTTAATTGTGTTGTATTATGAGTATCTAATCCCTCCTCTCGGCCCTCACACACTGCGTAAATCCTCCTGAGCACAGATGGCCAGATGCCACAGTACATAGGATTAATCACCGTTTGCACTGCATCGCAATCATCGACTGAAGTGTGTCACTTAGTACGCGTGGTCTGAACTCATTTACAAAGTACTGCTTGTGCCATCCCATAATGCTGCTGGGGTAGATTATACTGTTTATGCAGCAGCAGCTCTGGCCTTTTTTGAGTAACCTTTGGCCCGAACACACTCACGACTGAAACATCCATGGCTGCGTGACCTTCCTCATGAACGTTCATCTGAAAAAAATTGTAGAGGCCACACCACACACCTGCACAGATCACCCCCCCCCCCACCTCCCGGCATCCACTTATAAATTTAACATAAGAGGATTTTGAGTTTTCACTCCAATGTGTGTTATTGCTGTCCCACCGCCATTTCAAAACATTTTTAAATGGCTCATTTTGTTTGAATGCATTTATCACAAGTTGGGATGTTATGCGATGAAACAAAAAAAGCTGTTTAAACTGAGTCTTGGAGGAGTTTGCGTACTGTACTGAATGTGCCTTTAAAGTATTCTGTCAAACATATCCAACCTTTATCCACAACTTAAGCTTAAACTCATGTGGGATTTTTATTTTATTTTATTTTATTATTATAATTTTTTTATTATTATTATTATTATTATTTTTGCTTGCTATTAGCTTGGCTGTTGATAACAACAAAACAGTCAGCACAGAAACAAACAACAGAACTCTACATTGGTCACAAATAATAAATAATTACTGTGCATCTATTTGTGCTTGTTTAAAGTGGCTCATGAGACAGTTTGGTTTTACAGTGATTGTGACACATAAGCATATACAAATAAAATACTGACTTAAACATAGTCATGTGTCATCATAATTCAATAACAATTCTTGGTGAATATTTAGGTTTTTCGATGTTGCCTTGTGGGTTTATCATGCAGGGAATTGCAAGCAGGGTACAAATCATTGTGAAGCCAGTCTATGTACAGAGTGTTTTGTTTTCACTCCTTTACAAGTGGAAGGGCCATATTTAAAAGGCACTTTTATTCATATTTCCATACTCTGTCTGACATTAACTTCAAATTTCCTGCTAAAGTAAGACAAAAAAAATTGCGTGGAGATAAAGTAAGACTCTGTACGTCAGTGTTAAAAAAATATAACAAACTCAGAGACGGTTGTGACTGTATGTTATTGCAGCGCTCGTGCTGTACTGCCAAAAGGAGCCAATGCAGGGGGGTGAGGCAATACATTGTAAGTGGCATTTACTGTGGCATTTGTAAAAGACTGACATAATGCAATGCAATGCAAAAAAAAATAATAATAATAATTTCACATGCCTTACAATGAAATTATTTTTTTTATTTGCATCGCACATATGCAATAGTAAATATGGTTTCAGCACATTTACGGTATGTGGTCCTTTGGCCACTGAAACCTGGGAGCCTGCAGTTTTCATTAATCAAATTAACAGACGTAAAACAGCATTATCCCGCAACAAAACTGAGGCTTCATATAGGTTATGGAAATGGCGACCATGTTGTCAGCGTGCTATTCGCAACGGTGTCTGTGGACAGCTTGAACAAAGAGAGAGGGAGAGAGAGAGAGAGACAGAGGCAGCAGGAGCTGTAAGGGAGGGAATCTTCCTGACCCTGCGGTTAATGAAAGCCATCCTGTGCCTTTGACAGTTTTAACTGGGAGACTGTGTCACACTCTTCACCGGAGCCACTGCCTGGCTCCTGAGTCACTGTCCAACTCCCCTGAGCAGCATTCTGAGTTGTCACTATCAAATAAATCTGTTTTTTTTTTTGAGTGCTAGCATTCAGTCTGCTAGATAGGTTTGTTGCACAGCGGGGGGAAAGCAATCCCTCCTGTCACAGTAAAGAACCACACACACACCCCGCAACCAGACTTTGGGCAAGTTTGATTCAACTCTAAATTGAAAAAAGAAGAAACAAACAAACAAATATATATATATATATAGGTGTTTTTCTTTTCTTTCAAATTTCTCAGTTGGTAAAAAAAACAGAGTAATTTCTGACTGGTATGACTCTCCGTTTTCTATGAAATCTGATAGTGTGGCAGCTGCCAAGGTAGGGGGGATGTATTAAATTGAAAAAAAAAAAAAAAGGAAGAAGCTGCATCAAGTATTTGTCAACCTGTCCCTCATTATTTCCACTGGACTGGAAAATAAGTTGCCAGTCAATGATGCAGAGCCTGAGATAATGCCTGGGTTTTAAAGCAAGCTATCTAAGCCAGGTCTCTCCATGATGCCAATAACTGAATCTCAAACTGCAGAGAGTTTTCTCGTGAAGCTCCCCAGCAATTGTGGGATTTCATGAAAGATTGAGCATGTTGCCATAGAGAAAAGTGTCACAATTTCACTGGCAGTGAATGTTATCCTATTTCATTTTGTTGTCGTTCCTCAAAAAAGGCAGAATTATAAACACCGGGCGACACAGCAAATCTGTTTTTTGTTTTTTGTTTTTTTTTTTTTGTAGCACCATCATCATATAGAGTGTGTCTTCAGTGTTTTATTTGTTTAAATGGAGTAACCTTTACACGCAAATTCATTTTGTTGTAAATGGAATATATTCACTCACATTGTTGCTTTCCTTTTACAAAAGAGTGGGAATGGACAAAATACAACTGAGAGGCCCATATTGAAAGTTTTGTGTATGAACTTTTATTATTATTTATTTTATTTTATTTTTTTTACTTCTTCAAATGTTTATGCTGAAAAACAGTGTGGTGAGAAGTCTGGAAATGAAATGTTTACTTAATTGTGTATGAGGGTCCTTTAGCCGCCAGGGGTATAGCTGTGCTTGTATAGACTCTAGATCACTGGAATGACATACAGTATATGGCTTTAAGTGGCACTGATATATCTTAACATAATATATATGAATATATATTGATATTTGTTCACAAAGAAGAAAACTCATGTACTGAATTACTTTAAGGCTTACATTGTGTATAGCACGTATGCAAGTACATTTTCATCATGTTTGATGTAATTTTGTAGCAGTGGTTTGATACTAATAAATGGCAATTGATGATGGAATCAGAGAGAGTGTGTTTGGACTGATGTGGCCTTTACAGAAGCAGCACTCATGGTGTTGTCACGCTGGTTCCAGAGAGAAGGTCTCACTGAACTCGCTCCCTCTGCAGCCATACGGCACAATAATTTATTCATAACACATTACTGACTAAAAATATCCACATCGTTCCTTTTTATGAGCAGATACATTGTGATTTTCCTCTGAGTGGTTCGTAACCAGCAGCAAGAGGATAAAACATTAGATTTTGTCTATATAAAAGCAACTTTAATGTGCTTTTATATAGACAGTCATACACTTTCCATTTAAAGGTAAGTACAAATCATACATGGGTTTTAGTAAACATGAGGCAAAATAGTAAATTAAACAAATAAATTATTATTTTTAAAGACTGTACTCACTATAATCACAGAGAGGGTACATTTGTGAGGCAGCTACAGATTGTCCTGAAGAGAATTATAACATAACTAGCTTTACAAAAAAGATTCCCAACATTTGTTATTTTCTTTTCTACATCACCATGACCGTTCCCTTAATTTAAAGCTACTATATGTAAGTATTTCCTAATGATGCACTGCCATTAGCATTAATAGTTGTTTACTGAGAAATTAAAGACCTAATATTGTGAGTTTAGCATCAAACTAGTTTCCTTTTTACACAGAAATTGTTCTGCAGTGGTAAAACAAACAAAAACGTTTTGTTTGTCTTTGTGTCTGTTTCTGTCACATTCTACTTGTAATGGTTTCTGTCTCTAAGCAGCTCTGCCTTTTTCATCCTCTCATGTTGGACTGAAGGCTGTCTGGACACTGCAATGACTCACTCGCGTCTCTTCAAACACAAGTTGGTGTTATGAGAAAGGACAGATTAGATTTTAGCCTTGGTTGATAACAATACAATGACATTAAGACACACTGGTATTTCGGAAAAGATAGATAGACTGAGGTACTTTGTTGATCCCAGACTGGGAAATTATTCAAAAGCAATCCAAATGAAGTCAAACAAGAATGCTGATGGCAGTGTGGGGTCAAAAGCCAAGACAAAATGACCGACAGGACGTTCATATCAGTCTCTCACATCACAGCAGTCTATTTTGTAGTTGTTGAAACATTTTATTTTAAATCACAAATGTCAGCCTTCTTCTGAAAAAGAGAAATGTTGGTAAAGGACAGTTTTTTGGTTACGTCGTCACCATGTAATTCCGGTATGATGCACCAAAGCCGCCCATGGATGCATCACACCTGTGTATTTACCTTAACCAGAATTTCTCCCAGATCAAAGTGGGGGCTCGTCATCATCCTGCATTCGCCCAAATGCAAGATTGGTATTTTGTTCGTAACTGAACTCAGTCTGACTATCAAGCCAGACGGGCAAAAGAGGTGAGGAATAAGAGAAAGTGCAAGAAAGGGAAAGGGAGAAGTGATGGAGAGAATAGCTGAACTAACTAAGGAAAACCATGCTAAGAAAAACTAGGAACAAACAGTACTTTATGCAGCAGCATTAATTATTCATAATGCACGTGTGTCAGTCAGGAACAGTAAGGAATAATCTTTCCTGATATTTCTTTTCCACATAAAGTATAACATCCACATTTGTTAAAAACCCTATAATCTGTTTCAGCTGAACTTGGCAAAACCATCAGTCCATAACCAACAGACTCATCATTTACTTTCATTTATTAAAGTTTTTATCAAACTTTTTACAGATGACAAATCATTTGACCCAATTAAATAATATGAATCATGGCAAGAGAAGAGGTGTGCATATTACAACATTTCTCGCAATTTTACTGCCATTTCGGTAAGTTACAGAACTCTTACAGACTGATGTAACAGACCGTAACGCCTAATATTCATTTGAATGTTATTTTGTTATTTATTAAGTGTTTGATTTCTGCCTGGGTGCTTTTCCCGCAGTGTTCTCATTTCAAACGGCATTGTTTTTGTGTGCAAAATGGCACAGCCAAGGTGCAGTAGTGTGATGCGATCAGCCTTCAAACGTATTAGAATTCAGTGTACCATTAAAATGATTTTGAGGCTGTTATTCCAAGGTAAAATAATGCTTAATTTTGCCAAAATACTTTTAAGACCTCAAAGAAGACTATTTAATACAATTTAATGCTCAGCATAATAATGAAATGTTTAATGCATGACGTGGAAACAAAATGACTGCAAAAATTTCTATTATTTCTTGTATCAGCTGAAGAGAATGCACTCTGCCACCCTGACACCCATTTCCCAGCCACTCTAAAAGCCAGTCACATTGATAATGAGGAGTTTGATAAGATGAAAAATGGTTAAATCCAGCGGCTGAATTATTGACTGGAACCAAAATGTGAGGACAGAATTCCTGTGGGACAAGAGTTGAGTGGAAGCTGCTCTACACTCTAATTGCCCCCTCCGCCCACCTACTTGCTCTTTTCTCTGCAGCCTTGTGTTGAGTGTATCGGAGCACTGATGAACTCTACAACACACTTAAAGTCTTCCAGTAATTAAGGCCCATGGAGATTGTCAAGATAATGCACTGCACAACAATACACTGCATAAATTCCAGAGACGTAAACAACAGGTATGGCCACATAGCTTACTTGTTGTGTCCTTGCAATTTTTCGGTCTACCTTTTCACTTGATGAGACAGCAGAGGAAGAATATGGGAGTATGGAAATGTGAGGTGATGGAGTTCATGCTCCAGAACTATTAGTAACAGAGGCTGACGCCAGGAAGAAATAATTTGTAAAAAGAAAGTTTATAATAATGAGACTTACGTATCTCAGTGGGATCATCATGACATTGTGATATCACCTCAGATGTTTGTCAAAAAAAAACAAGAAAAACAAATCTATATTGTTTTTCGGTTTTTCCAAATATGCCGCTGCTAATAACATCCTGGAAAGGTAGTTCAACAGTCATAAGATCACATATACATGACAAATTGTGTATATGTAAATCAGTGTATCAATGGGGTGATCAGTGGTATGTGGTGCAACTGGGACTGTCAGGATCTGGTTTCACGTTGCTTCCTGTCTTTTGTTTTGTGTTGTGTATTTCCTGTGGAGGTGCTCTTGTGTTTTGTGTTTTCAGGAGACTTGACTGTGCGGCCGGGCGGAGTCTCCTCCCCTCGCACCTGCAGCTCATTGCCTGATTGTGTGTCGTGCCTTCTTATACCTTGGTCTGTGCTGCTACAGCTGTCGGCGCGTCTCACTTCAAACGTGACAACTGAACGAGTCAGATCTGTGCGTTATCTCTGCACCGCACTGCATGTCGAGAACCTTTTTCCCTCCTGTTTTTGTAATGCTGCATTTTTTCCCTTGCAGTTGTTTTTCGAGGACATCTGCCCAGCCAACCAGTCAGTCTTCTCGCCTTGTGTTAATTCCCCGTGGTTTGAGTATAATTTTGGATTTAGTTTTTTGTAAATAAAGACCCTGTTTTTTCCCTTTTAAATCAGTCAGGTTTCCACTCCTTTTGGTCCATACATATCCCTTAAACCAAATCATCACAGGGACAAATGTCCGAGACAGATCACACCAGCTGTGTCGTCCAGGTGAGGGCGTGTCATGATTTAAGACCTGAAACATCCAATTAACCTCGCTTCATCACTGAAGATGTGTGCAAGTTGCACCAACAGGTGTTTCAATTGGACAATTAACATCCATATTTGTCAGAAGGTCATCACCATGGTAAAATGAGCAGAGAGCACACTGGTGGCATAAATGCCAAAATTAGAGCCATTTCAAACACTTTTCTCTTCTGTGGGTGCAGCTTGTATTTTAATCACACTTAAAGGTCATTATGGAATTAATGATGAAAAAATATGTTGCCTCCCCCCAGCTTTGAGAACCATCAGTCTAATATTGCAACATTACACTATAACACTTTGGATTTTTTTCAGAATAAATTCAAGATGTGCTTTTATTGCCGAAAATTAGGAAGCAAAACTGCATTTTCTGTGCAGCACTTTGGATGAGAGGTTATGTATACTTGTCATCAATCATTCAGACTTTAGATACTGTGTATATATATATTCATACAAAGCAATGCAACCCAAAGTGCTTCACAGGACAAATAGCAAAACAAGGAACAAAGAACAAACAAGTAAATGGATAAAAGGCCCTTGTTAGAACAAGGGCCTTTTTGCACGGAGTTTGCATGTTCTCCTTTTGTGTGTGTGTGGTTTTTCACCAGGTTCTCCGGCTTCCTCCCACAGTCCAAAACATGCAGATTTTAGGCCAATTGGGCACTGTAAATTGCCCGTCAACCAACACACGGACATATTGCTCTGTTCTGGTCTAACCCATTGAGAACCAAGCAATCAGTACGCACATTTGCTGTTTCATCGAGATGTAGTAAATTTCTAATACGCATAGTGAGGGTGCCTTTCATAACCATAAAGTAAGCCTGGCAGGTCCTGTCATCAAAAGTGTGCCTGCAGCCACCTTCCCAAGATGAAAAACAAATGAAACACTTTGAGGCTGAGCTGAGTCCCCTCCTGCTCTGCAACTCCATCTGTCACTCCCAGCGACTTATTCTAAGCAAGAGTGCTTTCCTGCATGACCTCCATCACAGCGAGCAAGATGAACGAGGTGGGTCTGGTCTCTGTCCTCTGTCTTCTCTTTGCCAAGGCAGCAGGGGCACTGAAGCATCGAGAACACCTGCAAACTGAGAGTAATGAGGCAGCAGCCCGCGCGACCGCCCATCCTCCCTGCACTAATCAATCCAGCCACGCATTAACCAGAAAACTGCAGCTCGCAGGAGTTGCCATTTTATACCTCCACAAACCTTTGTCTGGTTTCTGAAAGTGGTTAAGTGGAGCTTCTATATGATCTCACTGACTGCCTTCTCGGTTTTAGGTTTTCTTTGTTTAATAAATTTGAGTCAGCAGGTCAGCAGAGGCCTAATATTTCAGAATTTGCACTCATTGTTAATTTTAATTCATGATTGGTTATTTACAGCATGTCTAAGGATAATTATACACTTTGTCAGTGAGGACTTTGTTGGGAAGCCAAACCTTTTAAACATGGAGCCCAGCTGTAATAACCACTTTAATGTGCGTGTTGAAAGATATACAATTTCAGAAATAAAGTAAAGCGGACTGATTATTAACCTGCACTGAATTTTTGTATCCCCTGCTCTCACAAAAACAATAATATACAAAATTAGGGAATTATTGATCCTAGTCACGTGTGTTAATCAGAGTCATTATTTAAGGTTCGGGAGGATTTTCAGAATTTAAACTGGTTCCAGGGCACTCTTAATTTTAGGAATGGCTGATATACAGTATATACTGTATGAAGAAAAAAAGAGCACAGGAGTCGTGTGTGGTGCAGAAGAAGACCAAGAACACACCAAGAACACTCTGACAAATACACAATTCAGCAAAAATGATGATGTCATGATGAGACCCCACTTTGGCACAACCCAGCTCGTAAAAAAATGGGAGTTACACTTTTTTAATGGAAAGTGAATAGATTTTAATAAATAATGCTAAGGCAACACAAAATGAATACTGAAAATAACTAACCAAAACATTTAATTAAGATTTAATGTGGTAAGATGGTCAGAGACAGGTCTTAAGCACAATGTGGAGGCTGACCAGGTGTTCCCAGTTGCCCACATACCTGCAAGACAGACCGACAAGACAAACTCAGAAACACAGCAGGAGGACTGAACCAACATGTACGGTACATGTATGCAAATCTTATGTGTTATTATTTTAATCAGACTCAGGCTGAGACTATTTTAGTGGATTTTCTAGTTCATGTTTCAGTGCAAATACTGTGCTTAGCCTTCATTCTTACACATGTCCTGACAGATTATCACCCCCCCCCAAACAACCTCATGCTTTGCTTTTTCATCTCATTACATGAATGGTGTATGCAAAAAAAAAAAGAGATGCTTTCCATTCCAATTGAAATGTCTCTCTTACCTTCTTTTCCGCCGCTTCAATCGCCTGAAATCTCCTTTTTTTTTGCATTTTCTTTCTCCTCTCCTCCTGCCCGCATCTAAGACAGCAGCCAGAAATGCACAGGAAAAGACATGGTGTCACACAGTGCACCCCCAAACCCCACCCCACCCCCGCTGCACACACCCCTTCAAAAAAAAAATCATGGCACTATGTCATTACCCAGCCTTGACTCTCTAAGAACAGTCACATTCAAAGACCGTTTTTCAGGAGCAATCTCCCCAGCACGACGATGGCTAATGGAAATTTAATCAGCAATGAGAGATGACAGCAGCCATAAAGCGACAGATGATAAATAGAAGAAAGATGCAAATGGTATTTATTTTGGACAGGCCATACTGACAAGCCTGTTAATGCCCCCTCATGCAATTTCTCCCCGAAGCTCCTTTTTGATTGCTCTAAAGTTGTATGCACCATATTTCACAGCCCATATCATTCAAGGAACAAACTGTTTTATTCATAAAAATGTTTTGAATTTCACTGCTGAAAGTCTCCCGCTAGTGGTGCTGAGCACCAATGCAGTAAATTAATAAAGAGCAATGTAAATCGCTGCAGTCATTACATAACAGCAGCACTTCACAACTGGAAACACAAGCAACTTAAACACCACCTAAATTCTTTAGGACTGAAATTAAACTCTCTGTAGCTCTGTAACCTGTCCCTCTGAATAAAAGGATTAAATTAACCATAGAGTGACATTTATTTTAATTGCGCACGTTGCGATGACACATTTATCAACATGAATGACTGTGCAGGCAGCCCACACATGAGGAAGAGTCTGTATTTCATCTCACGATACCCTCACCCTTGATTTCAGCAACAGTTTCAAAATCTTTCATGAGTCTAGTCGGTTTTCTTTGTTGGTGACATTTACAGTTTAATCACACATATTTCCAGGTGGAAGTAAAATATGAATATCACACTGCATTAAAAAAAAACAAAAAAAAAAAACATCTAGAACTCAAATTACATAGATATGGGACACAACTACCATCAAAACTATTTCACCAGGTGAACTAAGACGTTGCCCTGAATGATACATCATCTTCATCAGTTGATGAGGTATTGCTAGTTATTATGCTAGATCTTACATAAATAAATACATTTCTAGGACGATTTGGCTGCGCTTTGTGCAACAGCAAGTACACATAAGGCATAAAGCACTGGGCAGGAGCAGAACAGTGTTCTGACTGTATAATGTGCTCCAACTCTGCGACAGCTCTGCTGGCACTGAGGGATGGGAAACCAAGGGCCCGCCCTGACCTGGTTTTAGAAACCTTATGTTGCCTTCAGGGTTGAAAAAAAGTTGTTTTTATATAATATTTTCGTGGGTCCCTGGACACTCAGAAGTTGAAGGAAATTAAATGTCTGATAAACTGGGTAAATGTGGTGAGACGGTCGCAAGAGGAGTGGGAGATGAAACGGAAGAGTCGGCATTATCACTCTCTGCAGCCATCTGTTAGAAATAAGTGGCTTTCAGTTAAAGAAAAGGGATGAGGTTGTGCTAGACTAAGAGTGGGGTGTGGTAGGCAAAAAAAAAAAAAAAAAAAATCCAAATCCAATTAAACACGGGTTATTTTCACGCAGTCAATTCAAAAGAGAACCGAGACAGTTGAGTTGAGACGAAATTGTTAATTGTTTGCCCGAGCCAGGCCTTATTCCAAACTGAAAGCATTTTTACAATGTAATTTACCTGTGAAAGAGCTCCATTGTGCCTCCTGACTCAGAATGTTTCTACAGCAGTTATTATGTTCTGTATACAGGTGCATCTGTGCCACACAGGAGTGCAGCCTGTCATTAACACTAATGTAGCTGTCAGGGAAGGTACAGGGCTGTTGCTTGCACTTGAGTGCAGCTGAGGTGGTTTGCTTGTTACACCTGTCCTTCTCTTAAGCTTCTGGATTTTCCACAGCGGCTTGAAACTGACCAATGCCTGGCTGTCAGTGCAAATGAACAGCTGTACCAAGGAGCATCCCTCTTCTGAATAGCCTCAGATGCTGTCCATTGTCACATCTCACATATTGGCTGCCAATGAGAGGGAATCATTAGGCTCTATGTGTTCACAACCTCTATTCTTTGTGTAATCTAAGCGCACTGATGATCATGTGACCCTTTTCTGGTTGATTGTACACCGTAACTGTACGCATACAGTTTGTTTAGGAAATGAAACATTACTTTTACAAACAGCTTGCAGCATTATATGCTGCTGCTGGTTTGATATTGATGCAAAATCTCCCATAAACAGCCAGGTCTCTATTTGAAACAATCTAAGCACTTGATCGAAAGCACATGGAGAAGTGCATTAAAGGCATGGCTAAAACCACTTGTTTTTATGTTTGCTTAAAAAGGTTTGCCACACCAGGTGTTGGGATTGCACATAGTATGTAAATTAATTATGGGTGTGTTTACAAATAATAAACCAATCAGAGTCCATTCTCTGATTCCCCCTAAAAGCCAGGTGTTTAAGCACCTTGTTGAATTGTGATGATGAGGGCGCTTTTTCCAGGTAGAAAGAGAAAATCTGCCAAGTAAAAAAAAAAAAAAAAAAATCTCTTAATGTGCAAGTAAAAATGTGTGAGCAGACAATCTGTGTGCATAATAAATCCACTTAAAATTAGACTGAAATTCTGCTCTACTGACTTCAAACCAGGCTTTTGTTCATCTCATTTTGTGGTGACTGTATGACATGGGGCCCCTGAAACGAAAACAATAAAACACCATCCACACTCAGGCTTAGAAATACTACGTCTTCAGCTGGCATTCAGACTTCCAAATAAAAAAATTGGAATAAAAGTGGAATCTACTGAGCATATTGGTTTGCAAACAGATACAACAAAGGAGAAAGTTGCCACACGATGTCCTGCTGAGATAACACAAGTTTCACTGTCATTATTGTTCTTCTTTCATTAGAAGGAGTAAAAAGTGAGCACAACCACAGGACCGCAATTTCACATAGACAAACACAATCACGTCACGTCACAAAACAAGCTGTTTCACATCATTAGATGTTTTATATTGATTTGTCTTTTAATATTGTACTTTATATTTGTAAAAAAATAAAAATAAAAATGGGATTTTTAATATGAAATACTGTGGACTGAGCTTGGCTCAAAGGAAACCAAAAGTGATAATTGTGCTTGTTGGATGATTAAGAGGGTTTCAGAGAACAACGTGTGCCTCTATGTCTTTGTGGCTGGTGAGAAGAATAACTCACAATAACTGTTTTTCAAAACCAGGATTTTATTAACTAAAGGTGGTTTTAATTTTTAGATAGTCATTATACCAATACAACAGAACAATTTGCATTTAACAATTTAAATGCATTTTCTTTACTGCTCTACTTATGGCCTGTGTCATGCAGTGTTGTGCATTTAGAAGATGTTCATCCAGAACAGTGAACAACAGCATCAAACAGTCAGAGGTGGTCACCAAGAGCAGTGGCCAGGAAGTGATTATGCTGAAAATGAATGTGACAAAATTGCTGGTCTTACCCATGTGACCCAGTCAACACCGGGACGTCCAGCTGGCTTATTCGAACTGACGCAGCCTGTAAGGTTAAAGACACCGCTGAAATAAATGGCAAACATGCAAATGGCTAAAATCTAATTCAAACAGAGACTGTGAGTCACCACTTGTGAGTGGGTCCGCCGCCTCATTTTGTTGAAGCAGTGAATTGATTTTTCTGAACTAATCAATTAAGTGTTTTTATCAAAGCAAATGGGTCCTTGGTGCATGAGCTGTCCTTGTGACATAGCCAATACCCACAACGATTCATGAGGTGTCAGAGTGCTGCCTCTGTATAAGCCAAAACAACATTGAGCAGCTGATATTAAAAATTTGTCGTTACATTCAAACCATTGCCAAATGTGTTCACTCAAAGCTGATTAGGCCTATCAGCCCCACACGACTTTATGTGCTTCTCAGTATTGTGGTGTTTAGCCCTTATGTTGCCCTGCAATAGTCCCATGATATACAGTTCACAAGAATGGATTTGTTTTATGTCAAGACAGATAAAGTGAACAGCAATACTGTGCTAGTAAAGCACGATGGCTGCAAACAGGTTGGAGTATGACTGAAAACACAAAGCTTCCATGAAAAGGTTCTGAAGTGAATCCTGCTGCTCATAAACAAACTGGTTGTTTTGTTTCCACGGGATAGTTGCTTCTTGCCTCCACCCCATTTGGTTTTCATGACCAGAGCAACAGCAGCAACAATAATAAAGTCTACAGAAATTACACAGTACAGCAATAACTTCAAATTTAGCAGGATAATGTTGTGGTTGTCATGTCGTCGTGATTCTGTTGATTATGAAATCATTCTGATACACTTATGCAAGCTCCTTGCTAGAGTGTAGTGATTATTATTAACATTATTTGTATGTTTGTTTGTTTTAATTCACCACTTATGGCCACAGCAAAGGTTAAGGTGATATTCAAAAGATGACATAAGAAAATGAGATGTTTATGTGTGCAAACAGCAAAACTATATATATATATATATATATTTTTTTTTTTTTTTTTTTTTTTAACCTAGGACAACAATGTTTTCTGTGAGAGTGGCTTTGTGGTGGGTTCACTATCTGATCTAACTTTCTAAAATGTGTTGCTTCACATACAGTCTCATAAGTAATGGGACTCTAATCATTTATTAATATGTCTTTATTTCACTAATTATGTTTGTCATGTCTGTCATACCTGTGCAGTCAGTGAGATGTTAGTAAATGGATGCAAAACAAATGGGGGGGGGGGGGTATAAATAAAGGGACGTCAACTGACCTGATAGGACCTACTGCTCTGTACTGTACCTTGTCTTTTATGAGGAGTTGTTACAACAGACAAGTCCACTTGCATCACAGGGTTAAGTGTTGGCATTTCGTGGACAGCATTTGATCCTGTGGAAATGTGTGGAGTTGGTGGGCCGAAGCTGCCATTAGAGAGACAGAACATCACACGGGGGAGTAGCGTGTCCTCCCCCTCTGTCGCTTCCATCTTAGAACTCGGCCAGATGTCCCTGAGGAGAAATTTCAACGGGAAAAAAACAAAGTGATTAGAAAGGCAATACAAAATGACTCACCATGCAGACATGAGCTTTTATACAGGCAACACATATGCTTGCTCTGTGTAACAGCTTGACATTTCCAAATAATTACAGGTGTTTCTCATTATTGACTCACTGAAATTAGGCTATTTTCTCTTGACACGGGCATATGTTTGAAGATAAAGAATTATTTAATTACTCTGATGAGGGGCTTGCGTGGATTAGCTCGCATATAAACTTCCAAACAGGACACATGGTTAGCTGTGTTGCCTATGTGTAGTGTTTGCTCTCACAACACCAGGAGCTTTTTACAGCAAACACATCTCACCTGGTGGAGATTAGGGATGGTGATTTAAAGATGAACCTCTCCAAACTCTGCTCAGGCGACAAAATTCCACTGTTTTTATCGTTTTTATCTTAGGATAGACAGATAAGAGTGCCTGTTAGCAGATGTTGAGGATGGGGTCTTCACATCTCCAATATTGCCACATTAAAGGAATAGTTCCATTCTTTTTTTTTCTTGAAAGAGAGAGTTTCTATGAGAGATTGATTCGATATCGACACTTCACTGTTTCCATGGATCCATGTGTGCTTGTGTGCTTACCTTAAGTTTACAATATCTTAAAAATGTGCAGGTGAGCAGATTACAAACTTCAGTTTCCAGCCACAAATGTCAATAATATGTCAATATCTCATTCAAACCCACTTCAAAAATCCTCAATTTTCCCATTAAGTGTAAGTGTCTTTGCAGAAATGTCACAGATGTGACAGGTAAGGAAAGAGCACTGACACCATTTCCAGTAAATATATGCATCTCTTTACGGCAGAGATTTTAACACTGCCGTGGTAGGTGCTTGACAACCTGTGATGAGCTCTCTCCAAACACAACATTGTCTCCTTGAACCGATAATAAATTACTTTGTAAGGCATGAAAGCTTACCAGTATAAATCATTTATACCATTCTCATTGATTCATGGTCTGCTGCATGTACTGTAGGTGGTATTAAATGCATAAATAGCTGAGCTAATGTGGTCAGACAGGGGTTTAACTCCATGTGAGACCATGCATGTTATGCACCTGCTTGCTTTCAGATGAACAGCTCTCCCTGGCATTAAACGTGTGATGTTGCTGCAGCCAGTGCAGGCCACACTTACGAGAGCCTGCTGTCAACTTTTATAATACATACTTGACTTGAAATCTGTGTTTTACAAATGCGTATTTGCATACAGAAATTGTTCAGGTTGATATTTTCCAGTTGTTAGGGCAGCACAAACACAAACTGACAGAGAAACAAATATTATGTCAGTTGTAGTCTACTCATGTGGTTTATCTGCTATGAAATGAAAAAAATGAAAATGAAAAAAAAATAGTGCTATAAAGAGTAGATTGAAGATGTCAGTGCTGGAATGAAGTATAGAAGTGTAAGTATTGATTTTGAGGTCATCTCAATTAGTCTACTTCCCTGGTACAAATGAAAAATGAAAGCCTATTAGTATTTGAAAAACTCAGAAGTCAGTCAGTTGTGGAGAATTTGTAATATGGTTGTAGGTGCCAAAGCTGAGCTATTCTTAATTTCAACATAATTAAAAGCTTATTTTTCTTAGTAGGCAGGAGAATTGTTGTTTGTGGTGCAGGAGCATGAAAAAAATTTGACTATGCTTGAGCAACTAAACCTTATATTTCAATAAACCTTGGGATACTTGCGATGCTTTGATTTGCACATACAGCTATCAGCCTGGAAAATCACATAGAGACTGTGTTTACATTGTAATCGGCATTCAAAGTTCACGGGTCATGATCAGATGAATTAATCTAATTACCATTATCATTATTTTATTACCTGATAAATTGTCAGTCATTCTTGGATGTGCACACAGGAAGGACAATGTGAAATTAATTGTACAGTGTAAAGTCAAGATGAGAATACAGTGCTTTGTCAGTGGGTAAGTCATGTGATATTGCTCCGCTGCAGTAAGCAAGATTGCAGAGAAAAAAAAATTGTTGAAGCCCAAACACCAAATATCACATTTTGGAGGCTTTATCGTTCATAAAACTAATGGATTTTTGCACCTGCTTGATCTTGATCTACCAAGTCTTACACATCATGTTGACATCATCAGGTCAATACAAGCAAAAATTAATACAATACAAGCATATGATTCCTACTTTGACACAGAAAGCACATGAATGCAGAGAAAATAAAACTGGCAAAATGAGTGACCACCACTTTTCATTGACATGAATCTAAAAGAAAAAAAAAAAGAGCTTCAGGTTTTCTTCCTATCAACAGGTGACATTAGAAGACAACGCAAAGGAAATGAAGTTGGATGCAGTCACAGTGCAGAGTTTGAAACGCTCAGGAACAAAACCGGCTCCAACCGGCTGAGGACGCCTTATCTGGAGTAAGCTGCGTGTGTGTGAGAGACAATGCATGTGACTTCAAAAATCTGTGTGATATTGAAACAATAATGTCGAATGTTACTCACAGACAACGGGGAAATGAAAGAAAAAAAAAACAAACAGGTGCTTTGATCTTATTCCCATATTTCCACTGACTAATATAATCCCCCCATGATTATAAGAGAAGGTCATTATCAGCATACTTCAAACGCATTCATTTGAAGAAACCTCTTTTTGAGCCCTTTCATATAAAACTTGTGAGGTTGATCCATAATTTCCAAAATATTGCACAAATTTCTTGTTGATGTTTAAAAGCCTAAAATTAGTTACACAAATATTTCAGGTTGAGTGTTAAGGCCAGGCCGCAGAATTCCTGAGGCGGCGAAACAAATTATTGTCAAGCTATTTGAAATAAGAGGTGAGTCTTTTTCTTTTTTTTCTTTTTTTTTTCATCTCCGTGAAGATCCCTGATCTGATTTCATGCTGCACGTAGCAGGAGCCTGTGACAGTGAAAGCTGGTGGTTACTGTATCTCGCTGAGAAGCTGGAGATGTTCAGTCTGTCATCAGTAGCCATTCATCAAACGGCTCACTGTGGCTGAATGTTACATCACTCCCTGCAAAATGTTTAACTGATCTGCTGTCCACAAATGAAGACTGACACCACTGCTCCAAATTGATTATTATTGCTATTTTTTTGTGACTATTTCATAATATCAGTCTTTATTTTCAGTGCTCAATTGTTTTACTTAACTAGGAGCAAATAATTGCCAGATAATGATGATTTTTTTTTTTTAATTCTTATCTTATTAGAAGTGATATGGGGTATTTATTATCATGTTGAAATTATTTCCAGAAAGAGACAAATTAACTATAACACAACAACGGGCTAAAGTAATTAACACAATAAAATAAGCAATAAAAGTTAAAAATGAAAACAACAAGAAAACATGGTGGGGGGGGGAACTATGGAAATAATTATCAGTCGTGTTAATACAAATAAACCAGAGATGAGTGAACATTGGCCAACAAACAATCGTTATTTTCAAATGTAAATCATTTTAACAACATTTTAACTAACAACTAATGCTATGGTTTTAAAAATAGTTTGGTTTATACACTCTCCACCTACAGCCAAAGCAGCATACGTAAATTATAATGTATTGCACATAAATCCATGACCCACAAATCTTATTCCTTCCTTCCTTACTCCTGGTACATCAAGTGTTGGTGTGGACATGCTGTATTTGGTGACTTAAATGTAAGTTTACTGGACAAACACTGGGGCAGATAAAACAATGCATCCATTTTGTAATGTGAGCTAAGGGATAGTAATAAATTAATCACACACTCACCCATCTTCCACTGCTTTATCCTCACACACGGGTCACCCAGTGCGCTGGTGCCTTATCCCAGTTGACATAGGGCATAATTTGGGGTTACACCCTGGACAGGTCGCTAGTCCATTACAGGACCACATACAGTAGACACAAACCAGTGGCCCCATCTGAAGCTTACAGTTAATTAAGAGTGTCTAATTTGCTTAATCCCCAAAGCTGTATGTTTTTGGACTGTGGGAGGAAGCCGGAGAACTGGAAGAAAAACCAATGCACTCACGGGGAGAACATGCAAACTCCATGCAGAAAGGCCATTTGTTCTGATTGGGTTGTGAACCTGTTTTGTGAACCTGGGTCTTCTTACTGCAAAGGCAAAAGTGATAACCACTACACTGACCACTGACACATATTTAGAAGACCACCTTGTGCCTTGGCTGCCACTTAGAGTAGTTATTTACTGGCCATTTCACATTGATAGGCACTTTAACAGGAAATCACTTAACTAATACATGGACACGCAGGCTTGCTGTTTACCACTCTTTTTTTGCTCTCAGTCTGTGGAGTTGGGGGCTGGTTAATGACTTCAGGGCAGATGTGTGAAACAAATGGTGACCTCTTGGCCTCACCTTGGCCCCTCCACAGCACTTTAAAATAATAAGCAGTTAATCTCACCTCAACACTCTCTTTCATTTGCTCTCTTCTACAGAATTGTAACCCTAGGCGGCTGACCTGGCTCCTGGCAGAGAGTTGCTGACTTGCAGCTTATTTCGTAGTTGGTCCATAAGAATAAGCTGAGTACTGGCCACTGTAAAACACAGAGGATAACTTGGTTGAAAACAATTACAGCATTTACACCAATGGACAAGGACGTGTGTAATTTTCATCCCATGCAACTGTCCAGACAGGTTTCCCCAGATGTTATAATGGAATTAAGGCATTTGTCTGCTTTCAAGCCAAATGCTTCGCCTTCACAGCTTTTCACATTAGATGCACAATCACTTAGATATATTATTTGTTTGTTTTATGCTTTTATGCACAAAGCATTTGTTGTGCACACCTCCAAATGGGGCCTCCCACATGAATTCACCTTGCTTACTCTTCAGTAAATAAAGCATGTACAGTGCTCTATCTTGATTTAGGTAGACTCCCGTAGTACCATCGTCCTTCTTACTTATCTCCTGTGCTGCTATAAAAACATTTACAGCACCTCCCCAGTATTCACGCACAGAACACAAACTAGAGTTGAACTTGACATACGAAACAAAGTGAGTGGCTGGGTGTATATTATTCAAGGCTCTCATTGCTTTTCAATTAAAGAACAAACAGCTATAAATGATCTGCTGGTCCCTGGTGCTTTTAACGCTATCTGCTTCAAACAGTAAATAATCAGGTTGAATTATACAGTGTGGTTTGCTCTGTGGATGGTGATATACTGTAAGAAGAAAAGCCAAACAACATCAAAGTTCTAAAGGCTTATGACTTAATTACATGGTGCCTTGGATGTTTGAATGAAATCCAAAAGAATCAATGCTGATGTAATATGCCAATTATTGTTTTGTAATATGTCTTAATATGTTTAATTATAATATTCATATATATATAATATTGTGTTTATTATACCTGACAGATGTGAAACCTTTGTTTTCAGTCAAATCTCTCCCCATTGCTCATTTTTGTGGGTGTCCCTGTGTATCAGAGTGAGTCTCCCACATTTCCTCTCCCGTTTCTGCAATGATACACCAGGGAAATGGTACCTCACTTTTTCAACCCATTATATTTTGTGCTATAGCTTTCTTAATTGCATATTTTTATTGGATTTTCTTCACATGTGTGAACTTAAAAAAAAAAGTGTGAGCTTATGGTTAATTGCCAGTTTTTCATCTTCAGCAACAGACCATATAGTCAATTTTATAAATGATGTTCCCTTTTAGAGGAATACAGACAATGAAGCACGGCTCAAATGAGTCGAGACAGTTGATATTGTCCACTAGGAGCCTGGTGGCCTGTGACATCTGTGAATTACTGGTTGCAAAAACTGTCATGGTGCTGGGCAAATCTCAAGGTTTCAACTCAGGAGCTAGTTTTGCAACCGAACGACTGCATCTATTGTTATGTACAGTTTTTGGTTAAGCACATAGTGGTTTAAGAGATCTAGTAATGCTGCATACTTTTGCTACAAACTAATGCTTTCGCCTATGCAGGCACATGGTGTCACAGGTGCTATGGTCTCCTTTGAGTCAATAGCCAGAATCAGCTATGGTGAACCTTGTCAGACAGCATTACTTGAATACATCCATTACAGAGCTTGATTACAGAGCTTCATGACCATCAGTCTGCGCATTGTGACCACATTCATCAAAGAAATGTCCACAGGAATAGCAGCCACTTGCACTATGAATGGATGAATGTGGTGAGCGTAACGTCTCCACCCTAACTTTCCACCACTGATACATAAAAGACAATTGCTTTGGCACGGAACAGTGGCTGTGGACCTAAATTGTAAGATGGGAAATTGTCTAATTTGCACATAAAAATGAAAAATACTGGGATGTGCTATGAATGGACACATACAATATCTATTTTGCAAAAAATATAGTTGAGATAATTATACATTGCCTGCACAAGATGACATGACTTTCATTACCCCTCAAGCTTCGCCCATGAAGTGCTAGAAGAAGGAAGAGAAGATGAGCTCAATGTGTCGTCGCACTATAATAAAAGTCCCTTATGAGGGCAGATAGCGTACCTCTGCTGGTGTAATCAGGGTATTCACAAAACCACAAAAGAGCTACAATAGAACCAGCCACGTGTAGCAGTAGCTGTGAGAGAGTTCAGCTCCTCAATTTTCTTTGGCAAAGCAATCATTTTGTGCCTTGTTCCACCGGGTGGGACTTTGAGTTAAGAAATGACATGCTGGCTGCATAGAACTGTGGGTAGTGTAGTTCAAACTAACAAGAGCACTCTAAAACCTCCTCTGAGCCTTTACTTTACCTGCTTTGCAGAGGTAATTAAGTTACACTGGGTTACAGCATTATACTGCAAGGCAGAAGGTTTGATGATAATCTTCTTAAAAGATATGCTTTATGATGTGTATGATGTGTGAATGACAGAGGCTATAGATAGGGAATATTGGAGGGTTGGTTTGTTATTCACATGGTGATGTAGAGAGGAGGAAGCAGGAATGAGAGTGTCAGGTTATGATGACAGCTTGGGCTTTTGATCAGCACATCTCAGTGTGGCATGTTGTGACCAGTGGATGATGAGGGACTGGAGTGACAGGAAGAGATCTATGCGTACAGCAACAGCAAGGAAAGGCTTTGTCACATCTGTCCCCCCTCCCCCCCACACACACACACACACACACATGAGGATGTAAACTGGCTGCTCACTGGTGCATGAATTGCACTGGAAACATCACATCATGTGCTATTTTTTTATTTGTATAGTCAACCCAGTTTTCAGGATCATATGCTGTGCATTGCTGGAAATTATAGTTACTTGCCAGCTCATGTTTCTAAACAAAAGTGGCCACAATTACCTTTACTCTATGTTGCAATTCATGCGATAGTGTGGAAGCTTTTTTTGCCCCATAACTTGCATAATTCATTTTGTTGTTTTGAAGAATGAGATGTGTAACATTGTATATTTGAAGGTAAAATATTGCATTATGATACCTTTTTTATTATTATCATTTCAAATACTTGCACAGTGCATTTATATTATTTTAGTTTAGTTTCATGGTGCAGGGTGAACAAAACTGGGAGACACTACTGTTTCGATGCCTAGGGCTGTATTACATAACATGTGCATGTCAACAGATATACATAGCAATGTGTCAGGGATTTAACTGCTGTTGGTGCTTTGGGTGTAAATGAGGTGAAGTTAACCACGTTCATAACCACTTCCTGGATATAATTGTGGTGAGGCTTTGGCACTAAATACTATTATATATGATATATATTATATAGCAATGGTTCTCCCATAGTGAAGGATCTTGCAAAAAGACTAAAATATTGTGGAAATGTTTATTGACTTTCCTACAATAATAATAACCATGTAGATTATGTGCCAAACTAGGTGTAGCCAACTCATGAATTAAACAGTAACAATAAATCATAAGTCAAAAATTTGTGTGTGTCATTGTTTAAGAGAGAAGCAGACAGTTAAAGATAAAGCAAATTATTTTCACAAAACCAAAATAAATTATGGTGAAGAAACACTATAAGGATTCAACTCAGACTAAGCTGGAGACACACTGACGAAGCATACTGGACATAATGAATTGCTTCATTATGAGACAATGTATTTCTACTAAAAAAGGTGAAAAAAATATAAACAAATAAATAAATAAACTAGAAGTCAAACAGCTGATGTCAAGGTAAAGACCGCAGTAGATCAAAGTTAGGTGAAACATTTACATGCCTACAGTCAAAAATGCAAAAATAAGAATAGAGTGTGTTTCTTAAATGAAAGAAACTGGGCAAAAACAATACTATATTGTCTGGTGTGACAGGATAAGAAATCATCCTCTCCCTCTGGCCTGGTAATCCTCAGGTGGATAATTTAAAAGTATATGCCACAGACAAAATGAAAAAAAAAAAGATAAAGATAAATAAATGAGTGAAGAGATAGGAAGAGGCTCTGCACAGATCCTGAGGGAATCTATTAAAGAATGTTTTCTTGAATTGAGGTTAGATGCATTGATCTCTGTCGAAGCTGGCACAGCTGAGAGTTAACACTCTGTCTGCGACTCTGACTCATTTCATTCATTTTTGTAATCAAATCATTGGGGCCTGCCTCTGTGTTTTCTAGGAAAGCCACAATTGGCACCTTCCACACTTCAATGTCATTGACTGTGACTTAAGCAGAGACAAACTGCTGTGGATGTTGGAGGACAAAAAAAAAAATAATAATAACAACAACAATAATAGATGTCTAACTAAGGTGATGTTTCATCTACAGCAGCAGAGGAAATGACTGAATGTCTGCCATGATAGATTAGACATATTAGGTGCACGCTAATAGGAGCATTGTCCTTTACAGTAGGCCTACGTGTCATTGTATGATATATTGACTGGTGGTGGTGTGAGCACAGCCATTGTTTTTGTTGTCATTTGTACAGAATGTACAAGGAAAGCCTTTTTCTTCAGTTGCTTTGGAGTTAGTTTGGAGATATTGTTGTCATTTACCAGCTAGTGCTTGAGAGCGAAATTCACCTCCCGTGGAAGGGTTTGTATTTCATTAACTTTGATTACTACAGTTACTGCCTTCATTCCGGTCAAGAATGAACTCTGAATTTCAGCATCAAGTCCTTAAAGGTCCAATGCGCAACATTTACGGTTTATTGGTAGAACTTGGCTATAGTACTCATATGTACAGTATGTTTGTACAGCATCTAATTGCTTTAAAATAAAAATTGTTTGATTTTCATAGCTTGACAAAGTCGCCATCTTGTACTTCTGCAGCAGCCAGAACAAACAGACCAGCCAGAGCCTACTCTTTACATCCTTAAGTTGACCTTTAAAGTGATCAAAAAAGGGAAAATTAACTACAGCTCTGGTTGGCACTGATCTCAAGATGAAAATGCAATTTCAATCTCAGTATATTAGTTTGATTCTAATGGTTGCTGCAAGACCACACTGAATGTATTCTAACTCAAGATAACATCAGTATTGAATTGTCATTTTAGAAACAAGCAATTTTTGCTGAAAACACGTGCACTGCAAATACAAGATACATCTGCATAAAAATACAATTCTCTTTAATACACTGACATGTAGCTGACTTCAACTTTAGTGCAACAGGAACACAAACCTTTGCCAAATCTCTTCAGCGCGTCTTTGGGGATTCACAAAAAGTATCTCAAGATGTGAAAAACAAATTCTAGACAAATGCTGTAGATGAATGTAAAGAGTGACTTCTCCATGAGACTGTGATGAAAATAGTGACCTTCATTCTTAAAGATGTTTGTGTTAGTCTGTATCTTTGCTGCTGCTACTGTTGACCTGAAACCTAAATGATCTGAAACCAACATTGACCTTTTTGTACCATTGATAACACAATAAGAAGACTGAAGCAGACCTGAACACATGGCCCCAACACTCAAAAGGCCAAGATGCTCAACCTCAAACAAATCAAGCCGTTCCCCCACATGACAGACAGTCTACTGTAGTTGATTCTGTTATGGTTGATGGAGCTCATGAGTCACTTTATAAAATGAAATATTATGTCAAGTGATTAGCAGAGTTATTGGGATTCATGCTCTGGATGCCAAATTGATGTCATATTCGATGATGATCGATTGACTGATTTATATCAGTCTGGAAAAGTAGTAAAAGTAGTGGACCGACCACATGACGATCTTAATTCTATGGGGCTGTCCACCCGAAAACAAGTTTACCTGCCAAATGTTTTTTTTTTCTTCTTTTTTTTATAACAGCAACAACAAGGAAACACTGTTTTGGGAGCCCTGAAATGCTATTTTTTGGATCCCAGAGTGGGAAAATTTTGAAATACCACGGTTGCATTTTCATGTAGATGACTATGCTACTTTACGAAAACAATGATGTCATAGTCCCACCTCTCTTCACTTGTATTTGTTGTTGCTTATTTTTGTCGTTTTCCTTTTCTTGTGTTTGGAGATTGTTGGGTCCATTTGCTTTATGATAACATATTTTCTTTCCATAGTATCTCTGGCTTGGTCCATTCTGTTTCTGTGGTGGTATACATTGGAATGTATATTTATTCAAATAAAGCTTTAGCTAAAATAAAAAAAAAAAAGCTTTGTGCACAGCGCACATACCATCTGCACATCATCTCCTGCGGTTGTGCTGTAGCAGTGCCTGACACATGCACTGCAGCGTTTCGAGATGTTTTACAGGGTTTGTGTGGATGAAGACATTTCCTGAAATGATGGTGTGTTTATAGAGAACAACAAATAAGAAAATTGATTAATTTAATTTCCATGCAGATAGGGCCTATGTTTGTGAACCAAGGTTCAGAAACTGACCACAGCGGACTGTAGCAAGTTTATGTAGTGCTGATTATAATACCTTTTTCAGCATTTCAGTTCTGCATGTTGTTTTATGGATTAAAATTACCTCAATCAGCCACCTGCTGTTCAGCTGCCACACACACATTTCAAAGTCAAAGTGGCAGAGAAATTGAGGCATTACAGCCACTGCTCAATAACACAAAAACAAATTGTTTCAGTTGTTTCCCAGAGGAGCAATATGCATGACGTTAACTGATGGGGGGATCAAATTGCTTTTTTTTTCAGTTTGTTCCTTTCACCTCACCACACTCATCCAGTGTGCACAAACAATGGCATAAAATGCCCTCGTGCAATCAGACCAAGCTATGTGATTACAAGCAGAAAATGTATTTTTATGTTGCCTGTCAGACTGCAGGATGATACGAGGAGCGGCAAGAGCAAAGAGTCTGATGAAGCTCAGGTCACTAAACCAAGCTGTTGTAAGCCTGAAAAAAAGGCTTTAGATAAATGTTATTCATCAGGCAGCTTTTACAGATAAGACTTCAGTGGCCCAGTGAGCAGTGGCTGCACTCAAGACCCACATCAAATATCTTCTCTTCTCGAGCAGAGGGATTACATGAAATGCCTTCTGAGGAAGGGTGTGTTTGAAGGCAGTGTACTGCAAGTGATTATTTGGCTTTAAGAGTAAATATTTCATGAAGAACATCATTTAAAACGTGAAAGAACGACTTTGTGATTGGATTTATCCAGATGTATTTTAATACCAGCTCTAATACCGAGTATACTGTATGATTTTGGGCCGTCCCAGATGAAAGGTGACCAACATGAATCATTTGTGGTGATTACTTTGGCTGTCACTTCTGAATGGTGCTCCTTCATTGTACTGTGAGAGAGTTTCAAAGAAGGACAGTGACCCTCATTTATCAAATGTGCGCACAAAAAAAAAAAAGTGGGTCGACACTAATTTCCATGCAAAGATCCGAATTTATCAATATGGACATTGGTGTAGCATACGATCAAATCACAGCAGCTCTGACCATGCGTATGCAAGTTGAAATCAGTGTGGACTCACGGTGCAGTTTACGGCTGTTATTAGATCATACAAATTCATTGCATATACAGAGGACAGAGGACATTGTTTAGGGCTTCTAAAATGCAAGAATGAAATACTAATATTTGGCTAGTAGGCTATTCTATATAAGTAACACAATGCACAACAGTGAATTATATCTTTTTATTCTTTGCTGCTCACTTTAGATTTTCACTTATCTCTTTTAGTGTGTCATTTATTGCAATAGAGTGTGATTTACATCAGCCATTAACTGACAATTTTTCCAGGACTTCTGCAGTGAGGATCCTGGGTTGTGGTGGATCAGTCTTGGAGGTGAAGGACATGACCCTCCTTTTTCAACTTCTTGCAGGCTGGGTGGGGCCTCCCTTTGCTCCGGTTTCTTCCACATCTCACTTCCACACACCTGCTGCTGATATGGGTAATCACCACCTGCAGTATATAAACCCCAGTGTGAGTCTCCATTCTTGGCCAGATTGTTGCTGTTGCTACCTTGTATGTTTTTGGCAGAAAACTTTTTAAATTCTCGGTCTAGTTGAGTAAACCTGTCTCTCAATGTGCCTTGGACCATGCTCTGCTCACAAACTGCCTGCCTTGCTCAGCCTGCTGTGTTCATGTGTCTGCTCCGCTGCCACTTCTCTGGATATCTGTGCCATTCTCTGGACCAAGTCACCTCCTCTGTTCCTGAACATCCACTTTATTGCCATTAAAGACTTTGAACTATTTGTCAGTTTCTAGTGTCTTCTTTGTAACTAAAAAATTCTAAATGTTCATACTCTGCGGATGTGCATTTCCTGCTTATTTGGCACATGTAAATATTTGCCATTATCTGGCTCAGATCCAGGTGGATCTCTGTCATTTCTGCCACACTCTGAAGGACGATCACTCAGCGCTGCCTCAGAGTCGGTGACAGAGAGGGACTGGCTGAAGCTCAGCAAAGTGATTTTGAAGTCCAACCATTTTAGAGAATTATAATCAAGTCATAAGCTTTGATATATAATGGCTTGTGCAGTATCACAAACAGATATTCAGACCTCAGCTGCACCTCACTTGTCATCACCATTGCCACTGGCCGCAGCAGTGATTTTTCTCCACACTGTCCACACACTGCTGCCAAAGAGAATTACCTTGTTTGAAACTCTCTTAGGTTTATTTTCACCTTCTGAAGCATCTCTTGGTGGTCGTATTCCTCAGTGTCGTAAACTTAAGGGGCAAGGTCTGTAAACCATAAATATTTGGTTGGTTGTTCACCATGAGCCTCATGAACACATAATAGAGGGTGGAAAGAGAGCGGGAGAGAGGCAGTGGTGGCTGTCATTCAGACACACTGTAAACTACAGACTGAGGGCAAAGCATATGTAATAAATATACACACATAGATGCGCAAACACATGCATACAGCTGTGGCATTAACTGAAGAAGACCACAACTCAGCACCTCATTGTCTACTAATGGGAAGAGGTTGCATTTCCCCCCCAGTGTTGTGTGAACTAACTAACTCTCTCTCTCTCTCTCTCTCTCTCTCTCTCTCTCTCTCTCTCTCTCTCTCTCTCTTTTTGTGTGTGTGTGAGCACTTGATGGAGGAAGAACAAAAACACTCACTAATGTGAGGATGGAACGTTAAGTTGCTGCATGAAATTACTGTGTTTCTATTTATGGCCATGAAAGCTCAGCTTCAATTAATGTGTGAAACAATATTCGTATGGCTCTAAGTCATAAAAATATGCAAATGGCCTCTTTTGATACTTTGTTTTTACAGTGCACATTCTTTATTGGCTTTAGCAGCACAATAGAAAAAAACAACAACTCACAGCCTCAATGACATACATTTGATCACATAAAATTTCTTTCATGGATGCTTATCCACCAGTGACTCAACTGTAATCATATTAGAGGCGATGTAGTGAGTCATTTGACCTTCTCTGTATTCATAATAGGGACCGAGCTGTAATCTTATATTGGGCTATGTAATCTATTGTATGATATAATTACATCTATTGCTGACTAGACAACACAAAGCTTATAATCATCATATCTCATAACAGAAAACAAAATATGATACTAAAATCAAATCATGGTTTTTGAAAGTCATTTCATTTCTTTTTGTTTTACTAAACAACTACAGTATGTCTTCTGCATGAAGTGCTTTATTTATCCTCCCTGTCAAGTATTTTCATTGTTCATAAATATACAAAAGGAGGAAAAACTATTCCGGATTTTTTTTTTTGTATCCCTGCTTTCAGCCTCATCTGCTAAAGTCTTGTTCTTACTAATGGAAAATTCTTGCAGGATTTCAGCAGACACTCCAATCCATTTTAATCCTGAAGGCAATTATTGTGTGGGGTTTCAGGGTCAGTTTTGCTGTTGATGGATGGTGAGAAAAAGTCACTTTAACAAACTGCCATGAACTTCAACCATCTGGCTGCAGCGCAAAAGATGTTGTGTGATGCATCAAGACAAATACACCCCTTTAATACATTCAGTAAAATAATGGAAACTAGAGGAATCATGTTTGTGCCTTTTGATAGGAACCATGTGACAATATTACTGATGAATTTTAAAAAGAATAAATGAATTATATAGATAATTTTCTCATTTTTGCCTAACATGAACCATGTAGTATCACCAGCAGCATTAATGACACAAATTTTAAAATGGACGGCGTCATTAATCAGTGACATGTTCACATTGCCCAGAAAGCAAGGTTTGTTTGTGGGAATCATTTGCTTCACTGTTTTCATCTTGCTCCCTTTTAAGAACTGGGCTCTGTATCCTAGCAACAGGACTCACTCTCCTCCCTTCTGTCTGTAGAGTCTGTGACTCGGAAAAGGGTGAGAGCACAGGACCACCACTGTCTCCCATCACTGTCACCACACACTGGTGAGATTCAGCTCACATGTTCCATGTAGATAATTTTGTTTTTAATTTCATGTCACAGGCTTAATTCAGGAATAGTGGAAACTAAGATATTTTTACCTGCTTTATACACTTTTGAGTTTAATCTGATTGTCAAAATTGTGGTGTGAAGGACCTGGGAGATTTCATAGTAGAATCAATATAAGACTTCTGCCTTTATTAGAATATAATCACCTGAAACTGAGAGTTGTTATGTTCTAATGACCTAAGGCTTTCATATGCAGTAAAGTAAAGGAATGGAGTTTGATGATGAATCGATGAATTGAAAGGTTTCTGTAAGATTGCTAAGTAAATACTTAAAATTTACAAATGAACTATTATGAAACACTGATAGTGACTAAATTATTCAGCAGTACATAAAGCATTAACCAAATTTAATGCAAACAAATATTACACTGAAACGCTTCTTATATATTGTTGTAGTAGGTAAGATGAGAATAAATTTGGCTGCCTCAGTTTTATATCCAGTACTGTTTTGGCTTTATGTCTCCATTAAAATGTTTCTGTACATTTGTTTTTGGCCCCACATAAAGAGGCACAGAAAGTCATATTGCCTGTTTGCCCATATCACAAGTGGTATTATGTCATAGTGATATCACAATGAGATGGGATATTCTATTTTATACTTGAGTGTGCATTCACTTAAACTGATTTATTCTTTTGTAATTTTGCTGAAAGCTGTAGTTTGTAACTTAATAAAAACAAATGTCTGTAACATTCAATGTTCACACAATTGATTAAGCCTATCAGCTATATGACTCTCTCTTGGTTTCTCACAATAATATATAAATTTTTTTTTTTTTTTGCTTTCATTTGTGATGGCACCAATGAGCAGGCAAGAAGGAAGAAGTACACAGCATGACTCAAGTGGACCTGGTTTGGGTATAAGGCATGTTGTTTTCCATTACTTCATAGCACCTCCTCAATGTGGGTGGGTCGTCATACCACATAGCATCATCAGCTTGATGATAAGGACTCTCTTCTTGGCTTCTGACCACAGGACAGTGTGGAATTGATGACCAAGGGGAAACAGCTGTGAGTCAAGGTCCGCTGTCATTGACCAGTCACTTCCTCGTGACATCATCCATGAAGCACCACAGAGGTGGTAAATGTGGACCTGTCTTGTTGCACACTCCTCTGGGCACAGTCCTCAAACCCCTGGTGGCTGTGCATAGGATGGGTGAGATGGAGCATCCCGTTGCTATTCTCTTGACCAGTTGCTGCCATACAGCTATGTACTGGAGGACTGCAGTGCATGGCACATCTTTAAATCCTTGTAGTAGCTCCCAGTGATGATCTTGATACTTCTCGGCATGAGAATTAAGCCCAAGGCAAAGCTTATAAATTGGTAAGGGACAGACCCATACATATTTTCTAAGTCCAGCCACACAGGTGGAGGTCTCATTCTCTTTCTTGACAGTTTGAATCTGGTCCCAAATCAGTGATGTGTGCTCCGTACGGCCTGAAAACCCAGGAACTCCTGCTTTCTGGCAGCTTGTAGTTCTTTTGGAGCAAGAACTGTCAGGGTCCGGCTTCCTGCCTCTTATTCTGGTGAATTTGTTGTTTCCTGTGCAGCCCTGCTTTGTATTTGTAATTTCAGGAGGCTTGACCTGGCAGCTGGGCGGAGGCTCCCTTCCACACACCTGCTCCTTGTTCCCTGATTTGTTTGGTGCCCTTAAGAGCCTGGTCATTGCTGCAGCAGGTGTCAGCGCGTCTCACATCCAAAGTGGTACTCAACCATACTAGATCAGTTAGCTCAGCTCTCACTACATGTTGTTTCAATTTTCTTTTTTTAACTTCTCTGTCCTTTTTTTCCAGTTTCCTTCGGGAGACCGTTGCCCAGTCTGCCAGTCAGTCTCCTCGCCCTTAGTTCGTATTTTGGTTTTTGTTTTTTGTAAATAAATTCACTTTTTTCTCCCTCTCTGCCTTTTAAACGTCCATCTCCGCTCCTTTTTTGGGTCCATACATGTCCTCGTATTTATCATCACAAGAATGTACTCATCTCTTCACAATCACAGCAAAGAAAATCTTCCCTTCTAAACTGAGCAGTGCAATACTTCAGAACTGATCAATGGTAGATGGCTCTGTTGTTTTGGGATCAGTGTGGTCACCACTCCTTGCCACTCAACTCGGACACACTGTTGTTTCCAGGTCACCCTCATTAGTTTCCAAAGTTCTTTCTGGACATCTTTTGAAGAGCTTTTATTGACTACCCTTTGGCCTAGGGACAGAGCTATGACCTTGCTTTGTTCACTTTTCTCAACTCGGGTGGTACCATCTCACATTCATGGGATGCCGCAGCTGTTTGGGGCACAGGAGGCTCATGAAGGGGACATGTTTTTCTGGATCAGACATCAGCAAGACATCAGTCTTATGGCCATCTTGAACAGATCTTTCAGGAATTTAGCGGACCTAAGAGAACTCTGAGACATGAATCGGTCTCAGTGGTTCCCTCAACACTTGGTCAAGGCCAAGAGCACAGTTTTTATTGAATTTCACTACTTTGTAGCTAACACTATCACCAACATCTTGTATATTATATTTGTGTGTTGCTCTGATTATGTTACAGTAACACAGCTACTGCAACATTAAAACTGGTTGCTTGCTTTACTGCTGTGGCAGATCTGTGTCATGGTGATTAACTGAACCTATAAATTTAATATCATGTGACTGATGTCCAGACTTTTCAGTTCAGAACTTTTTTTAAACAGGCCACAGATATCCAATGCTGACCAGGCAAGTGCATGTCAACCTTGTTAATAAATATCTTTTTCATGTGAAAAACTACTGTATAACTGCATATTCCTCCAGAAGCAAACTGTTACGCTTGAAAACCACCTGCAGTCATCAACAAATGCCCAATACAGCACAAAAAGCTCCCAGGGGTATAAAAAGGTGTAATTTTGTAGCTTCAGGGGAATTCATGAATCTTATCCTTTTAGTGATTGTGCCTTGCTCCAGTCAGTGAACATGACAGGAAATGGTATGTGCATGGCTGCAAGACAAAAAGTGGGGAGCTGGTGAGTCAGCGCAGGCCACTGTAATTCACTGTTTGAGCTCTGTGCTTCTGTGATGTTCGTAATGACCTCTATGCATAAGAAGCAAGTCATTTCAGTGGACCTTTCCTCTATTCCACACCAAGTCTCAGTATTCATGCATTTTATCAGACCAAAAGATCAATGTGATACCAGTCTGCCAAGCTCCAGCATAAAGCCGGTGTGATTTCCTTGAATGATTCACAGAACATTTCACACGTGCTCTATATTCAAAACTATTGTGGTGTCAAAGCTCTGTCCCTTCCTCTCAAGTTGGTCATTAACATACAAACCATCAAATTTGCTGCTGAACAGGCTCAAAGAAAAGGACACAACAAAAAGTGGGAAAATGTTTTTTGCCAGTATGGGGTAATGTTAAAGAAGGTTTTCATGATGGCCCAGTAATGAATGGTTTTTCATGAGACTGAGTCTCATCAGGACTGAGGCTTTTTTTTCCTGTACTAACTTACTCCCCCAGACTGGGCATGCAGTTGGAAGTCACCTCTAATTCTGCCCTCTGGTACCTGCCACAGAAACAGCTGACAGTAATTGTGGTTTTTGCCAAGACAATCAAAATGCACTGTATCAAGACATGATTCTGATTCCCATTTATTTCCTCAGGTTAGATTATATTAGATGACTGCTTTTTGACTGTGCCCTGTGCCTCATCTACAGCCTCAAGACTCTTGATTTTGTTCATGTTTGTTAAATAGGGATCGGAATTAAGGGGCCTACAAATCCAACTGAGAACAGGTAACAAATTATCCTCACCGTATGAATCATGTGCCCCATGCTTACCAGTTTATTTTACTGGTGCCATAAAATGCCAATGTGCAAGTTGCAGAGGACTCTGCAATTCATGCAAGGGCCTCACCTTTCTATCATGTCAGTGAAGTAGAATTATCCCAGTAGTAGTAGGAGCATCTATTAGAAAAACAGCATAAACATAAACAGCAATAGTACACTACATTCAGTATGGACTAATCTACGTGACTGTACTCACTATTTCTGTTTTCTCATGTTGTATCATGAAATAGTCAGAAAAACCAACAGTTAATATTTTATCATATTAAGATAAACGAGTATTATCTGGCACACGTTTACTTCTTTAATTCAGTGAATGTCCTCAGCTCTCACATTGCTCAACTGAAAATCCGTCACAATTTTTGTCATATTCAGCATCACTATTGAGGTTATGTTTTCCTTAGTTGTCACTATTCATAGTAATTCCTGTTTTATTTTGGTGTCACTGACATCCCCTCCTTCCATCCATCCAAATAAGTTTCTTGCCTTTCTGTGCCAGTTGATGTTTGCTCTTTGTAATAGTTTTCTGACTATCCCTTGTGAGTTAGTCCAGTGTTTTTGACTTTCTGTTGTTTTTTTGACCCTGCCTTTGTCTTGCTCTTTTTGCCCGTCTGCCTCCTCTCCTGTGTGCCAAACCTTTTTGCTTCAGTAAAGACTTTTTTTTGCTTTGGGCATTTAAATTCCTAACCTCTGTCTTCCATCACAACCTTCACCTCCAACTGTCCTCTCTGCATTTAGGGTTAGACATAAAATCTACCTTTTTGATGAAGCTTATTGTTAAGGCAGGTTTAGGGGAACCTGAACTAACCCTTAGTTACTCTGCTATAGGCCTAGACTGCTCAGGGAACTCCTATGGTGTTCTGATCACTCATTTTCTCACTCTCTCTTTTTATTAATATATATTATTGCTACTAACAATACTACTACTACTAATAATAATAATAATAATAACCTTTCTGTTCTTGCTCTGCAGGTACGTGTTACTCCTAGGCTGCAGTATCCAGATCCATTTGCGAGGTTCTTACAGTATTGGTGGTAGTAGTAGTATTGTCATTATTATCGCTGTATTATAATTAAAATTGATATCAATATTATTTTCTACAACAGTTCATGCTGCTGCTTGTATTAATGACAATGTTATTCAATAAAAATATTGTGACTGTCTTTAGAACTATCCTGACAGAACTGAATACAACTATTATGCATTTGCTCCTGGTCCCGCTCTCCTCTGTCTCTGCCAAGGCAGATGGCTGCACATCTTTGGTTCTGTCAAAGATTTCTTCCTGTTAAAAGCAAGTTGTTTTTTCACTTTTGCCAGCTGCTTGCTTATTGTGTGAAATTTTGGGTTTCTCTTCTCTTCTCTCTTTATAATATTGTAAAGTTACTGTCATATGTAAAGTGCATTGAGATAATGTATGTTGTGATTGTGCACTAAAAATGTGATTCGATTCAGTATGGTGGTTTACCAATGGGTGCCAAAGAAACTCTATCACAGTATCTCAAATATGTATGTAAGTTTTTCTTCTTGGAATTACATTTGATATACAGCATTCTTCTGCCATGAGCCCAGCACATAATGTATGTATTTTCTTCATGCAGTCTAATAAAAAATAGAGTGACAGTCTGTTTGAGAAATTTATATCCACATTGGTCAAAGCTTTGTCAATCTTTGTGAAATTTAAGTGTTGTGACAATATGTGTAGCTGGCAGAAAAGAGGGTTATGGTAATTTTTTTTTACAAAACCTAAACAGAATCTTTTGTCAACTATATAATTGTAAGGCTGCTGCTTTCTATGAATGAGGCCATTTTTAAAGTTTAATGACTGTTTGGTTCTTTGAAGACATAGTGGCATTCACTTTCCTCAAACATGAGAATGAAGCCAATTTAAAATGAATAACAGGCTTGTTCAATGGAATATGAAGTATTGCACGTCTTATATCATCCTTCATGTGATTAATTTAAATTTTAAGTCTCACAGGCTGCAATTTTAAGCCCTTTCATATGAATATATACTATTAGCCTCTTGAATTCTTTCTGTTCTTCTGTCTCAGGCATTTTCCAACTTATGCTGTTTTCCTATTACCACCCATGTGTGACATGAGCTTCTAATGAACTCCTACTAGACTTGCTTTGTTGTTTATAGTTGGTGCTTGCCTTGCCTACACAAGACAATTGGCATTCTGTCTGTTTTGTTTGCACCAAACCAGCCTGCAACTCACAGTCCTTATTATTTTCGAATAGAAGATAGCAGTTCTCAGTTCAATGACAGAGGATACAATCAACATAACAGAGTTAGCAATTAGCACTAAATCTTTCACTTCATTTGCATGAGGTAATACACTATGCTGGGACACTGGATGAACTGTTGCCACACAACATGCAGCTAAATTGCGAATCAATAGAATAAAATCAACATTTAACTACCATTCGCTGGTGTTTTAGTACACAAATTGCACATAAAATATAAACACAAGGGTAATACATTTGCTTATTTGTTATGTAATATAAAATATTCATCAGTTACCATACTGTTTACTCAAAGTAGTGTGAGTGTTTTTTCCACAATCAGCTACAAAGTGTATGCCTCATACTGACACTGAATGTTGCTAAAATTAATTTGCTGTATGTGAAACATTTTTTTTTTTTTTTTTTTTTTTTGCCACAAAAGCCGTTATCATCATTATTCAACTATGGTGATGCTTGAACTCTCTTAGTCACATCATTAGCAGACAAACTGACATGCTAGTGGCCAGTGGCCAATCAACATCATAATTAAATTATGTGTAACAGGCAGAATATAGTGGTTGTAGTTTGTAATTGGATGGTGACAAAAAACATCTCACTTGAGTTTCTGCACTGTAAAACGAGTAAACAAGAAGAAATGAACCTGTGGCAGTTAATCAAGTTGGATGTTGTATGGAAACACTGCTCTATTGTCTTTCTATGAAGTGCAGCATGACTTATTTCAAACCACAGTGTTTACTTTGTTTCCATTGTGTGTCGGCCCAGTGGAATAGCCATACATGCTGTTTTCAGATCTGGGTTAAAGACCTAAACTCAAACCAATTAAATGTCCTTTATTTATTTATTTAGGACAGTGACACAGATTTTATGTTAATAATGTCATGTAACAAAACCAGGCTCGGTACACACTTCTCCAATAAAAAGGGTACACTACTGACCTAAAACAATTTTAGGTGTTGTTTTTAAAAAAATGTTTTTAAAATGTTTTCTTAAATTCTATCCATTTGCATGCAAGCTGGTGGGTGATGATGCTGTTCCTTTAAGTACCAATTTAATAAAATATCTCTTTAATCAGGATTTATTGGGGCACTTGTGGCCTTTTCTTTTCTTTTCTTTTGCCCTTGGTCAATTCTCATGCCTCTATGTACAGCTCTCTTCATGAATAAATGTACCTTTAGCTGAGCTATAGGTGCCCCATGGAGCAACAGTATACTCTGTCATGTGACCAAAGGACAAAAACATCCAATGATGCCCCTTGACCCTGTCCCTAAGAGAGCCTAACCACACCACTGTTCCCATTCAATGAAATGAAATTAGGTCAATTTAACTCTTGCTAATGATGTATTTGGTTTGATGATGGAGACTTGTATAGAACTGCTTCTCACTTGAGCAAGTTGCTGTAAAACAACAAAGAAATTACACTGGCACTGCCAAACAAAGACATCAAACAGACAGAATGCATAAGAGTTACCGCTTGTTAAAGTTTTACAAGAAGTGCTCAGTGTTTCTCATGCATAAAGAGTAAAGGTTGTTAATTAGTGTATGTTTCTGTGTGAACAGATGTTGATTCTAAATGCTTTAGAAAATTGTTAATGGACATTGCATTTTGTTTATTTTATGTTATGATAGTGGATGTCATTTTACAAAAATGTGACAACTTTTGAATCTTTTGTATTTAAACCATAGCGTTTCAACTTTTCTTTGTTGGGAAAGCTTTAAAGATAGAACTAAAAAGCCACTCCACACATATCTGCTGTGCTGCAGCTTTAAATAATCTCAGTATTTGTTTTTTCTGATAACACAGGTCATGCTGACTACACATTCAAACCACAGGCATGCCAGTGAATATATAAACAGTTTTTGTCTCTCTGACATCAAAAACCTGAGCATACAGCAATAGGATAAAGACTATAAAATTAGTAAGAACAAAATTAAAACATTGAGGAAATGTGCAACAGTGTCCTGTCAGTGCTTTAAGGATGTTTATACAATTTATGTGTTGAGATAGTGGACACAACTACACTTTTTTATGTTTCATGTTCGATAGGTTCAGTAACTCTATTAATAATAATGTAAGCAGGTAAAAAGAAGAAGTGTATGTTTACACTGTTGGCAGATTGGTGCAGTGAAGTGGAATAAATCTCAGGACTGAATGTCAATCTAGCTTTATTAAAAGGCCAGATGTGCTCACTGAATGTTCAAACTGTGTTTGAAACCCCCTCTGTATCTGAAGTCTTCTATACCAGTAACTATCAACATCAGGATCAAAGGGGATGACTGTGTCTGACAGTATATTTAACTTTCCAAACCCAACAACCTGACTTCTGCACCAGTTTTGCATATCAACAAACCTGATCTGTGGAGCAGAGAACATAAGCTAGACATAGAGTTATCATTCACTTTAGATTCTTTATACAGCTACCCCTGTTTCACTTAACAAACAGATACAGCATTATGAAATGTGTACCTTAATTGTAATATATGAACGATTTGCTGGCCTTGGCAATTGGGCTGTCTTGTATCTGTTTGGAACAGTTATAAGCACATTTGCCTTCAAATAATCACACACTGCACCACACACTGCATAATAACTCTAGATCCCCATGTACATTAAAGTGTACAAATGTTGTTTGCTCTATTTCAATCATTGCGTAATTATGATGTAGAAAATGCTGTTGAATTTTTCAATCAGAGATGCTGATTATAGTGATTAAACAATGCAGGTTGCTGCATACTGTTCAATAATGTAAGTAAATAAATGAATTTGCTGCCACAATTACACCACTTAATCTGCATTTTCGTCCATATTGTCAAGTGTAAATACTTTGAATGAGACTATGTTCTCATGGGACCAGAAATGTGCAGGTTTAATACTGTATGCTTTAATGCTATCAATTTTTCAGTGTCTTGTTTGGGTCAGGTGCGTCTGTCCTTAGACAGGTGAATTATGATTACAATGAGGAAATGTTGCCACATGTTGATGGGAATAAACTGTCTGTTGATGAATGCCTTAATTTCTGAAATTAAAAATGAGTCAACTTAGCACTGTCAGCAGTAAATATCATTCATCGTAAACATAAATCCAACTCTGTAACCAGAGCTTCCTGCGGTCAGAAAGCCAGTAGCTGTTCTGATTCAATCTGTTTGACTTTCTCCACTGGGCGGATCGCACCCCGAGCAGGCAACAAAGGTCCTTGGGCTTGGCCCACATTGATCTGAAAATTCAGCATCGGACTGCTGGCCAGCTCTTAAATATTTGGTTTTAATTACTGCCACAACCTTTACTCTGGCAGGTTACTGCTGAAACATAATCCCCAAGGGGCTCAAGCAGCCGCAGCAAGGGCATCACACCATTATTCAACCATAGAGGGGATGGCAGCCATTCCCTTACCCAGGCATTTTTTATCTGGAAAATGGGACACAGGCACAGCAGACTATATAGGCTGCCTCTGACAAAGAGCAATAGAAAATAGTGAGATGAGAGACACTCCATAACCCTTAATTATACAGCAGCTAAGTTCGACTGAGGAGCGCAGCTTATCTCTCTGGTGGGGCTGGTGGATTTTTAAACTTCTCACTTGATTACTTGCCCTGTTCACCTGCCTGCCTCAACAGCTCACAGCTGCACTAATGAAGGTGCACACTTCCCCTCATAGATGTAGAGATGGCTTTATAATTTTGCTTCTTATTGTCCATGATAAGATTGGGGGAGCAGAGAAAAAAAATCAAATTGTAGATCATTTGCCCATGGGTAAACATCTGCCTGTGTGTGAGTCTTTTCCTCACTTGGGTCCAGACAGTAACTTATATATGACTTTTCCACTGTTCATCCAATGAGCTCTTATTACTGCAGTAAACAACAACAACAACAACAACAACAATGAAATGCATATTCCTTTTGGGATTTATTTACCCTTCTCCTGAGATTGTTTGTTATTCTTCCCGAGGCTGCAGTATGATCCCCTGATACAAAAAGAAATGTTTTATTGTGAAGGCCAGGAAAATTTGCCTTCAGCACACGCACATACAAAAAAAATGCCAGTGGGATGTGACAAATTTTTTGGCACAAACGGTTACAGTATGTTAGGTGAGAAGAAAACATTCCTCATCATCTTTCCAATACTGTCTTAAATATTGCATAAACAAGTTTGAGGCGTGATTATAATATAGCATTTAATTTTTTTACTATTCTGGGTTTTGCTTTTTTTGTTTGTTTGGTTTTTTGTTCTTTTTTTGTGTGTGTTTGTATTTTTCTTACACCATCCATTAACAGCCTTTCTTTTTCACTGTTGGAAAATCATTACCTCCCTTGGTGTAAGATTAAGAAAGCATGAAAGAGTGGGGAAGTGCAAAGTGTGTTTTACACACTGGCCTCTAATCCTGACACTCCAATAATTGGACTCCATCACATGAATCCTTTGATGTATTTCTATCTTGGCAACCACAAAGCCATGTCTATAACACAGGCCATGCAGAGACAAAAAGCATTTGTTTCTGTCAGCTTTCCCAAACCAGTGTATACCACTCTGATGTACAATGATGCCCACAAATCACCCTCCGAGGTAAGCCTTGAGTACAGGGAGTGCATCTGCTAAGGGGGTAAATATCGTCTATACATGTGATCCTAACACTTTCTGATTAAAGATGTCAGTGAGGCCCTGGAGGTGACAGATTGCAGGGTTGCTGGCATCCCTGGGTATTTTTGGTGCAGGGACAGGTGCAGTGTGCCTAGGAGACTTGGAGGAGGAGTTTACAGGAAGGAGAGAGAGAAAGAAAAAGAATGGAAAGGAGGGAAACTGAGAGCAGAGGCTGCTCATCGATGGCCTGTGGCTAGCTTACATCATCCACCACCTCGGCTGAGCTCCAGACCTCATTTGTGTCAGGCAGACAGTTCTGATACTCTCAGTGTGATTGTGAAAGGCCCATCGCAAACAGGTTCATGGCAAGCAGCAGACAACACCAATCACAGTGACAGAACCAATACAGGTCAGACATTTAGTACTGTTGGGAATCAGGTGGACCTGCAGTCACATTGACACCTCTTAACACCACACGGAACTGATGACGCACATTGATCAAACGCCAAAGGACTGCCACAACAATGTACGACTGTGAGGGACGAAGACACAGTTAGAGTTCGTCAGGGCCCCTGCTAAACCCGATCCATCTGTTCCCTCCGGTCACTTGACTCTGCCCTGTCATTCGGGCAGTATTAACAGTTGGCCTGCATGTTTACACTTATCATGCCACATGGTACGCTTCTGTTGGATATTAAAAGACACATTTTCAATGGACAGAAAAATGCTAACATTTCCAGAATGTATTAAAACCTTTTGAGTCTCTGTGGAGTGAAAAGGCTCTGCAAAATATTGAATGGGAGATTCGTTCAGCACCGAGTGATAGCATTTTATTATTTTTTTCTTTTCAAATCAGAGGCTGTGTGAGGTACAGAAATCCCTCAGGCAGTGGCAGTTTTACACCCAACACTTCACCACACTAGACTTGGTAAATGTTGCATGTATATGTTATGTTTATCACTAACTATTAACCTTTATTCCCATTTCATTCCCATTATTTTTTAAAAAAAGAAGAAGAAGAAAAAACAACCTCTACAGTAAATTTGAAATGGCAAAAAAATTAGACAACATTAAATATTTCTCTCTTTGACATTGACATTTACTTATTGTGTAGACCTCTATGAAGGTTCTAGCCAAGTGATGAGTTTCTGCATCAGCACTTATTATATATTGTGTTGTAATACGTGTTTTAAAATAAAAGCAATTTATTTGGTGTAGCCGTGATCAATATGACTCAAGTCAATGTCAACACTCCATGGTGTTACACACCGACTGAAGCTACAACGGGTCGCTGACTGGCAATATCATGGTCCAGTGTGTGAGGGATGCTGGCAGAATTTGGATTTATGTTTAGGCTTTGTGATTAAGATACCCTCCACCCACAGTGTGTGCCCTTTGGCAGACAACCCTCTGAGGTCTCACACATGGACATGATGATATGCCATGGTGACTGGCGCAGCGCCACTCCCCATTGCCTCTGGTCATGAAAGACAGGGAAAATCATCAACAGGCCTTACTGGCAAAGTCCAGTCCTCTGAGATGACCCTCACATATGGACAAAGATGGCATCACAGATGAGACACACAGCAGGACATGTGTGTGTTGATGTCTTGGGGAAATCAATTTCAGAGATCTGGGGGGATAAGCATCACAACAGGCTAATCCTAGATTATTTCCCTGAGAAAGGCTTGGTACACTGCAATCAAGTGCCCCAGATTGAAATCTGTCAAAGTGACCACATCTGCTTTCTGGACTTGAAGATGACTTGATGTGTTTGCATTAACAAAGAACTATCACTAAAACCCTCCCATCTAAAAAAAAGAAACATACCCCCCCCCCAAAAACCCCCCCCCCCCCCAGCATGGAGAATAACAAGCAGAAAGATATTACTAGACTGACAAAAACAAGGAGAAATGTGGATAGTAACACAAGTGGCAAATGGGATTGATCAATCTTCATGGATTTATAAAAAAGTTACACATTATTTTATGTCTTAGTTTTAAAGGAAATACTCCAAAATACACAAAAAAGCACAAATATCCACCTAAAAGAAATCGCTACAGCAAATATGTAGCTATATCTATAAAGGTTGCATCAAACCAGACATCAAACCAGACAATCTGCGGCACCACTGCAGAGGAATAACAGGCTATTATTGATGTCAGCAAACCCTGAGCAAAGCAGACACTTGCCTTATAATTTGATTAGGCAACCATGACATGATGAACTCATCAAAGCTATTGTAATGAATGGAAATCATGAGAAACCAGTACTCTCTGATATTCAGTGCTTCCTGCTATCCCCCCACTTTAAAACAAGCAACATGGTATGAAGTTAGGCCACAGTGAAATCAGAATTAATTGTGAGTGGGTATTTCAAAGTGAAAGTGTGTCAGAATCGACACAGAGGACAAGGCGCAGCAGCTGTTTGGATGCTGCTTCCTGTGCCTAGACAAAGTTGACAGCCATATGAGTCGCTCTGTGCTGCACACACACACACACACACACACACACACACACACACATACATATAAAGGAAAGAAGCTTGGTGGTGACGGCAAAAGATATGCACTTTTGACATCTCATTTCCAAAGCAGCATTCATATGAATGGAAACAGATGGATATACTGTACAGGGAGAGAGCACAGAATCTCAGTTGGATTGGATAGTAACCATAATGGTAGCAAAATATCTTAGCTTTAGAAGTCAATTACAGACCGTTTCTATCTGCATGTAGTGGTGTAACTTGTCATTGTATGTTCTACAGTAATTTGCTCTTCAACAATAAATTCCCTGACTGTTTAGACATTTTCAGGAAATTCTGCATAATGTCATATGCTGGATTTTAGAGGTTGTCATATGCATTGTTTATGAAAAGATAATGCGAAAAGGAATGTCTGAAAAGAGATAATATACAGTAAGCAGCCATGGTGTTACACTAGCTGAAACTTACACAGCAAATGAAAATGACTTACATCCTTCCTGGTATGCAAAAGTCTTACCTGCTGAGGAAATGGAGGGGTGAGCAGAAGGGCCCTCTGTTACAATCTGCAGTGTCACCATTATATGCCAGTAATTCTTACATAATAAACCTTTAAGCAACCTAACAAATTAACCATACCTAGCCTCACTGATTAACACATATTTTTGGTAAATGTGTATTTAGTAGTAAGGTTTAGTAAGCTTTCTTAGATGGAAGCATTATATTTATTAGCTCTTGTCACCATAGTAACTCCAGGTTCATGAATTTTGGTGCATGTGTTTGCAGTGATGTAGATACAAATGTGGTACAGCTGTATACTATAATTGCATAGTATAGTAATGTTTGGACAAAAAAATAACACAAATGAATGATTTCAATAATCATTCAATGTGCAAGTAAATCACATACTGTGACCACCCATTGTCTTAAAAACACCAACAGTTCTCCTTGGTGTACTTTGTTGCACAGCGTTTCAAGGTTCTCTTCAAGGATTGATCCAAACCCCTTGGAGAACACGATGCAGTTCCTCTGTGGATTTACTCCATCTCAGTTTCTTCTGTCTTTTCATATAATTCTTGACTGACTGCATGATGTTATGACAAGGGCTCTGTGGGGGGCCACACCATGGGTTGCAAAAGTACTTGCTACTTCGTCTTGTCTTTTTTTCTTTATGGCTCTGTTTTGGTTCATGCTTTTTATGCTGCAGACTCAATTTGAGGGCTGACACTTCCCTCCAGCTGCTCGATGAATGTGTCTTGCTTGCAACTTTTGGACAGTACATTATGAATACAACATATTGTATGCACTTGGGGCACATCTGTCCATACTGATAATCCCACATACACAAAAACACCTACTCAAAATTATTTTTGCATCAACCTGAAGTGCATTTCACAAAAATATAGGCACCCATCGGCCAATAACTTACTTTGTACCTTAATAGAACTGTGTGCTCTTTCATTTATTGTGACTAGGTGCGCCCATCAATAAAGATACATCCTTATGCCCATCAATAAAGATACATCCTTATGGCCTTATGGACATGCATGGTGCATTCAGTGTGAATATGACTAATCACTAATAGACTAATGCACTAGTGTTTTTTGATAAATTAGGCATCCACATTTATGTTTCACCACACCCATGGACTAAAACTGTACCTGTTTCAACGTGACAAGCAGTCATTTGGGACACAGCAGACGATAGACTATCTATTGTGTCAGGCTGTTACACTCTGAAAATAATAGGGACTCACTTAATGGATAGATTTCCATATTTATAATTGGTCATGTCCTGTGTCTCTGTGTAGTTTTCTTTGCATGCTTATCACAATAACACAGAGTGATAATCGGCTGTTATCGCAATCCCCAAAACTCTCATTTCAACAGAGGTTATTAGAGAGTGAAATAGCTAGTCACATAGCATCTCACTTTATTCCTCACACACAGCACTCCCTCTCAGATAGAGTATGAAATAAGTGCCCTCTCAACAATTTAATAACCCAATTTACTAATCATGACGAAAACATATTCCCTCTTACCTTTTCATCTAAAACATGTTACACAGAAATCAAGAATGAATGGAATTTTTTTTTTTTTTTTTTTTTTAATAAAATAATGCTAATAAACAAAGTGTCATTATGAGCCAGTACATCAACAGTGTCCTCTTGTGGTGGCAGCAGTTTAGAATATGTATGTCTACTGTCAGAATCTCACTGTCCCACATTTGTGTTGCATTGCCAGGATGCCTTGACATTTGCCAGACACAATTGAGCCCAGCTGTCTCAAAAGGTGGTGGCAAAGCTGCATGATTTGCAAAGGACTTTGGCCTAAGAGAAGTGCTCAAAAAAACAGCAGTAACAATCAAATGGTACACCATTAGACCATATTTATTTTCATGTCCATCAAGAAAATTATATATATATAAATTTGTTGATACCCTTGCAGCATGTAGAAACTATGTTTCATTCTTTTTGTTATTACATTAAAAGTCAGTGTTAAATTTGCTACAAAAAATTGCATGTTGACAAGCTGCAAAGCATTTTAACATCATCTCATCAGCTCTATGTTCATGAACAAATCGTAAAAGAAGAGAACACAATACCTATTGTGGAACACTGAGGGTGTGTTTTGGGACTTTGCTATATCTGGCATGGAGTGATGTGAATCTTTGCAGGGCACAATAAAATCTCACTATCTGTGGATCGTGGAGCAAAACATAATGCTCAGTGTTAGAAAGCTCAGTCTCATTCACAGTTTGTGGATCCTCCAACAGGATAATGACCAAAAATGCATAACTAAAAGCACCCAAAGAATGGCTGATAAAAACAATGGACTATTCTGAAATGATCCACTATGAGTCTTGATTTTAATCCTATTGATCGTCTATGCAAAGATATGACAAATGCACAGTGGAAATGGCACCTTTCACACATGTGACAGCTGGAGCAGTTTGCTCTGGAAGAGTGAGGCAAACTGTTTGTTGGCAGGTGCAGATGTCTCATTTGGAGTTACAGAGGTCACTTGTTTTGTAGTATTTTACTAACAGTGTGAAATAAAATATTAAGGTCAGGGTGTCATTATTTTTGTCTATGTCATTTCTGTTAGGTTTATTATTTAAAAATAAGTTAACCATGGAATAAACAGCGATGGGAGGCCAATTATGTTTGGCAGTTTCAATGTATTTTTTAACAGATTGTTGTGGATTCTTGCTTTTTGTGAAAGGGTACCAACATATTTGTCCACGTGTTTCCCTTATGTAGCACATTACGCAATATAAAATGTGAATGCAGAATGAAAATTGTGTGACAACAGTGAATAATTTATTATAATTTACAGTGTAAAGCGACAGTGCTCATGATAGCATATCTACAAAAAGCCAAAGTAACAAATAAAAAAATCCCACTTTTCCAACAACCAGCAACTAATTAAACCCAAACAAATCAGAAAACAATAGCACACTAGCTAGATAAACAGGAGAAAAGCGGTGCTACTTTCGGGAGAATGTCTTTATATCTTCTGCCCTTCAGGCACCTGCCAATCCCGAACCTTCTGTGGGGCCAGTGACAGGAGTACTCACTCCTGTCCCAAATGGTAAATCAAAATTGCACATACTGTACATAATAACAGCTCATCCAATAACTCTTCTAACATCTATACAGTCCCACATGACCCAATGCAGTCATAAACAGTTGCTTAGCTGTTACATCACAATATTTTCATACATTTCTAGTATTTAGCCTTCTAATGTGTTACTGACTTATACAAGTTGCAACGCAAAACATTTCATTTGACTCTGCTAGCTTTCTCTGTATCTAACTTTCTTTGCCTCAGCCACTTCAGCATATTTTCAGACTTTCTCCTTCTGTTTATGTTGATCATCTGTGGTGATTTTAGACGTGTTTCTATCTGCATGCAAGTGCGTTGACTGGTACCCAAATCATCCCAAATGACCTTGCATCCTCATTATTCTTTGCAGCCAGGCACTTCAAAGCAAGCTGTGGGACAGCAGGATAGAAAAAAAAATCATGAAGTTGTGTCTCATCTCACACTGATTTCTCCTCTGACTGATACATACATGCACGCCGCTTGCTCGCACTAAAACAACTAACATTATTATGAGAATAGGAAGAGGAGAGCCTTTAATGTCGTAGTCACAAGAGGATGCTGTGTTTCCAGAGTTGTAAATAATTCATAACATCTTGCAACACATTTGCTAATATCACTCAGTTACAGTTCAGTGGGTTAGCCCATGTTTTTACATCGACAACTCCAGCAGGCTCTAGATCTCCTGCAGTCTAACCAAAAAACAAGATTCAGCAAGAAAATTCTTGGTCTTTTTAAAAAAATCATTCATTCATAGATGGGGATTGGGACTGGAGGCTAATTTTAGAAGGGCTGATTGCCATAGAAGGTCTCTCTTGTCGTAGTAAGCAAAAATGGAAAAAGGCACTATTCAGATTTAGGAATTAGTTACATTATCATCTCTGTGACATTCCCAGTGGCTTCCAAGATGATTTCATGATAGCTTAGGGTATTTAGGTAAACTTTACCCCATCCTCCTCCATCTTTCACACACAGTATATCACTCTCACTCACTGCCGCTCTGTTACCCCCATCCTTTTTCTGACAGGAATGACATGGAAGTGGTAAGAAACTCCACTTCTGTGCAAACTGGTTGTAGGCTGTGCTGCTGAGTGGCAAATCGCACCACTTCTGCCTCAGGAGATAGAGTCATTTGAATTGTATTCCTCAGCCCACCGAGCGCTACCTTGGATATTATCATCAAATGGGCAGCACAGCACAACGACTCCGACACACCAGTTAAATCTGACGTCAAAAGTAAAATGAAGAGTCAACATTTTGGCTGTGTGTGCATCTGGTGGAAAGGCTGTAGCAGTTACAGCGTTTGCCCACGTTTCAGTTCAAGTACGTTGCATTCAAAGATGTGCAAAATGTGCCCGTCTCCTATCCCACTTTTCAGCAGTTCTTAGTAAGTAAGTAAGTAATTACTGACTCACCCATGAAATTCTAACATGGTGCTGACACACTGGTGATGCTGGTAAGGCCACATAGGTCATCTTGTAATTATGACTCTTTCCTTCTCCCTTTATTGTCTGTGCATAATCAGCTCCATCAGGGCTGGAATAATTGATCCTCCATTTATGCTAATGTTATGGATCTGGAGAGAAGAGGAGCAAATACTCAGCTATGTTGTCTTTGGGCTGTGACATTTAAAACTGAACAAAGAATGTGCTACTTTCTAGTCAGATAGCAAGATGTTTTTTTCTCTGGGTTCAGTGACAGCCTGGAGAAGAGAGTAAGGGCACCAGGTTGAAATTGTATTAACCAAACTCAACACTGAATGGGAATGAGTCCTCCAGATGTATTTCATTTCTGCCTGTTCAGGAACCTTTATGGTTATGTATTAACCGATGGAGGTAAATTAGATCCCTCTCATGCATGCAGAGTCTCACCAATTAATCCCCTTACCAACTAAGCTGCATGGTGCTCTAAACACAGACAAGGCAGCACCAAACAGGCTTGCCTGCTCACCCACAGAGATACATATGGACAGTTTCGAAGAGAGGCACATTTGCACACCCACCTACTGTCTAAACAATCGCATGCATAACCATGCACGTGTACTGTCGAACATCTTCGTTTTATCTGCCACAGTAGAACAAAATGATCAAAGAGGGTGTAGTCCAAGCAGATAAATATTTTTAATAATCACATGGCAATCCTTTATTTTTAATTTAAATCCATACTACTGTAATTAACATAATTACAGTAGTATGGATTACACTTTACAGGTCCATTTTATGACTAAATCGTAATGTATCGGACCATGGTCTCACAGATACCACAGGCTCCTATAGTTCTTTGATGTCAATCACCTGTCAAGTTGCAGCTGCAGGATGTCTGTGGCAGGAAAAGGTAATTCTTACTCAAGAAGGAAGTTTTTCAGTATTAATTGCACAAGCAAACCACACACCCAGTGGTCTCTCTTTGTAGAGTGGTTGAAATGAAAATGTCCCATGTGGATGTATAAGGGTTAATTTTTTATTATTATTATTTTTTATTATTTTTTTAGAACTAGTGTAAAATTCTGTGAAATGGATACAGTGCTGCAGAAGCATCAGATTTCATCCTGGTGCCAGCCACCAAAGCTCCCATTGCTAACACGTAACCAGTTAACAAAACCTTTACACCAAGGAGCATTTGCCATATTGTTCTCTGGACAGTGTTCTCCTTAGAGTAAAGTCCTCAAACAGAGGCAACATGGTGGAGAGGAAGTGTACGATGGCTTTATCTCAATCCATCCTGCCACTCACCCGGCACACACATCAATCACTGCCCACCAGCTTCGGATCCAAGCAGCTCCTTGGTTACAATTTGTCACAGTTCTATAGGCACTGAAATGCTTCTACAAAGATAAACAAATCTGTGTGTGACAACAGCGTAGATTTGCTTGTTAGCTGTGATCAGCTTCTCTGCAAGCAATAATAATAATAATAATTGGATAGCTCTTTTGAAAATAAGGATTCAAAGTGCTTTATTAATTAACACAATGACCAGTTGAGAGTGGACATGGCAACTAAGCACATTGTTAAACTAATATAAATGGGTGATAATGGGATTATTTTTTCACATGTGCTGTTATTTAATATTTTTTTTAATTCAAAAAGAATAATATTGAGTTAGGTATTAGTAAAGCAAAAGACAAACAGTGGAAAAACCATAACTATAACTGAGTGAATAACAAAATATGAGCTTCAACATTTTCTCTTACTCACTGTTCTTTCTTTAGCATGACTTTCTCCATCCATGAATAAGATTACCATGAGTAAGAGCCTACATTATTCAGTGACTGGTGCTGCATTAACCAGTCAAATGTTTCAGACAGCATGGTGAAAGGATACTTCAGTAATGGGGATACATGTCACCCTTTCAAGAGCAATTGCCATTCTCAGTGAGCCCCTCTGTGGGAGCAAGCTGCTGAAAGGCGGTTGTGATGGGACCAATTTAATGCTCCATTATGCAAATCAATCATCTCAACTGACCATCACTCTGGTAAAAGAATGGGCTGAGTAGGTGCAGGAAGTGGTGTCTTTAAAAAAAATATTTAGAAAGAACTGGCCAAAGTCCCAGCTGCCAAAAAGTGTGGTGAGTAGAAAAACAAAAAAGAGATTCATCACAACTCTCACCAATGAAGCATGACAAAGATGAATGACAGGAAGATAATGGAGGTTGTGGTGAGCTCACGTTTAAGATTCACTTGTCTTGTCTTTCCTCTGAAACATATCAGGATTTAAGAATGAAATCAAGCATTTTCATGACGACATAAAACTTGTATTTACTTTGGTTTTGGTTTTATCCTCCGAGCTGAATCATTGGATGACAATTCTGCAATCCAGATAAACCTGAGGAACAAAGATGTTTGTTTTCATTTCAATTTAACTTGCAGTTGATATTCCACAAATTACACATTGAAGTGAACACAAATTGAGTTGCATAGCTTTTATTTAATGAGGAGATTCTCAGTGTACTCATCCCGTTGCGACTCTGTGAAGAAACACACTGCACACTCCCAGAGTTTCCCTCTGAATGGACAGGGTGCAGCAAAGTCAGAGTCTGGGCGAATTAATTTTGTCAGTGCCTAATTGCTTTTATTGGCCATGCCTGGCATCTCCTAATCCTGGATTATGATGATGCATTAACAGCAGTGACTGGCTGTTTACAAGGCATTTGTTAGCCGGTGTCAACATAACGAGACAAATTCCACCTATCACATTAATCACCCCACTGCGAGGACTATGTCAATGCCAAGATGAGGCATAGGCCCAAAGCTGCGCTGAAGCTGCCTCCTATTTTTCTAAATCAGCTATTGTTATATGGCAATCAAGATTACGCTCTCCGTCCTCAGCTGCTGTCACCTCAGCAGTGAGCTAGTGACATGGAGTTTGAAGTGAATAAGAGACTGGATGGTTAAAGATAATGAGAAAAGAATTGTGAGTTGAAATACAAAGTGTTTTTAATTCCAGATGCGCTTCTGATTGAAGCCTGGTCACTTAAATATAGTGTGACTAGTAATTACTAAGAACATCTCTCCTCTTTCCTTTTCTCTGTCCTGACTCTATACCTATCTCCTTTTTACTTTCTCCCCTCTGCTGCAAGAATGTACAGTACATCATCCAAAGGACAAAGCACTATGTATCACATGAAATTTTATCAGTTATATCATGCAATATAAAATTTGACGTCTGCTTCATGAATTATGTTTTTTAATTGAATGAAGGTTGTTCAATCCATATATAAACAGCTATGGCACAAAAAAGGGTTTACATGTTATCTCTCATTAATTTACAAATAGTTCATGGTTTATCTACGATTCTACTTATACTTTTAGTTACTCCAAGATACAGAAGAAGTAGAAGAAGAAGAAGAAGAAGAAGAAGAAGAAGAAGAAGAAGTGGGTACTCACTTTATTCTATCTGGAATTTCCTTATATTTTAAACGTGATGCACAGTACTTAAGCAGGAGTCCACTCGACTTGACTGGAGATTGCCCTGCTGTCTTTGTCTTAATGGATGCAGAGATTTGGTAACAGCATTTAGTGCTGTCACACGGACATCATCAAGTCACATAGCCTCTTGCCCTATAAACACTTTATTTGTGGAATTCTCTGATTCTATTTTTGGAACAATGTCAGAGCTCTGGCTTTGTGCTAACATTACCTCCTCCAATTCTCTGACTTGACACATTGGTAATGTCAGCAAGGGCCATTCAGTATCAAGGTATTATGGTTGTCTTGCTTAGTTTTTATTCATGAATTTATTTATTAACCTATTTGCAAGAACATGAATAGTTATTTTGCAGGATCTTCACTCAACATCCGACCACACAAATGGTCTCTTTAGTGACCAGTGCTTGGATAAAAATGAAGTTCAATACAGTTTGTTGAAAAACATATAACAGTATGAATGACTTAATACAATAAGCACATGTGTATATTTAAATACACTTATATGACAAAAATTGATCATCTAGTAAAAATTGCACTATTTTGAATTATCGCTATGCTTTGTAGCTTGGCTTTACAAGAAGCAGCGAGACTGCATTGTGAAATGCAGGCTCCCAAAATGAATATGTGTTAGTGATAAGGACCAGATGAGACAACAAGAGAAAGAGCACAATGCCGTGGCACGTTTCCAAGCTGGAGCTGTTTGTTTCACTGTGCAGGAGTCTAAATAATATACTGTATAATTCTGATGGGGTTTGCTGCAATTCACCTATCACCTCTTCATTGTCAGCAGAGGAGCCTGGTTGTGTTAGACTGTCCTCTGATAAACATGCTATACTGTAGATGTGCCCCAGAAGAGCAGGGAATCCATTTACATCCAGCTAACAACCAGCACTATAGCTGACTTTTGTTTGGTGTATGGGAAATTCATGTTACTGGCCCAATTAATGCTGAATCATGACACTGAGATAGGAGCAGTGGGTGGGGTGCACCAGCATCTCCCAGCCTCCAACTATACCTCCTTTCACAGAATGACTCCCTGCCTGCCATCTGTCAGTACTGGAAAGCTCTGGCGGCTTGAAGCAGGAACCCACAAACATGTCTGCTTTTCTCTGTCACAGACTGTGCAGTGCATGAACCTTGATCCACAACCAAGCACTGGACAAGAACCCGGTGTCAGTTCAACCAAAGTCTCATTGAAACCCATGAAAATTCTCTCAGCAGTGTTATTGACCCAGGACATAATCAGATGGGGGGACACAGTAAAGTTAAGAGAGCATTACCGCCAGTAAAGCCACTTTAGTGTAATTGGACATTGTAGCTAAGTGCTATTTAATTGTCTGACTCCTCTCTGAATCTTTCATGCAACTCTATAAGCTGCAAACAAACATATCACAACACTGGTAATGTTTCCTTCTTAGTTATTCATAGATTTGTTTGCTTCATAACTCCTTTTTTTTTCTATGAAACACTGAAAGCAAGCAGAGAATTCATTCTCAGCTGAAAACCCCGAGCAGAGATGGCCCTTGTGCTGCCAGTGGGAAGAGAGGTTTCCCTCATGAAACATGAAGTAGACTAAACTCCAACAGGAGAGAGAAAGGATGCCTTATCTTGAACAAATTACAAATAGTGTGGGTAAAAACTCCTGTTTTCATGTACTGTCAAACCTCTGGCCTCCGTACATGATAGTCTAAAATTACACTGACGAGTCCAAAAAGCCATTTCCTTTAAAAGAATAAGGGTGAATCTTGAAATGTGCCTCTCATATCTCTGATACCTTATCTTTCCCGGCCCCGACTATAATAAACCTAGCGTGAGGCTCATAAATCAAGTTCATGCCTCCCTAACAGATACACGATGATTAAAACAATGTATGATTAAAAAATCTTGTTCAGTTTATCTCCAGTGTATTCAATTAAATGGACCCATCTTGTCCGACATAAGGGACAAGCTTTAACAGTGTGATTTCACCGCTGTCAACAACAGGCTGAAGGAACAGAGAGCAAAGACATCAAAGTATATGACTCCAATCGAAACACCAAAATGGATACTGGCATGACCTCAAGGTCATGGACCAGCTGTGACAGTGACCTCCAATGATCTTTGACTTAGACCTGTAGCAGAATGGGTGAGCAAGAGCAGGAGCAGTCCATAAGGTCTGGTGCCTGGTGTAGCCATTGTTCAAGATTATCTCCTGAGGAATAAGAGTAACTTTTCTTCATTATTGGTATTTACTGTAAACCTCAACAGTATGTATTATACCATGCCACTTCTTTGTGCTTAACATGGTACTCCATGTTATTAAGTTATAATAACATTTTGTTTAAGTGACACTCTTCTGATGTCCTCCATTTTGAAAGGTTGAATTTAAGATTGGTTCTTTACCAAATAAAGAATTCATAATTTATCACTTTAAATAATATTTACTGATAGCTGAATAAACACTGAGCTGTACACCGTAAAATTAAAAAAGAAAAAAAAAAACACCTGATGATGAATAAACACTGGTTTGTAAATCCCATTCATATTATCTGTTTAAATTCAGCATAGGAAATTAGATAACTATGGACTTTTCCTCTCTTAAACTGTTCTACTGTTAAGAGATACTGATGCTCCATTGAACTTCAACTAATATCCTTCATATGCTGACAGACTCTTAATAGATATTTCACAAACAACATGGACATTGTGTGACAGGTTCTTCAGAGCTTACAAATATCGTTGTTTTATACACATTGTTTACAACACGTGCCACAGGATCTTTTGAAGGACCTCAACATACTGTATGTTTAAAAGTGTGTAGCAATTCTGTGTGCAGGTTTTTCATCAGACAAAACAATTATTTATTTTTTGAGATATGCAACATACAGTGTCACATATATTGTACCGAATACATGTCCTACAGATGGGGTGGTGTATGTCCGGTGAATTTAATTCATCTATAAATATTAATAATACATGCTGGCAATAGTGTCACAAATTCTTCTTAATGACAGTGACAGTAAAGGAGGAGCAGAAACGGCAGGGCTTGCATAACAAATGTGAATCTAAATGTAATCATATTTACTCCTGCACAAAGTAGATAGGCTATTACTCAAAAGGCTATGATATATAGCATATCACACCATATAAATTCCTAAGTAAAATTCTAAAAAACACACACCCACTCCAAGACCTTTAGAGGTGAGTTTCCTCCCATGTACCATAACCTCACACAGCCCTGATCTAGATGAACAAGCACTATCACGGAGAACACATGACTCCAAAATAAAACAAAAAGGTGTTTGAACATGTGTGATGGTAAACGCTGGCATTAACTGCCATCTGGTGGCTAACACTGACATTATGGGAAGACAGCAAAATCTGTGACAGGTTTTCTTATTCACAGCAGTGTGAATAGGAAAAAAGTAAGACAGATTTTATTTGTGCTCTTATACGCTGTTTTTTTTAAAGAGAAATGAGAGGGAGTTTATCCCAAAAAAAATAATAACAGTCTATGCTTTGCCTATAGGGATGCTAAGTATGTGAGGTATTCAAGAGTGTGTTAATTACCACACACAGACAACAAAAATATTTCAGATGAATTCCCAAATCCATAATTATAATATAAGATCAGACAGTAATCTTCACCTAACAAGCTTTTCAAAAATTTTATTAGATTTCAAGCACCTCTCTCTTGTAACAATTTAATTTTACATTGAGAAAGTAAGAAGTTTGACATTCATTCATTCATTGTCTACCACTTTGTCCTTCATATGAGGGTCACGGGGCCATTGGGGCCAATCCCAGCTGACATAGGGCCAAAGGCAGGGTAAACCCTGTACAGGTCTCCAATCCATCACAAGGCCAATAGAGACAAACAACCATTCACTCTCACATTCAAACTTAAGGTCAGTTCACAGTGTCCAATTAACCTCTGCATGTTTTTTGGACTGTGGGAGGAAACTGAGGAACCCAGAGAAAACTCATTCACATATAGTGACAAGATGCAAACTCTACACAGAAAGGCCTGAACTGGAATGCAAACCAGTAACCTCCTTGCTGTGAGGCAACAGTGCTAGCCATGTGCTCCACCCTGTGGCCAAAGTAAGGCCTGTTTTCATTTCTTTCGTTTCATCATTTAAAGTTCCAGACTGTGTATGTGTAATCACCTGATTGTATGAATTGTTGTTTTTCATTACCCTAGAATGTTCCATTTATATTGATATCAGGAGTGGGGTCAGCCCTCCGGAAGCAACCAATGTGTTTTTACAATAGCCCACGATGCACAAAGTAAACATCTTTTGAGTTTTGATCCTGAAAAGGTTCTGAAAAGGTTCAACATACTTAGAAGCAAGAAGTGAGGTGAGGGGTATTAAACTGCAACATGTAACTTCACCAATAAATGTTGCTACATTTTACACACAGTGACTTTAAGCAATTCAGTATCTTTATATATATCATTCTTGGTCACTTGTATCACTTTAGTTATGATGTGTTATTTTATTTTATTTAGGCTTCTGTGAATTATCTTGATTTGTTTTGCTTTGGTGTAAAGTGTGACTAAACACCCACTTCTGCAGCTAATGCTGCCTGATTTTGAAAAATGCTAAAGAAGTGGGCTGAGACCAGAGTGAAGGAGATGAGGACAGAGGGAGAGGGTGGAGCAGTGTTGCAGCTGTTTAAGGAGGTGCTTCATGCTTCACATAGTAGAGAAAAAGGAGACAAATATGATACATGATACAGAAAGCGTGATATGGCACATAAGAGAGTGAAATAATACTGTACATGACATTTTGATATTCGTGTATTTGAGGTCCCCTTTCTATAGCAAGTAAAGACTTCCTATGCTGCTCTTCGGTGGTGTTTGTTGTTTTCACTTTTTTTCCTGTGTGTGTGCCACTTGTTATCATTCCTATGTGCAACAAATATTATTAAAATTTTAAAAAATGCACAATGCCTCATACCTCATTAATATGTTTTTTTATAATGATTCTCAGCACACATTTGCACAGCATTCAAAGTGAGACATAATGCATTCCCTAGCCCCTTACTCTAACCTTAACCATCACAACTAAATGCTAAATCCTAACCCTTACTCGAAACCTTACCTAAACCCAATTATAACACTAACCCCAAAACCAGGTATGAATTCCCAGAAAGCCCTTTAAAATTGTGAGGACCAGCCAAAATGTCCCACAAAGATTTTGGTCTTTATTGACACAATGTCGTGTCATGTCTCCAAAGCACCAATAGAGGGCGCGCTATGATCACAGATGGCTGACTGAACAATGGCCCAATCCCTGCAGATGAGGTGCTTCAATGTGAGGAGGTGCTTCAATCTTTTTTCTTTTTTTTAAATTATGTTTTAGATTTTTATTTTATTTTTTATTTTTTTTTGTATATTTTTCGCATTAAAACATAATTTCACACTGCCCAACAGGACATGGTCACAGATCCAGCTTGGAGATTTTTTTTAATCGACTTTACTACGTCAACCCAGAACCCCTTGCCCGCACACATCACAAAACACTGTACATTCACTGTACATTCACATGAAGGTGCTTCAATCTTTTTTCTTTTTTTTAAATTATGTTTTAGATTTTTATTTTATTTTTTATTTTTTTTTTGTATATTTTTCGCATTAAAACATAATTTTAAATAATTGTCTTTACTTTCTATCACGCTCTTTAACTTGTGTAAGTGTCAAACCGATGGTGGACCTAAGATGGTAACTTACAAACAAATCTTGCATGTTTTGAATATATAAAAATAAATAATAATAATAATAATAAAGCATAATGGCATATGTGAGATAATATGGATGTAAATATGAATGAAAACATGGAGGTAAAGGAGGGGAAATGTGAATATTTTGTGGGAATAGCATATAAAAGAGGAGACTGATTGAAACACACCCGAATATCTGCACGCAGGTATTTTCAGTCAGCTGATGACAGAGCATGCTTCCGGTGCGCCGCCACTTCGAAGCCGCATGAACGACGCTGTTAAACCTCAGGAACAGTTTCTGACGGTCTTGAAGGAGGAAACTTAAAGAAAACAAAAGTACCGCGGCGTGACGTCAGACGCCGAAAAGTTGGTCGCTAGTAGTGGCTCGTGTATAACAATCATGGATGCGTTATAAGAAAAAGCAGCAAGGAGATTCAAGATGGCGGGTTTGACCTGGTCCAGATTGATGAGTCGTCCAGACTGGTGAGTAACTTTTGTCAAGTTGACATTATGGTGATTCTGGTGACTGAATTATGTCATTATGTTGGTTTAGTTGTATGCTCAAAATTAGCCTTAGCTCAGTGTTAGCCACACTATGTCTTATTGTTAGCTTAGTTCTGCCTTAATGTTTGCTTATTTGTTCAATTTCAACTTTGGCTCAACCTTTACTTCATTGTAAACTCATTTTTGGATTAATGTTGGTTTCATTATTTGCTCAAAATTAGCCTTGGTTCATTGTCGTCACTACTAAATGTCTAAGCCAACAGTGGCTGAATTACCTCTTAATGTTTGTGGCTCATTGTTGGCTCAATTGGGGGCCATTCTGTCAGGTCACAGCACGTAAATTAGTGGCTTAAATAGGGCTGCAATTAATCATTTCAGTACCTTTGAATAATCTGACTTATTTTTATGTTTGGTCCAACATCATGTTTAAATGTTTGCGGTTTCTTGAATCTTAATGATTCAACTGATTCTCATTCCAGAATTACCCAGTTTCAATTACTTCTTTGTTATAGCAAAAACTAGGAACTCTCTGAAACACCTGAATCAATCCATTGTCACAAGAGTTAGATGACTCACTGCAGTCAATGTCTTTACTGTTGAGTGTTTTTCACTGGAAAGATTTATTCATTTAAGGTGTTAAATGTTCAAAGGCAGCTTCGGGGTTGCACAGTCTTGCCTGTATATCTCTACTTTTAACGTATAATGTAGTTAAAATTTGTTGACATTTGGGGATCAAGTGGCTGTGTTTGTCAATCAAAACAGTAAGTGTTTTTTCTTGCTGCTGTCATCGCTGTTTTTCTGGTTGTGCTGTTTTGTCTGATCTGTCCTGGCCATTGTGCCTTTCCTCACTTTAATGAAAACCTGTCTATTTAAAAAAAATAATTAAAAATTTGCAACAAAAAACCCAAGGACTCTTTAAGGTACTAAAAACAAATTATCACTCATCAAATTACAATTTAAAAATCAATCTTGGGTTTTGAGGGATGGAACTTTGCAATTAAAAATGAAGTACTTTAAAAAAAAAAAATCTCAGTCTTTCCTCAAGACTTTGCCTATTGCTGCATTTATTTTATTACCAATATGCAGAAATTCTGATTTTAGCTGTAAACGTGTAGTGATGAATGACCAGATGTTAAATCAGGTTTACATGGATTTTGGTAGAAATACAACATCGGAGGCTGTACTCTTATCCACTGTGTCACAAGGCTTGTCTTTCTGTCAAATATGGCTGTGCTGCCATAACTGTTCTATTTTTTTGGCCACTACCCAAACGCAATAGATTGTGATCTACGAATACAGTACATGGCTTTTTATGGCCACTGTGCCTTTGCCTTTTGTATTATCATACATTCCATAATACAGCCATCAACAACGGCCACTGTGCCTTCATGGACTATTTGTATAAATCCCACCTTTTTATTGCCCACCTTGCACACCTTGTCATTTTTACATTCTGGTGGATCTACAAATGTGGACTTTGACTTTGACCTGTCTTGGCATGTGTCATTGTCTGTCTGGTGGTCTGTCTCCGAGTTAGGATCTCTACCTCAATGGATGATTTAAAGTTGAATAGCCTTGAGGTATCTGATATCAGAAGGAAATTCTGGTATTTTAAATGGCTTTGATTTAGTCTTTAAAGTCTTGTACTCATAGTTACAACTTGGGCAATCTATCTAAGTGTACTAAGTTTACTGTTTCTTGTCAAAGTTTTGTTAGAAAGCTTTTATTAGTGAGCTAGATGCTAGCAGTTGCACCTCACCTGGTAATTGCTTTCATTATGAAGCTAAACCTAGAATTTCAGGCAAGTCACATTAAAGTTTAGGTGTTCAGCCCATGGATAATGTTTTGCAATATTTAAAATCTGGTATTTGTCAGCATGTTTTTGATATCCATTGTCTTTAACAGTTTTCTCAGATTTTATGCACTGCTATTAGCCTTAGTAGTTTTATCCATCACCAACTAAACTAAAATTCAACATATTAAGGCTGACTTGTCTCACACTGCCAACTGTATTTCCTGCTAAAGATTTGAGTTTAACCTTTTGTGTTCATAAAGCCTTTTAGCGCATCATGTTGGGAGGCCTCCCAGCAGGGGATTTCTGTCTTCCCCTGCAAAATCATGTGTTACTTGTATCTTGTAGGGTTGCAGGAATATCCTAGACAGTTTCATACATGGGATTGCAATCATTGGGCAGGTTACAGGATTAATGTGTGTTTTGGTTCTTTATCAGGAAACAAACCTGGCAGAATGACAACTTGGATTATTTAACTAAAGGTTGCGCCAAATGAGGCCTCATGTGCCACTAGGCACAAAGTGATTAGGTAAGTACACCAAATAAGAGCTTTATTTTATAATACAGACACTGAAATGACACTATGTGTGGGCTGATTCTAGGAGTCATTATGTTCAAGAAAATAATCTAAATTTGGCTTGATAGTGTTAGTGTTGAGACTGTTCAAGTATCCCCTTTTGGCAGGAGTGAGCAGCTGCAGCTTTTAAAATTTTGCATTGTTGCTTGGATTCATTGGTGTTGGGAGCTTTGTGCTTAACCTTGATAATAAGGTCAAGGTTTATGCAGCTTGTGAAGTCATTAAAATGATGGTTCATATTAATGTATTTGTTGGCTGCTTGAGTAATGGCAATCTTCCTTATGTGTTGCAAAGTTCCTCCTCTGAATTTTTTTAGCCTTGCCCTAAAGTTTCTCTCTGCTTTAACTCTTGTCAAGCTACGCAATAAATGATTCATCCATCTTGTCTCCAGACATCATTTTCTCTCTGCAGCCTTCCATTACCCACATCTGCTAAAGGTAGATGTATCTTGAATTCAGTGCATCTTCATGTGTTGGATAAGATGTGTCATTAGACTACTGACAAAGCAGAGCTCTTAAAATGCTTGATCTAATTTACCCAAATCAGTTTACAAGACAAAAAATTATTGAATTTGACATTCTCAGGGTTGGTAACCTGACCTCTAAACTTTTGAAAAACCATATAAAAGATCACAAGCTCTTTGCATGACCCAGCACAAATATTAGAGCAACTTTATTGCTCAATATGTAAATCAGTCAGGAATTAATGAGCTGGTTCTCCTTCAGACAATGAGGTAAATTGAGTCGACTTGTAAGATGGAAAGGCCTTTTGTTCTTCCCCTCCTTCTGTGTGAGGGAAATCTGGCCACAGATCCTGACTGAGGGGCATACCATGGCTGTTCAGTTTCCAAAATCAGACAAGGATTCATCTGGTTTTGTGACTCAGCCCATCATGGTATGCATTTAGCTTCCTCCGAAACACTGTTGAAATTAACATGTTTGTCATGTAAATCACTTGTAGACATAGTGGCACATTTGGTCAAATTGGGGTCAAACATTTTCAGGTGTCTGCTTTCTCAATAGTCTTGTGCCACATCTTGCAAAACAAATGAAAAGCTCTGAAATGTGAAACCTCCGCCTCTTGCAGATGTTATGATAACAGCTGCAGGCGTTGAAGTTCTGCGGAGAGAGAAAATAAGATCCGAGGACAGAAAAGTGGGAATTTCTTTCATGCCTTGTAAAATGAGGGTTTAATCAAACTTTGTGGTGAGGCTATAGAATCAGAAGGAACTTTTCTTTGGGCAACTGGGAGATTTACAGTTTTCATGCAGCCAACCTAGACTTTGGGATTAGCATCATCCTAAATGGTTAGCAAAGTGAATGGATATCTGATTTTTGCAAAGAAATCTACATGACACAAAGCTTGGCATTCTGATTGAATTATGGTTGGAAGGTAGGGTAGCTTGGAAAACAAGGTAAGAATGTAGAGATTGGGGAGGGCATTTGTTGGTGGACCCTGACTGGATGGGAGAAGACCTGTTACACTTGACCAGGTGAGCTACCTGAGGATTTTTGTCATTTGTTTATCTTTTTTCTTGTGCTTTATATTCTACCTTGTTTTGAAGAGGTGAAGGCTGCAGCAAATTCCTGCATCAGAGCATGCTGGACACCATGACATGGAGAAGTCCTGTCCTGGATGGCTGTGGTGAGGACCTTGCCCAAGGTGAACTGACCGTTTTACACGGCATTTTTGTCACGTGTATGTTCTTTCAGATGGTAATCACTTTTATTTAATCTATACTTACTTTTAGTATAAAATATGCTTTTATTTTTTTCCCCAGGTGTTTGAGGACCAGAGCCTACTAAACTGTACACGTCTTAATGGCTGCTCTATCACACTGCCCAACAGGACATGGTCACAGATCCAGCTTGGAGATTTTTTTTAATCGACTTTACTACGTCAACCCAGAACCCCTTGCCCGCACACATCACAAAACACTGTACATTCACATGAAGCAAAACATGTATTTATTGCCCTATTTATATCAAGTAAATATTTTATTAACTTGATGGTTGACAAAAAAAAATATTGAATTCAACATTCTTGAGATCAGTAACCTGACCTCTAAACTTTGGGAAACCATGCAAAAGATTGCAGCTCTGTGCATGACCCAACAGCACTGATATTGAACAAACTTTATTGCTTACTTAGTAAGTTAGTCAGGATTTAATGAGCTGGTTTTTCTTCACACAGCAAAGAACAAGGTAAATTGAGTCGACTCATAAGATGGTAAGGCCTTTTTGTTCTTCCCCTCCTTCTGTGTGTGACAAAATCTGGCCATGGATCATGACTGAGTGGCATACCATTGCTGTGCAGTTTCCAGAATCAGACAAGGATCCATCTGGTTTTGTGACTCAGTCCATCATGGTATGCATTTAGCTTCCTCCGAAACACTGTTGAAATTAACATGTTTTTCATGTAAATCACTTGTAGACAAAGTGAGGCATTTGGTCTAATTGGGGTCAAGCATTTTCAGGACCCACAACCACACATCACAAAACACTGTACATGCACATGATGCAACACCACTAAAATACAGACACTACTTTCAGCCTGTAATGATTGATTTTGAAAAACTGTCTCTATTGTCCTTTTATATTAAGTATAAAATATAGTTCTTGATGGTTGACGGGTTCTGTGATGAATGTCCTTATTTTGACAAGTTAGTTCTTTGAACTTAAAGACGTGGAATTCTATAAAAACACATTGCATTAATGTATTACTGTAAACTCGCTACCCTTGACACTGCTTTGAGTGTCAGTTTGATCTTAGCCAGAAAACAAACCTACAGGTCCTATATATAGCTGCAGATGTCAACATTTGACATTCACCAGAGTTGTCCCAAAACCCTTAAGGTCAAGATTGTATTGCTACCCCAGTTGATGGTAGAAAAAAAAATGTGACCCTTGATGTTAACTTGTTTTTAATATGAAAAGTGGAAGTTGTGTTGACCATGAGGAGCAGTTTAACAGCTTGCATTTGAACCAAACAAGGACAAATGATCATGAGCTGCTAGTGTGGTTTGTGTTGGCTGTGGTGGTGTCCTACAGTGATACCAACTGTGAAAAGTGAAAACTAAATTAAAGGCATTTAAGGTAGATACCAGTGAGAATAGCTCTGGTGAATGGGCAGAGGTTTGCTAAAGTGTTTTTAAAATCTTTTAGGTGACTCTCTGGAACAACTTACCCCATCAGATGTTAGACATTAATATTTGATGTGGGGGACCACAGCCATTTAATATTAGGTGGTTGTAGCAGTAGACTTAAGTTTGGTTTTTGTCCATAAGCAATGGGAGAACTACAGTATGTCAAGCATAGTCGACATTTAATTTAATAGATCATCAAAAATCTTCAGCTGAGGCAGATTTCTATGACCAGCTAAAGCATTTGTAAATAACTAACCACAATAACGAGAGTTCCAGTTCCTGGCTTCTCCTATTGAAAGACACTGCCCTTTTTAAATCCTGTCTCTTAGTAATGGGAACAACAGTTCTTTAAGTTGTACTGAATCTTTCTAATTTGTTCATCAAAAAGATTAGTTCAAAATATTTGTTCACCAAATCATTCAGTTCTTCCTGCATGTCCAGAGCACAGGCTACATCTGACTCACTCGTTTAACTGATACACAGCTGAACAGATTGTGATTCAGCTCACTATCGCCACCTGTCAGCAGTGTTGTCGCTAAATACACCAGACTCCATTGTTAAATATTAAGATTCTAGGAATTTCTTTAATAAATGTTGGAGATTAACACATCTTTTCATGGGTTTTGGTTTTTTTAAAGTGATCTATAGTTTGGCAAGAATTGGCATTGTTTCTGGATTTGCTGAGGCTGATTCTGACAGTTTAAGCCACTTATTCACTCGGCTCTTAAGTTCAGTCACTGAACTGGTACGTGGTGTGCGCTGCTGACTTTAAGTTAGTGAACTAATCACCTGATGAACCAGTTTACGTCTCATCACAGTAAGAGGATCTCTTTCAGTCTGGTGTTTTTGTCAAATTGTGGGTTTCAACAAAAATGCAGCAGAAAATATGAAAGGTGGTGAGATCAGAGTTCTGCACCTATAATTCTTGTGACTCTGGATCAAAAGGTAATGAGCTATAAAGGGCTGCAATGAAGCTGCTTCCTAAAGATTCTGCTAAGTTCTGACAGCTATAGCTCAGCATGAAATGGAGCGGCTCGGGGAGGTGGAATACCTTTTGTGAATAACTAACCTGGCCAATCACAAGAGACATAAGCTATGTCTCAATCCAGGTTCTGGATGTCGTCAAAATGTGTCACAGCACTGCACCATGTTGTTCAAATCATACATCTGTGATTTACAAGTTATATTTGTAAATCATATTCCAGGTTAGTCACATTTAAGGGAAATTGTTTGTCTTGTCATGTTCATCTCTCAACATGAGACATCACACACCAGTGTCATTTATATTTACTCCAGTATTACATGAAATATTTAAACAATATTCACTGGAGGGTCCATCAAAACTAATAATCACAAAACAAACTGGTACAACAAAAAACACTAAGTTTTAGCTCTATAATTATGTTCAAAAATATTAAATCATTTATATTAATATTTATTATTATTAAATTATATTTTAGACTTTTACCTCAAGTATGTTTACATTTATCTGATTTTTAGAATGTTTTGGCTGATAAGAGCTTAAATCAGCAGTCAGACTTCAGGGGGCAGGAGAATTGTGATTCAGGACTTTGAACTGTGGGTGGGAGTATTTAAATACCCAGTGTGCAGCCTGCCGGGATTTATTAGGAGAGGGAAAAAAAGGAAAGCACACCTCACTCCACCCTCCCTTGACTCGACCATCTCATTTCACATAGTGCATGACTTCAATCTCCTCCACTGGCTGCGCACTCAGGAGGCGATGATTCATCAGCTGTGCACTTAGGAGCATCCAGACCCTGAATTAAGACACGGCTTCAGTGTTCTGGAGAGCTCCCCCTGGCTGTGAAACAGCATGGGTGAGAACAGGAAGAGAAATAGCAGCTGTACAGTTGCACACTCTGCAAAGTCATTTTTGGAGAAACCCAGGGTAAAGTATCACTTTACTGTAAAAACTGAGGTTATTTGTCTATATTTGATGTAGTAAAATAATCGGAAAGTGAAATAATCTAGGGTCAATGTTCCTTAAACTAAACAAGATTACTAGACTATCAAACATCTATTAATATTTAACGATCAACTAACAAATGAATACCTGAGCATCTATCTAGTAATTGCAATAGCAGAACAGTCTGGTCATCAGCTGTGTATGTGTTTGGTGGTCCCATGAAACTGTTGCAATTGAAAAAGACAACAGAACTGAAAAAACAGGCTGTCTCATTTAGGTGACCATTCAAGTCAACATCATTAGACTTTACTGAACATGTAACCATGTAAGGGGTGCTGAAAAATGTCAAATGATAGAGGGAAAAAAAGCTTCAAATGTATGCACATTTGTGTTTTGAAACAGCTGAAGATGTGTTGGGAGGTCGAAATTTCACAATATTCTAGTCCTATGCTTAAATGGACATTCACCGAATGTGTTTCTGTGGCTCAAAGTTTAATGGCCAAAAATTGTATGTACCTAGTTAGTATGATAAAACTGAAGGCAAAACCTACTAAATTATGCAACTATCTTCAATAAAATAAATAAATTTGAAATTTTATTTTTAATCACACTTATAATTTGTAATCGTTTTGATTACTAAATTTACATTTTTCATTTCAGTACGTTGTTTTAGCTTTTGACAAGACTATTCTGAAAAGCGGAAATGGCACTGCTTGGGTTGGACAGTTTCAGTACATGTACCGTAAGTGAGAGAACATTGGCGCACTTCACATCTAGGAGCGGCTGATTTGACCACAGTACAGAGCACGCCTCTGCAAGCGAGATACACCGTCAACAGGCGCTAGAATGTCGGGAAAGAGTTTCCGAGTCAGTGACGGGGACTGGATTTGTCCTGACAAAAAGTAAGTGCTCTATTCTTTGAACAAATTAGCATTTTGACACGCCGCGTGGCTAATCTTAGTCTCAAACGTTTAGCTGGACGTGCTAGCATGCAAACGCTAGTTGGCTCTGGCCTTGTAGCATCTGCTCCACACTCATGTCGAATATCGAAATTCCTCACGTTTCTCCTCTTTTGCCTATTCAACTGTCGGCAACGTATAGCCGTTATGACAATTATGTTTGTGAGACTGCAATCAAAATTCAGCTTAAAATTGTGTCATGATATAGATACTACTCATCCAGACGCGCAGACTTTATCCTCAGCAAGCTAACTGTCGTTAGCTAGTGTGCCTTCAAGTACCCATTCACTATTGTTGGGTGGTGGTTCAGTTCAGCGTTGTAGAAGCCAAGTTGTCATGAGCGAAGTCAGCCATATCATGTTGCGAGAGAAGCGCATTACCAGCGTCTAAAGTGACGGACAAGCCAGCTGCAGCGGTCAGTATGCAGGCCTCTTGACTGCAGAGTTGGATAAAGGCAAAATGTTATCATTACTGTTATGTCAGCAGATATGACGCATTTACAATAGCTAGATTAAATAAAGTGTAAGTGAAAAGTTGGAGACACGTTTAAATTGTGGTTTTAACTTTGCAATGGGCAGGAATCAGCAAACACTTTTAAAACAGTGTAACAACAAAACAGTGTTCGTTAATCTCAGGGTTTTTGCACAATTGCAATCATTACATTGCAGGAGTTGTCATCTTTTGCATATCTTGGTTTGAGGAGGTCTTTGGCCCTAAATTCATTAGATTGCATAGCATACAGTAGAACTGCTGTGCCTAAAAGTAGATCTATATTGGAACTTACATATTGATATTTTGGAATTGCAGAAAGTTTTATTTCAATACAATCTGTTGTTGAAAAATTGTCCAGCCTTGTGTGGCACAAGTAAAACCTGAACAAGCGCCCAGAGAGAGCGAATCTCCATGAAGTCTGTTTTTCTTTTGAGTAGTGCTGTTCATTTAAATGTTAAAGATGACTTTATTTCATTAAGTTAACAATTGTTAAAAAAGTGATAATAATCCACCCAAAACATTAATTTGCAAGTTATGAATCAAATGTCATTACATTTGATTCATAACTGTTTGAGTTATGCTTTTCACAGACAGATTGGGTCACTATCGTAAATGTTTGAAGCTAAAGTTATACAGTTGTAAATCAAAAATGTTTTGTATTTGTAATGTATTTTATGCTTTAGATATGCCTTCTTTTTCTCAAACCCATAACATTTTAAGAAGAGCTGAACAAACGTTCTATCCTCAATCATAATTGTATCCTCAATCCACATCCATGTGTCAAATCTGATCATTATTTCCTTAGTCATAGCTTGCATCTCCAGAAAATGTCATCTTTGAATCAAGCTGGTCACAATCAGGAAAAACTAAAGTCAGCAAAAATATAACCTTATTTGCAGCGCTAATAAATAATTGCAAGTAATGTTCTTTACGCATGTTCAATATTTGCCAGAAGGTTGTAACAAGCTTTGTGTATTTTATGTTTTGCAGGTGTGGAAATGTTAATTTTGCAAGAAGAACTAGTTGTAACAGATGTGGAAGAGGTTAGTACTTTACTATGTTCATTACTGTAGCTTCCCTTCCTCCAGAAATCTGCTGTACCAAACAATAACATTGTTTTGTTTCTGCAGAGAAAACCACAGAGGCAAAAATGATGAAAGCAGGAGGAACAGAGATTGGGAAAACCCTCGCTGAGAAGAGTCGAGGCCTCTTCAGTGCAAATGATTGGCAATGCAAAACGTATGTGTTTATTTTAAATTTCAGTTAAGGAATTGTGGGATGTCTTCGTCAGTCGTACTCATTGTTGACAGTGTCTCTCAAAATGTGAAAGAACTAAGCAGTTTAAGCATTTAATGTGATAATATACCTGATATATTTTCCTCTTTGATTTCATAAAAGGTGTGGCAATGTGAACTGGGCTAGACGGTCAGAGTGCAACATGTGCAACACACCCAAATATGCCAAGCTGGAAGAGAGAACAGGTAATGCAACAATTACACAACAAAGAGTTTGTTTCTTTTTGCCTTTCACTGTCACATTGACTTTTTTTCCCTTGTCTGCTCACAGGCTATGGCGGAGGTTTTAATGAGAGAGAAAATGTAGAATACATTGAACGTGAGGAATCAGATGGTGAATATGACGAGGTAAAGAATCGTCAGTCAAATGTAATATTTAGTTATTTAATGACTAATGCCTGTATGTTTATCTAAGTCTAGTTCTCCTATTAGTTAGACTGGGGTTAACATATGCAGATGTAATTTTTTCCTGATATGGAGTGTGTTCTTATTAATACTGCAGTTTGGAAGGAAAAAGAAAAAGTATCGTGGGAAGACGAACAGCACATCTTCCTCAAAAAGTGAAAAGAAAGAGGTAGCAAAAGAGCAGCAGGAGGAGGAAGATGAGGACGACGATGATGATGAAGATGGTGACCTGTCCAAGTACAAATTGGATGTAAGTGGCGGCTGCATGTGGAAATTTGAAAGAAAAAGGTAAATTCAAAACTGGCTGACTAAATAGTTTGTTGAAATTTCTTTCTCTGTAGGATGAAGACGATGATGAAGACGAAGATGGAGACCTGTCAAAGTACGACTTAGATGCCAGTGATGAAGAAGACAAGCCGGCCAAGAAAAAGGGCAGCCACTCGGGATCTTCCCGTTCCCGCTCATCTTCACGCTCCTCCAGCTCCAGTTCTCGGTCGAGGTCCAGGTAAAAGGGTACAGGTCAAGGGTAACTCCGGGCAAAATGTCAGTATCTGCTCAATCTTCCTTCTGATTCACTGATCAACATCAATAAAATGTCTTGTTTTGTTGTTTTCCCTCCTCTGAACCTCTCCCCCCTCTCTGCTGTATGACAAATAATGTGCAGTATGAAATTTTTTATCTTTTTTTTTTTTCCCCCTATTCTGTGATGGGTTTTGGAATTTCTCACAAGATGGAAGTGATGGCAATATTTGACCTGTTTCATTCTAATGGAATTATTAGCTATAGGTTTTGGCTATTCTTCATTCACATAGTAATTTGATTGTATGAAAACACAAGACAAGAATAGCATTATTATCAAGACCTAAGTGGTGTCAGATATTTTAGATGTGAATTGTTATATAAACCACATATACAGCTATGTTTATGTTTGGAAAATATTGGAAAGACTGTTTTTGTCTTTCAGGTCCCGCTCTAGAAGCTCATCCAGTTCCAGGTCTGGATCTCGCTCGAGGTCCCACTCCAGGTGAATGAGGTGACATGCACTTTCTCTCCTTGAGAGAGTGTATGTATGAGGCTGCACACTGCAGCAGTTTTAAGTTTTAACAGATAAAGGAACCGTATAGCGCTTACTCCACATACCCGTGGTCTTTTTTTCTTAACCGGTCTATTGTGATTTTGGTCATTAACACCTACAGTGGTTTTCAGTCGCATGATTTGTTTCAGCTTTCGGTTAGGTCCCAGTGAAAACGCTCAATTTGATAGTAACAGATGTTCAAGAAATGTTAATAATCTGGGTCTTCATCAGGAATGATGTTCTTACTCAGCTATGCTAGGATAATCAGTAGTAGCTAAACATTTCCTTTTACATAGGGAGTCTCACAGCATCTTGGTGAAAAATGCAGGTATAAGTCAGTGCTCTTATTCAGAGAACTTGATAAAATGCCCATCCTAGTGAAGCTCTTTCCTGTACCTCACTGACCTCAGAACTCGGTTTATTCCTCCAAAAGATCCAGCTCCAGGTCTGGAAAGGGCTCCTCTCCCCAGAAGAGGTCCCGCTCACCCTCCTCCTCACCTGAGAGGAGGCAGAAACGCAGCCGTTCCAGGTCTTCATCTGGAGGGAGAAAACGGATGCGCTCTAGATCACATTCGTCCGAAAGGTTTGGGTTTCTGTGGAATACCACAATGGCACTGATTGTAATTAGCCATCAGACGCCTCGCTTATTGGAATTTACTGAACAGTGTTTGCATTTTGACATCTTATATTGTGCGTTTAATTGTTATAGGGTGATTTATATATGCACAACTTAATTTCATTATACAAGCCTGCTGACGTTCTGCTTCTTCTCGTGGTGTTTGTGTTATTTCAGGCGCCGTGGCCATTCCTCTGGATCCTCCCATTCTGACTCCAGTTCTAAAAAGGCATAACTTTAGTACAGCCTGTCAAATAACAAAAGGAAAATTAGAACAAATGCATGTTGTGTTATAAAATAGCAACCACATCCGATGACTATGCTGTCCATTTTCACAGAACCTCAAAAGTCTTATTTCCCTTAAAAGAAAGATGGCGGCATCATGATTCTCTCAGATCATTACATTCTCCCTTTGAAACCAGATGCACCCTCACTCTGTGACAAATGTCAGTAACTAGGTGTTCACTGAACGTACACATATGGTCTAAAGAGGCTGTTTCTTCTTTTCCATCTTTTCTGCTTTAATTCTACTCATCTGTGGAGAAAATTTAGTAAACTCCTGGCCCTTGGAAACATCTGAGATTGTTTCGAATAGTCTGTTTTTCTTTAAGAAAATGTTTCCCCCCTCAATATACATTAGCACCAATTTAAAATATCACATGTATGTAACGATGAATTTGGCCTGTTGCGTTGGTTTTTTTTTTGTTTTGGTTTTTTTTAAATAATGTATTAGGTTTTTCATTTTCAAGGTAAGTATTTTCCTTTGTGATATTGCTTTTTTTTTTATAAATGCCAGTAGGTTCAAATTATGTACTTTGTGAGAAAATGTATAATTTTTCTTTTGCCTAACACAATTGAGACCTAACAACATATCAGTTATTCACATTCATTTTCATCTGAGGAACAAACTGAAAGAGACATTTTAACTCCAGCTTAGTGCAAACATTACAGCAGTAACAAACAAACACTTGTCCCTGTTAATGGTAGAATGTCAGTTCAGTCTTCTTATGGTGGAACATCTACAGAACACATGTAAATAAAATTCTGTCGACCCTGTTGCTTCTTAGTGTTTGATTTGACTGAGGTATGGGTTCAATGTTATGTATAAATTAAGATATTTGGTGCAAATGTGATATAAAAGAGGGGTGCTGAACAAGGATGTCAAGTTTATTGTTAAAGGTATATTGGATTTGGTCTAACGGGTTATAGACACGTGGCACAGCGAGTAAGTGTTGTTCTCATCCCGGTCAACAGGTGGCACTTTGCTACGTCAGGCTACGGTCAGCTGTAGACTGGAGAGAGGAGACTTAATTTGCCGCTGGTATAGTTTCAAAAAAGACAAAATGTCAAGCACTACATTTCAATTTAATGGTGTGAAGTCACAATTGTGGTTAAAAAAAAAAAATCCAGGCTCCTAATATAACTCAGCAGCTCACCAGTGTCAGTTAATGTAGGGTATACTTTTATTTTTCTCCCAGAGACTTCGATTTGATAGTGACACACGCGATAGCGGAAAATGTAAAAAATGAGAGCAAAGCAGATGATGATAGAGGTCGCAGGATATTGTTAAATGTAATGCGTGAAATAGTTGAATGGTCAGTTTTGTGCATTGCAAAAACTGACAGAGGAATGTCCCATGTTGGTATCTTCCACTGTTAAAGCATCTTGTTATTACTGTTTTGGACTATTTCATCCCAAATGTTTAAAGAAATGAAAAGTTGAGGCAAAACAAAACTACACCTCGATGTCCAAGTGCACGTGAATGCTCAACATGATAGACTGAGTCCCAGGTTGTAGTAGTCCTGTCCCTCCACGGGAAGGCGCTGTTTGCGACTCCCTATTCTGCAGTTCAACAATGAATAGATGGTGAAATGTACAAACATAACTGCACTTCAAAAGCAATAGCATTAAATGAAAGAAGAATAAAATAAAAAAAAATACACTAACTTAATGTACTAAAATATACTTATCCAATTTCTTCCAGAAAATAATACTAAATGAGCATTTATGAAATAGGTGACTTGGATCTTGTCTCAGTCTCACAGAAAGCATTCTTCTTCATTTTTTGAAAATTTAGAAAAGATAAACATTAGTTAGGTGGAACTTGTGTTAAGTCTTTAGTTCTCAAATTTTGTTGGATATTGTAAATTTAAAAGGAACAAGCCACGATTTATGCCAATTTATGTCTTTGAAGTGAGAGCTCCAGAACAACCACGAGATGTTATTTGCGTTGCAAAAACATTTCCTCATGTGCTTGTTGATACATGTTACATTCATGTGAAGCTTTTGTGCTGTCAAAAAGTTGTCAGACTGACTGTGAAAGAATGATATGAGAAAACAAAGAATCTGTGCTCCCAGCAGCAGCCACATGAGGAGCACCAGGCTTATTCAGCTGCCTCCATCTGCTGAGGCTGAGGCTCCAGGCCTAACTGGAAGAAACAACTGCCTATAGCTTAGGGGTTTTTCCTTCCGCCACCTAACTGGATGTGTAGAGTTGCCACCTTCCACCGGGTGAATGCAGCACATCTGAAGATTAACAATGGCAGGCTTTTGTTTGTCAGATTTTTAAATTGTGCAGTGTTGGTTAATAATAACCTGTCTGACTGCACGATGGACACTTTTGACCAAACCAAAGTGCCTGCAGTTACCACCATCTCACAACATACAAAAGCACCCAGTTTACAAATCACTATCGGTTCAAGCCCCAAACAGTCAACACTGTAATACAGGTGGAAACAGTGTTGAAAAAGTTTTTGAAAAGTTAAAGATCCAGTGTGTTTTATTAAGGAGGGTTTATGGCAGAAATGAAACATACTATGTGCAAGTATGTATTTTTTAATGGATAATAGCTGTTAAAAAGTAATTTGGTTTTCATATTTGATGATTACAAGCTTATTAAGCGAAAACAGGAGAGAGGCGTCCTTTCTGGTATGCAAAAGCCACCATAGTTCTCTGATGCACCTGTCAAAGCTGAATGGCGGAGTGCTTTGTCTGTTACAGTCTGCAGTATCGCCGTTAGTTGTAATCATTTGTGAATTTTAAGTTGCTTATAATCATTATGATTTTTAGGGGAGGGGAAAAAAAGCAGATAAGTGACTGAGGTCACACGAAAGCTGTTGTCCAATGGAACTCTAGAAAACGTCCACAATCTCATTAACTTATGACAAATACAGCAGGTGAATGTCTGGGTCACGCATGTCCACAGCATCAGAAGAGAGCGTGGTACATCCACGCAGGACGCTGGACACATGTCCACTCTGTGTGAATCATCCATAGCTGTACCAGTTGTGTAACTCAGATATTATCTTGACATTTATGGAACTGGCAGTTGTGGAGAATGTCTGGAGCATTTTTTATTCTGATGATTTATTTATTTAATGTGAGTATTTGCTTTTTCGCACACAGACACCAATTTTTGGATTCACTGCATGTCTGAAAGCCACTTTTTTATTTTTGCACACTGCGTTGAAAGCAGAATGTTGGGTCAGTTTCAACTGACCCTCATTCATCATCATCATCACACTGAACTATACTGGGACTTTAGCTGGGACTTTCACATGCACTTGTCACAGTTTTTCTATACCTGCTCACCACATAGTGCACAGACAGTGGTTCAGGTAAAGAGGCACATTTCTTCAAATTACAAGTCAATTATCCATCAGTATGATTTTTGTTTTATTCAAAAAAGGAGTTGCTACCATGTGATAATCAAATCAGTAAACGTAAGCATTACATTCGAAATCCTTTTGATGAGAATTGGTATTTTGTTAGCTTTGTATAAAATATGTGCTGCTACATTTCTATTTGAATGTTTACAACCATGTTTGAATTGTGTGGTATATGTAACTGATTGCAACTGAATTAGCACACAGTATACTTAAAGGTCTCTGAGCTTTAAAAAAGAAGGCAAGATACAGATAGTGTTAGATTTGTGTGGAAATGGGAATTTAATTAAATTGGATTTCTCCCCCGATGATCAGTGACTGGAAGTTAACTAATTACTTAATATCCCACTTCTATACCCAGACTATAAACTACATAAACCATCTGCTCTCAGTTGCTTCTGGGTAATGTTTTGTACTTGTCTCTGTAGGAGCAGCTGTTTATTCCTTTTATCTCATCTGGTGACTTCTCTGGCATCTTGACGAGCAGGTGCATGTGTCTGATCTATTGTTCCATTTAAGAGCAGCAAAGGTTTTCTTGTGATCAGGAAGTGATCAAACCAAAATCGTCTGAGCAGACATCGTACGAGGCTTCCATAAATGTTTTTTTTTTTTTTTTTTTTGATTTATTAAACATATCTGAATCATTCGCAGCCTCTCGGACGTTTGTTTCCACTGTGCGCCTCCCGGCGTAGTCCCGCCTCCAGTGCGCACAGGACCTGCAGAGCCTTTATGTGCCGCTGTCAGTTGGAGCAGTTTGGAGGATGCTGGACACACATGGGCTGTTCATTGTATAGAGGTTCATCCTTCCCCAAAGGATGACTGCGACCAGTTGTGATTCTTTACAAGGCTTTCAAACCTCGGGTGCAGAGATGCTGAGCTCCAACGTCTCCAAGTCATTGCGCGAAGACAATGTCACCAAGAATTCCAGTTGTGGATCCGTGTCCGTGGGTTTTCCTATAACCATGATGATTACTGGCATGGTGGGCAACTCACTGGCTCTTGTCTTGGTGTACATCTCTTACATAAAGAAGGAAAATAAAAGGAAACGGTCGTTCTTGCTTTGCATTGGATCCCTGGCGTTGACTGACTTGTTTGGACAGCTTTTGACCAGTCCAATAGTCATCTCAGTTTACAGAGCGGATCTGAACTGGGAGCGCATCGACTCGTCGGGGAAACTGTGCGCTTTTTTCGGTGCGTGCATGACAACCTTTGGCCTGTGTGCGCTCTTCTTGGCCAGTGCCATGGCCATTGAACGGGCCATGGCGATAACAAACCCTCACTGGTATTCCAGTCACATGAAGACGAGTGTAACCAAGCAGACTTTGGCTGCCATATGGTTTCTGGTGCTGCTCTTTGCGCTGCTGCCCGTCGCAGGCGTCGGGAAATACACACGGCAGTGGCCCGGCACCTGGTGCTTCATCAGCACGTGGGACAGAGAAGTGCCGGGAAATATGTTTTTCGCCATTACTTTCGCTGTACTCGGGATTTTCTCTCTACTTGTGACACTTTCCTGCAACGTAGTGACGATCCGGGGTTTAATTATCCGATGTAAAACCAAGACTGGCGCATCTCAGTCTTCGAAACAGTGGGAGCGACTCACCACCGAGACCGTCATTCAGTTGTTGGGGATCATGTGCGTCTTGCTTGTATGCTGGTCCCCTTTGCTGGTATGGTATTTATAGCCGTTTTTAGTACTATTTAACAAGTAGTTCCGATACTAATTGAGGCAAGGCAGTGGCGTGCACAGATATATCAGGGGGCAGGGGCCCAAGTGAAAAAGTGATGCCCCCAGTTAAAAAATAAATGAATAAAATTAGAAAAATGTTCACATTAATGTCAGAAGGGATTTAATGCAAAACACTAATAACAATTTATTTTAGTATTTATTTTTAATTATTGCCAAACAAACAACACCGTAGTTCATTTAGTCAAATCCTGTCAAATATATTTCCTTTGAAATGCTGCTCTCATATGCCTTTAAAGAGCAATCTATTTAGCCGAGCCCTGTTAGGGGTGTCTGTTCAGTGTGCTATGAGGTCATGCACTGTCCCGCACACATTTAATAGTCCCATTGACCGATATTGATATAAACCACAGCACTGTGGTAGTAGTGAGTAATCTACTTAAAGTGTGAGCATAGTTTTCCTCCTGGTGTTCATTACAGTCAGTAATTGCTCATGATTATCTGAAAAAATGGCATGACTTGTCAGAATTCCTGTAATATTTAACATAACATAGACAGTGTCACAGAATCATAACATGTACATCTGACATAGTGGTGTTGGTACAAACCCGCTCCTGCCTCTCCCCTCAGGTGCTGATGCTGAGGATGATCTCCACCCAAGTGTCCTCTCATGAATGTAATGCAACAGCAATGATGTCCAGTATTAACTCCAGCCGGGATGTCCACTTAGACTGCAATTTCTTTCTGACAGCAATCCGTCTGGCCTCCCTCAACCAGATCCTAGACCCGTGGATCTACTTGCTGCTCAGGGAAATCCTCTTCCGTAAGTTCTGCATTGTAGCCAATGCCGTGTCCAACTGTTCTTTGGAGGATCAGAAGGAGAATCCAAATACCCTGGATGCTCTTAACAAGCAGAGCTAGGACAGCAATAATCTCCGAAGTAGCTAAGGTGACCACTGATGGCGATGTTAGCTTGTGACCTTGACAGCAATGATAGATTGGATGAATAGGAAAGTGGATGCGTTGTTGTCTTGTAAGGGGGAAAAATGGTAATGGGTTTCACTACAGAGAAGGATATTAGAGGACACATGTAGTGCCTGTTGCATTGTTAAAGAGAACAGCCTAATCTGATGTGGGTTTATTTGTTTTGCTTAAAACACATTCCAGTCAAAGTCACCTACCAGCATGTGCACGCATGACTGTGTCAACTCTTGCATTTGGCCGCAGCGTGGCTACCAGGAAGTCTCTTATCTTTACTTTCTTTTTTTGATGACCTCCCCAGGTGCGACAATTGAATGTGGGTGACTCTAAACTGACTTATTTGGTAGTGCATCTTGTGTTTTTGTTTTTTTTTAGTATGTGATCATTACGTTCATCAACTTGAAGCCATTGAAGGACAATTCTTTGTGAGAGTTTGTCAATGAAAAAACATGAATCTTTAAATTTGTAAGTTTGCATTGAGTTGTAAATAGCTTTGCCATAACTTACATAAAATGTAACCACTTTGCTTTAAAAAAAAAAAAAAAGAAAAGAAAAATATCTCTGGTCATTGAGAAGGAAAATGCACATCCCAAACTGGAGCCAATTGTTGATTGTTTGACTATTTATTACAATGTTGTTGTCATGTTATATTGCTGATGGTAACTGTTGGGTCAGCTGTTGTAAATGTTATAATACACTGTAAATTGTGTTCCTAGGCAACGAGCCAGGGACTGTGAAATGTGAAGCTCTTAGTTTGTCACCACTGTGTATTAAAAGCATTCATGATCTGTAATGTGAACCGACAAGGGTGCCAAATCTCACCAGCCAAATCTTTTTTGGAAGAAAAAAAAGGTAATTGGTACAGTCTTATGACCAGTAACATTCATGTAGAAACAGGGATTCTCTTTGTGTCTAATGCTGATGAGCAGAAAAATAATGGAATGCCGAGGGCCATGTCCAGATGTCTAATACACAAAATCTAAAAGACTGTAAAGCTTGATTTGCATGTTTAAAACTGCTTGTACAAAAGCCACACAAATAATTTGCTGTGGTCTTACAAACGTACAGCCACGTTAAAATAGAGGGTTGACGCCGAAGCTACAGTAGATTTAAAATGTAAAATGACCAAATTAATCCATGTTATGTTTGATTATGATTTTATTGGACATCATTTTACTTTTTTTTTCTCATCTGATAAATATTGTATCTGTAGCCCATAAACCAGTGGGATTTCTCAGAGCTCTCAGATGACATCATGGTACTTTTTAATGAAGCAGTTTACTTCAAGCCGACTAAAAGTAATTGCCGAGGGGCACCCAAATCTTTTGCTTTTATGATCTACTTCTGTCTTGATTTGCATCATCTTTGTGTATTTTCATAACGGTTGGACAAAGTCAAATAAAGGATGGACACATTTGCTGTCAAGGTAACCTTCAAACAATGATGCAGTTTTGTACAGTCACCAACGACCAATTCTGACTTCTGTGTGCAGCCACTAAGGGTTACACAGTGCACATTTGGCCTTGCCTGGTCTTGCCTTTCAATGTGAGAACATATGTTAAGTGATAATGACCTAATCTGAGAATGTTATCTGGAAAAGTCTTGTGGAAGGTGGACATTTTCCCTTTCTACAAATCTGTTTACTTGCCAGCAGAGTGGACTTTATCTTGTATTGATTGTAAGGCCAGTCTGCCTTAGTAGCACCCCTTGATAAGTGAGTTTAAAACAAGGAAACAAACATTTGAGTTGCACAGAAAAAAAGTTTCTGCAATTCATGATTATTTTGGAGGGCAATGTCAGCCACGAATGTGCAGCAACCTTTAAATATGGTAAATGTGCAATACTCACTTTCTCTGATTGAGCCTGTGGCACTGCATTAAGAGATTGAGAGTATTTATTCCAGCATGTAATGTGCACTTCAGTCAAGACATCAGGGCTTTAATTCATGCATTAAACAGTGATTACATTTATTCACAGTTTGCTGCAGGATATGTTGTGTTTACAATTCATGCAGCTTACTTGAATCTGAGGCATAATTATCTCAATTTTCTGTCCAGGAGATTCTGACAGAGACTGTGCTTTTCAGTGGAGGAAAATGATTACATCACGGAATACCCCTTTATGAATAATTATATGTGTTTGTGAATATTCCAGGCAGTTACAGACCAACCAAGCCCCATGATAGAAAGGAAGATGGAAGAATGATAATTTATTCCTTCTTAACTGAAAACATAATGCATATCAACTCTCTTTAATGAGCCCACTAGTGTACACAAAGTTTACAAACACCGTTTTCTCTCATGAAACAATAATGTTCATTACAGCTTGGTCTGCAACACAGTTATAAAATATAAAAATATGGACAAACATTTTCTACAGTGAAATCTCTAAAGGTGATGACATATAATACTTGGCCTAATTTAGAAATAGCTTTCTGGTATAAGAATGTTGCATTTTAATGAGCATACTGCTAATGAGCCACTTTATTAAATGAAAACATGTTATTCAAGCTTTTGATTGTACAGATTATTTTGCCCACATGCCTAATTCTTGTTCCGTGCAGAGGCATTGGTACTATCTTAAAACAAATGTATGGTAAAATGTAAATAAGATGTGAGCCACTGTGCTCTACCAACAGATTTTGGTTGGCTTCAACAACATGACAACAAAATAAACATGAGTGCAAACATTATCGCTATTGTTATTTGGTTTTAGCAAAAGCAAAAAGCATTGATGTTGAAATTATTGCATTGCTTCTGCTTTTATTGTGTGACAAGTGCTCTGTTTGAAATGTGACAAATGTAGAAAACTGTGTTTACCTCTGTCATATTCTGCCTCAGTTCTCTCCTGTTCTTCTGTCCTGCTTGTGAAAACGATGCCATCATCAGATTCCAACTAAAATTTAACCAAAACTAGTATTAAACAGATATCACAAACCAGTATCCAATTATGCAAAAGCAAAACAGGAATGCAGTATTGCAGGAATAGAAGCAGTATTTCGTGTTTGTGAATCACCGTTGAGTGACAGCTGCGGCAACAGGGAAACGTCAATCAGAATCATATTGCTGTTTTCCTCCTACTCCAGTGTTATTAGTGGAATCTATGCTCTGATATCATCTGTCTCCCTCTCACATGCTCTTGCTTTTTCAAGTTCTCTCTTCCCTTTATCCATATTGAATTATTGAACTCTGGTGATCTACTGTATGTCCTTTATTTCACACTGTTCTGCCATGGAGTTAGTTATATGATTTAGATAATTAATTATATGTAAAGGTGTGTCTTCAAAATGTTTTGTTGTTGTTGTGAACCACAGAGCGGCAGCTAAAGAGCCGTCTTCTTCAGCAGCCTGAGCTGAACCGGTAGATGATTATGAGGCACTGAACATCCTGACTCATCTGCTGCTACAGCAACAGGAGTGCAGGAGTCATTAGGACCACACACATTCACACGCACTTTATATTTATAACACTGAGAGGCTTTTATTACAAACATTAGGGAGCAAATTGAGGGGGGGGGGGGGGGGGACTATTAGGCCAAAGTAAGCTGCATCACGTAGTGAGTGACGACATTATGACATTAAACCGGAAAAGTATGAAAATCCTGTTGGAATCCTGAAAATCTGTTGGAAAATAGTCATATAAATGGTGACATCCATGTCATGATCGCCACCAAAATCGATCATGTTTGATTTCTATAAAGGCTGTTGTGATAATCTGATGTACTAGGAGGTTGCAATGTTATGAAAATGACTATTAAATAGAGCTATAACTATTGTATAAAAAACTAGGCTCTCGAGGAATTAAAGATTTGAATGGCTAGGAAAAAAGGTCTTTAATTAACCTCAGTGAAACTTATAAAGTCACATTTTCACTTGATATTTCATTCTATTTTACTGGGGCTGCTGTGACAGCATCATTTCCTGCAAAGGATTAATAAAGTAGTATTCTATTCTATTTTAGAATGCAGACAAGATTACCATTGTGTTTAGTGGCTGTGGGGAACTCACCAATTTTAACTATGTACTCCATTGCTAATTCTATTACAGGATGAAAAAAATAATTGCTTCGGTGATTCCCAAGTGCTACCATGAAAACAGAGTTGGCAGCAGTCATTTATAGGCCAGTTGAATATGTATAAAGAGAAAAGAAATAAAGGTTCCAGCATACTACCCTGTGGCACCCCAAATCTCATGATTGTGCACTCTGAAAGTGTCCCATTGATATCAATTATTTGAGTATAATCTAATTTGTATGAATAAAACCAATTCATAGAGCATAGAAAGTCATTCACCAGAATTAAATTAATAAAATATTCATAATCTACCATAGTAAACTATTTCCTTAAATCCATCATGACCATTCCACAACTCTTTCCTCCACAATCATCTAATAAGCATATTTTAATAGAATGGATCTGCGGCTCATTGGTCTTACTGTTTTAAGGTCATCACTTGTATGTAATTAGGTACGATTAAATTCACAACGAAATTCAAAAACAGCTGCATTTTTGTTAAAGTTTTTACAATGATGTATGAGTGGGCACCAAACTGTCAGGTAGGAAAAAGTGGTTCTTGGACTTAAGATCACATGATAGTGTCACAAGTGTATAGAGAATAACAGAAACAGGTTCAGTTTGGTTCCTTCTGTTCTGTTCCTGCTTTGTTTGTGTTCTTTTATTTTCACATCAGATGTGTTCATATGTCCATGCTTTCTAAAATGTTACAGCAATGTCTGCTGATTATCAGAATATCTGCTTTGTTTGGACTTTATCTTCTGGGCTTAACTGACTGGTACCAGTTCAACATGCAATGCACTTCTCTGCTTGTTTTTGAATTATATGTGTTACTTGTAATGTTAGAAGTACACTGAACACATTTTCTTAATATACATGGGCTTTTCTGGCAGCCAAACCATAATATGTTATTGATTGTTGATAAATCTTCACTATAGTGATAAAGAACGATAACATAAAAGGGGTGCAGAGAGTTTAAATGTGCCTCCTGAAGCAAACTGTACCACTGTTTGGAATGATGAGGGACATTTCTTGCATGTTAAATTTACTTTGAATTGGGTGATTAAGATATAAATCAGAATTATAGTAGTAATTTAGCTTTCCTCTTAAATTAAACCGTTGCAGCATTTTAAATATTACTTTCTGTTCTAAAAAGTTTCGACATTCAGAATGAAAATTCAACAACAATGAATCTGATGTGCAAACCTCAGCCAAAATTGTACGTGGTTCAAAACACAACCAAACCTGTCATGTTCCACATCTGGCTTGAGTTGCCTCTCCTCTCCTGCTTATTTTAGTTCCTGTTTTATTTTGTAATTTCCTTGTGTTTCCTGGGGAAGTTGTTGTGCTTTGTGTTTCAGGAGGCTGGCCGGCAGGTGAGCCAGTGACACTGACCATCACAGCTGTTCCTGATCAACTAATCAGCTCTCTCCTATTTATACCTTGGCTTCCGCGTTCAGTTTGTGGGTAACCTGTGTCATGGTGCTTGGTCTACTGAAGCTCTAGGCGAGCTTGTTAAGTCTGTTTTTTTAAGTTCGCTTTTCTGACTGCGTTTTGTTTCCTTTTTTCCCTACTTCCGGTTTCTAGTCCTGCCTTGCCAGCCGACCAGCCTCAGCGCCCTAAGTTGTTCCTTTCTTTTGTTTGTTTAAGCCCCAGAGCTCCAAGTTTTGGCTCAACCTTATTTTGTGAATAAATCGTGTTCTTCCTTTTTTTTTTTTTTTTTTACTTCTGCCTCCGCCTATTGATCCTTTTAACCTTTTAACCTTTTTGAATGATTAAACCAAATCATTACACAAACCAGCATTAAGATGAAATATGTTACTTTTAAAAGATTGGACTGTTGCAAAACATACAGAATGTAAGCATATGTTAAAATGTGTTAATGTATTCATCAGAAAGGATCCACATACGGAGCAAAAAAGTCTTCATTTCTCCTATGTAGTTTAGTGTATAAAATACCTGCTTTTATCAAAATATGTTTTTCCCTTTTAAACAAATGTTACTTGTGAAGCACTCGCAGCAGAGATGTGCAACTTCATTCCTAACATAGGATTTTTATTATTTTCATCATTACTATTCCCTTTGGTGCCTATTCAGCTGCAAAACAGCAGCACGGGACAGTTGTATTAAAGACAGTTTTGAAAAGAAAACTGACGTGCCATTTTAAAATGGTGACTAATTATAAAGAATATAGGAGAATAAATGTGCAACAACTTCCTCTTAAATGTCAGAGTCACTAATTAGGATGAATCATGAAAAGAGGCTCTCACTCTGTAGTTCTATGAGTAACTCTCTTTTCAGTTGAAGACCATCTTTTAGTGTAATAAGAGACAATTATATCATTAAAATAAGCAACAGCTATGACCACAGTCAGGTATGACGGTCTGACTGAGCCTCAGCTCCTTGGTTTGAACTTACTTTGTCTAACAAGGAAGGTTTACAGTGGAGGACCTGCTTGAATCAGCCTCCATTAATAAAAGCTACAGAACTTTACACTGCTCTGTAGGTGGCATGTGTGACTGATTTTGAGGCTGAAATTCAATAAGTCATGAATTGTGAAAATCACCTGGCTCTGACTTCAGCACACTATTAGTCAGTTTATTGCTGAGCAAGGGTAATGTCTGCATCTGTTAAATTCTACTGGGCCCATTAAAGCCTTTATTGTCCCATTACTCATCTCTGTGAAGCTCAACAGACTGAGGTGTATATTTTTTAAGAGGACAGCGCAAAGACAAAACGTCTGCTTCATGGTACACAGGGTCGACCCATATTGATGTAAAAATGAGTTATAGTTATTAAACTTGCAACAGCTTGGAAATAAGAGCAATTGGATTGTGTGCTCTTGTCTTGTTTCTTTGTCAAAAATCACATAGAATGTCAAATGTTACAAATTAACTTAGTGTAGATGATGAAAAACATCTGCCGTCAAACACTTGATATGTTTTTGAAACGGCCCGGATCCACACTGAGCTTTGTAGACTAGCTTTGATCATTTTACCACTTACGAAGTATCTTTAGTTGTTTTGCTCCTTATTATTGTTTTGGGATTTTTGATTCATCACCGAACATGTCTACCCTGTATATGTACCGTATTTCCTGTTTTTGCCATTTATACTGCTCTATTTAAAAAAAAATATATATATTTTCAGTATTAACTTTCTTTGGATCCAAACCGAGGGTGCTGCTGTAAAAGTGCTCAGTGCTCAATAATTTCCCTGGACAGAGCAAAATTTGAAATGTTTTAGTGAATGTTTTATTTAAGAAGATTAAGAAGCATCTGAATCTCATTTTCTTTTTTTTTTCCCCCCTTTTTTTATTTATAAATGACGCAGCAACACGTCACTCCCACAAAATGCATCAGTTTTCAAGGTTTTCTTCTTAACAGTTGGTTAAATGGAAATATTTACATTGTTTTTAAGGTTGTCCTTGCATAGACCGTAATGACAAGAGAGATTAATGTCTCTTCTTTCTCTAAATGACATAACTGCTCCTCCTGGGCCTCTCAGTAAGGAGTGGAGGTATGTCTTTAACCTCATTAATTAGGCTGATGATGGATGCCTCTACTTTACCTTCTTGATCCTTTAATATTATGGTTTGGATGTATAGACTATACATCTTTGCTTGCACACACTGTTCCTTAAGAAATAAGACATAACTTGGCCTCTCTGCTTTGTGTAATTTCAAATAAACCTCGGTTAAACAGTTGCAGAGATTCAGCAGAATCCATGTCCCTGAACACAACCACTGTGCAAATGGCTTGTTTTTACCTCATGCCCTCATAGGTATACTGTTGGTATATGCTCGTTTGTGCTGTTGTTTACGAATGCGCTCTCGAAACACTCACGCAATGGCAAAGATAATTAAATGGAAATAAAGCTTGTTTATGTGTAAGAAGACAGATGTGGTTTTCGGTGGGACTGAAAATGTTGGAGCCCAAAATGATCCCAAGGTGCTATAGATCATTTCAGCTCATTTAAATGCTCTCAACACTGTCACACGCTGATGTATAGGTATTTGATGTATATTTATATCTCATTAACATCCACCGCTTCATTTATGGTTTATTATCTACCCTAGGAAATTGTGGTCAGTCTTGTTGGGACCCCATCAGTTTCTACCCTGCAGTCTGTCACTGTTGCTCTCTGTTTTCCCAATGAAGTCATAAATCCATCCATGTCCTGCAAAACTAAGATAGATAGTAAAACTATTCCATCTGTGATCAAGCACTGATTTTTATCACACGCTTAATAGTCTCACTGATACTGAATGGTAAATTATTTGGTTTAAGGACACTTCTTTTCAGGAAACAGATAAGCCCTAAAGTTGATTAAGCAGCCATTCGACAGCCAGTCAGTGCCAGTAACAAACAAGTATGTTTAGATAAAGGAGAATGTTTTTGAAATTGTGTTTCTTTAATATTAAAAATTGTATCTATAAATGTATAAAATGTTTTCTATTGTTGCACTGCTTCAACATCATTGTATTTTGCCTCAGGCTGATATTGATCCTGCAGTGGCTCATTACATCTTACTCCTTCATGTGCTGCTTTCGAGTTTTGACACAGAGCTATGCTTTCAGTTATGTTGCCTCTTCACTTCAGGGCAATTGTTTTACTCAGCATCATAACCAATAAAATAGCTGCAACTATGTACAAGGCTTTCCAAAAAAAGGAGGAAAATGTAATTCGAGGAAATTTGAATGTTCAAATGAATGCATGACATTGCATTTACGCTATGCAATTATTCTGCAGAAGCACTACATTGTTTTGTCAGGTTGTTGCTCAATAAGACATGAGAAAAATTAATGACATGATGAAATGGAGAGACTTAGAAGAGCTTTAATCATTCCTAATCGGGCAAGACAATGATGAATTGAACTCTCTACTACAATTAAACACCTTGGAAAATAATGAGAGGGTGTAGAGAACCAGTTGTGCAAAATAATTTATTGCTGTTTCTGCATTTAATTTTAATAGAATGCCACTAAACAAAAGTAATAATACAAATATGCTTTATTCAGTTTTTAGAAAAGATTGTCAGATTGTAACCAGGCAAAAACCTCCTTGTGTGTGTGTACCTGCTGTTCACATTAATGTAAATTATTACATTTTAAGGTAAATACATGTTTTAAAATCAGGCTGAGGTTCAGGTTAGTTTAAGGTTAGGATCAGGGTCAGGGTTGGGGCACTAATATTTATGGTTAAGGTTAGAGTAAGTCACCAGGAAATGAATGTCAATGCAGTGTCATCTGGTGTCATGGAAACCAGTGTGTGTGTGTTTGTCAGCAAGGGGCATCTTGCAAGGTTATATGTTACAGGCTGTCTTTTTCAGTAGCATGTCTATTATATGTATAACCTCATGTCGTGTAACATCAAAATATCAGCAACACCAAACAAACCTGGAATGCGGACTCGACGTGACTCTGAAGGGATTTCGTTCACTCACTCACAGTTGTTTGTCAGTGCTTTGTCTAATGGATGTAATGTAAAGTAAACACCTTCATGCTGCTCCTCTCAGGAAACACAATAGTTTTGCCAGTAAATCCAAAGCCCTTGAGTTGTTGCTGTGGCAACGCTGTTTTTTTCCTGATGTTGGCAACTCTTCCAGGTAAAGAATTGTCAGTTTAGTTAAACAAGACCAGAAAGTAGCATATAATTGACATTTTTATGCACATTTGCATTTAAACAAAAAGACAAATACATCCAGCTCACTAGTTCAGCTCCTGTAATCATTCTGAGTTAACATGATGTAATAAGCACAAATTGGACCTTTTAAATGTTTGATTATCTTGTGTTGTGTTTTCTGAGCAAATCTATCATATTTTAGAGTTGCCTGTTTCTCATTTATATGAGAGGCTTCACCACTTGAAACTGAGCTGTTATATTATGGAGCAGCTGAGGATCACAGTTGTCTGGTTGTCAGGTTTATAAGAGCTCTAACATGTTTTTTTCCTCTTAAATGTCAACCTTGTGGCGGTTGATGAATTACATCTGTTTAGATGTGACTTTTAATCTTTCAGTCTAAATCACAGTGTTAGACTGACAAACTGACATAACAAAATAGATCACACCTGCATTTGTGCCAAAGGAATGTTTATGATTACACAAGCACAATGTTGTTTTTAGTGGTGCCTACTTTATATTAATGGCCAACTCTATAATAAATAGTCACTTCCATTGGTGTGATGAATGGCTTTGCTCTGCTTGTGGTCAATAGCCCTCACTGCACACCATTTGTGTTTCCATAATGAAGCAGTTCCTGCATGAGTATAAAAATAAATGGCTGGACCTGTAAAAGCTGAACCACATGAAAACAGTGCTCAGAGAGAAAACAGTCCAGAGAAAAAAATCTTATTATACATTACAAATCACTGTGGTGAAACACGCAGCAATCCCCCCCCCCCACCCCCTTTTCAAACTGCTGGATGTTTAAACTGTGTTCAAAAAGTCATAAGAACCTGATGCGTTACTATGCAACTGGGTGCAGTGATGATGTGCCTGGTACAGGAAATGGCTTCAGAGACAATGTGATGTGCTTTGAATTCCCCAACATGCTAAGACACCAACGAGCCAAATCCCTGAATCATTCAGAATGGCCCTCTGCCCCACTGTTTGCTAATCTGTGCCCAAGCTTTTGTCTCAATTTCTGTCTTTTCTTTTCACAGAACAAAAAATTAGATCATGGATAATGTATTGGATTCTAAGTATTTTCATCCTTACATTTCATAAACAGATTTTACCAGCTATATATACTGTATAAATGAATGACAAAACATTAATATCATTAGCACATTAGTAAATATCTTGGGAAACCCTTCCTGGAACCTGGAACATATTGCCATATAGATTTTGACTCTATTGAATTGGCCTCCCTCTGAAAAGGGAAGGCAGGCAGCAGAATCATGTTTTCTGAAATTCGCATGGTCACAGAGTGACGGATGAAAGATAAAACCTGTCATTTCAGTTTCTATGAACTGTTTTAATGTATTTATTTATGTCTTAATCATGATAAACGTTATCAGTATATGTGATCCCACTGTGCTCAAAGTGTTTGCTTTAACATTGTTATATTGTTTGCTGTTTGGTGCTGAGCAGCTGCCAGCTGTGCTCACAAATGACACTATGAGTGAACAAAACAGTTAAATTGTTCAGCAGAAAGATAAACGATACGCATGAACATGTGGTCTTGACTCACTGTCTATAGAGGGGTTATTATACTGACAAGATAAACTACTGGGCAAATTTGTATCAGAGCAATATCTAGTTGGTTTGTAGGTAATTTAGCTAAAACAACTGCGCTGAGCATCACCTGAATCTGAATCTGTACAGGTGTCTGTTAAAGGATTAGTTTTACAAAAATAGCCTTTTTTGATTGTACACTGTCTTTGTGGTATTTCCTGCACTAAAGGCCATAGAGAAAATCTGCTATTGTACATAGCAACACAGGAATTGGAGCGCCACTGTTGCCTCATCATTAATTTAAAATGTGTACCTCAGTTTTTGAAGGCAACACAAACCTACCAAATGAAGCAGAAAATGCACCTCTGACTGCGATATGTGCCAGTAAAACCTGTGAGCAGATGTCAGCATGGGATGGCAGGAAATACATAGCAGGTAACATTATAACACAGATGAGTCGACATTATTACATTCAAAGTGAATCTGCTTTTTGTACACTGCTCTAAGTTGTAACTTTGAAGTGATACAGAGAGGTGTTGCTCCTACCTGCTTAATGTAAAACCCGTTGTCAATCAAGCAGCTACTGTAAATTAAGCAATGGAACTAAATCTAATTCTCTTGAGACCCTCAGTAAACAAGGGAGGGCAACAGCCTCCACTCAGGAAGATTGATCGTGTTCACCTCAAGGTGATGGATATTTGACTGTTAATTGTTGGCCAATGCTGTAAATATCCCCTGTGACACAGTAGAGAACATTCTGTACAGCAAACCTGCCCACCTTCTTATTTAAGAGCTTATTCTGCAGATTTTCCTTGATTGCCAAAAAAAAAGTTGCTAAAGATGAGAAGCTTAAAGACCTGTTTTTGATTTTAGAAATGATGCTACATGTTAAACTATATACAGAATGCAAAGCCACGGCAATAAAAATTGTATTTCTTTTATTTTACGCAAAATTAAAATTCATTTTTTTAATGTTGCTGTTGACTGGTGTAGATTATACAATTTACAATGTACAAGATTTTTTTTTTTTGGTTTTTTTTTTGAGCATAAAGAATAGGCTGTAGTCTCCACCCAGCCATTTCATGACTCACAGTGCACCACCACTTAAATCTTTTTAATCAAGTGAAGATGTTTGTACATCCTGCACTCTGAGCAGAACGCCTCATTTCAGTTTGATAACTACGTTGGTGACATTACATGACAGTTTGAAAGTTAATGCTTGAGTAGTGCAAGCAAATGATGAGTAATTGCTTCAGATTCTTGCGCCTAAAATCAACCATTCAACAAAATCAGTACACAAGTGAACCTAATTGACCTCTGGCCTACACACTTATAGAGCTGCAAATGCATGTTTGATTGAGACAACAAGAATCTTGAGACGTCAACAATTTCTCTTACAATTTTACTTACTGTCACACCAATACATGTATTAAGTAGGAAAAAATATATAAATAAATAATATCAGAATAATACCATTGTCAATTCAATTTAATATTTAAATTTAATTTATAGTGCCAATTTATAAAGGCACATCACGTGGAAAGGTCAGTTGTAAGGTCAGTCATTACAATTATTACAGAGAAACCAAACACAATGAGCAAGCACTTGGCAACAGTGGAGAGAAAAACAACTCCCTCTGAACAGGAAGAAATTGGCAGAACCAGAGTTGGAGTGTTCCTCCATCTGCCTCGAGCAGCTGGGGTAAAAGAGAGGAGGGAAGGCAGTTAGTGAAGGAGAGGTGGGTTAAAAAAGATGAAGGCAAAGGAGAGAAGAAGATATAGTGGAGGTAGAGACCTGGAACGGTTGTGTAACAGGTTTATTTTAAGAATCAATTATATCAATAACAAATATCATTAATCATTATCATATCACATGTGACCCTCAGAAAAGGGAAATAATAATGTTAATAGTAATGAGTAGCTATATAATTATTGTGGTAGTAATAGTTATAATAATGGAGCTGTGGAGTCAAGTCTGAATGTTTAAGCTGTGGATTCAGGGAAAAAATAAGAATGGGAGGGCAGAAAGGAAGAGGACAAACTAGGGGGAAGGAGAGACAACAAAGTTAATGTCATGATAAAGTGTAAGTGCTGAGAAGGAGGGAGGGAGGAGAGACCGAGTCCGAGAAAGAGAGACAGACGGATAAACAAAGAGGAGGCAGGAGAGATAAAAACAGAGAGAGAGCGCTTGTTGCATAATGGCTGTTCCCCAGCAGTCTATGGCAGCATAACAAAGAGTTCATTTGAACCAATCGTAATTGTAAGCTTTATTACATAGGACAGTTTATCAATTTCTATTAATCTAAAGATGTTTAAAAACACAGACAATAAAAAACAGAACGATCGATGGATTGGTTGGTTGGTTAGATGGTTGGTTGCATGTATATATATATATATTTTATCAACTAATTAATTGATGAAAAGCCAGGTCAATTATCTACAACCATGAAATGATTAAATGGGAATGCTTTTAATGTACAATATTTGCTGACAGATAAACATTGAACTGACAGGAAGTGTGTTTGCTTGGCTGCCCGCTCTGTCTGACCAGCAAAGATTACATCCTGGCAAACACTTTAAATTGTAAAGGAGGAGTGAGAAAAGTAGCTAGAGGAAATAAATGAAGGAGACTTGAGTGTGAGACAAGCTCTCTCACGTACTCAGATGTAAGTCACCTTTACTAACCCTATGTGGTGTAAATGTACAGTATATAGACTTTTTATACTGTAATAAGCTTTAGGCAACTGGACTTGCTTGAATTAAGTTTGGAGACGTTTCACCTTTCATCCAAGAGGCTTCTTCAGTTCTGGCTAACTTGTTAAAAAAATCCAGGCATTAATCCTCAGAAGGCTGAACAATAAATCTGACCCAGTGTCATAGTGTGAAAAAGGGGTCGTTAGGGTCACCTGAAAGACAGAGTCTGCTATTGTGTGAGTGTTGTTGTTCACTTCTGTTGGTCTGTGTGTCTGTTGATCCTTTTAGGACACTAATGCAGGTGGCAGATACAGTAGTTGGTGTCACGGTTTCTCCAGGTTAAACCATCTGTCTTCCCTGGCCACAATGCAAATATTCTAATCATCAAAAGAGTGTCAAGTGTCAGATGTAGGTGGATGGTTAAGTCCTGTCCAGATGAGTGAGCTCTTCTGTGCCGTGCCGTGCCGTGCCGTGCCGTGCCGTGGGCTTATGCAATAGTTGTTTGACCCTAACATATTGTAACTAAATAAGTCCACTCACCTTGAAATCCTTACTTGGATTCACAAAATGTATACATGCCCAACACACTGTTCTCTTTGTTATTTATTGGGAAACTAATACCATTTTTTGAATTCTTAAGTTTTTTCCTCAGGTCAAATACCTTGTGCCAGATTTAATGACACACAACAGCAATCAAAACATAACCTCCTTGACGGAGGTAGCAAGCGTCAATCCTTTGACATTCTTTGAGTGTTTATGTCTACAGTGGTGCTGAGTCAGTAAGTCCATGGGCTGATAATAACACTATTGTTAAGGTCAACACCCAGGAGAAAAGACATTTAGATATTTGTGGTCAGGTTATTGAAGCAGGCTGGGTAAATGCCAAGTAGGGACAGACACAGCTAAATCTGATTGTTAAGACAGGGGTTAGTTAATAAAATAAACCATTTTTTTTAAGAATAATGAGATTTTTGCATAAAGTACACAAACACTGTCATGGAGCCAAATCATCACATCTGGGAAAGAAAGACAGCAGGACATTTCTGCAGCTAATAATAATAACAATAATAATAATAATAACAACACCAATAAAAGCAAGTTAGAATAAAATAAAAGTCCAGAATAAAAGTTCTATTTAAAATAAAGGTAGGTTAAAATAAAGCCACAGAATGAACCACCAAATGAAAATATTATATCATAATATCATTGAAAAGTCACCCTAAATAGATGAATTTTCAAAAGACATTTATAAAACAGCAACCAAACTTGCAGCCGTGATGTCCAGCTATGCTAAGCGATATACTGTGTCTATAAAATCTTACAATAAAACGACTGTATGTACAATCAGGTTAGATGAAATGCAGCTGTGATTCTACGTTTGCAGAGTGCATGTGTTTGCATGTGGGTGGGAAGGTTTGCTCTGACCTTGAGCACAGTGACTGAATACGGAAACGGACCCAGACATACCAAGCTTCTCCTTGCATGGACATGGTGCCGTGGAGAGTCTTGAGGATGCACAAGGCTGTGGCAGAGCCACATTAGTATTTTTAGACGCATGGATTCCTGGTGCATTTTTGGTTTTTTTAGGGTTAGAAGTCTGCTGCAAATCCAAGTGGTTTATAAGGTGTCTCTCTGAGACAGCGTCCAATTTGTTTGACTGAAGGGTTTACATGCTGGAAGAAGATTTCTTAATAAGTGAAAGTCAAAATGTTTACCTCTGAAATTAATCTTGATCTGAGTTTGTAACATATTAAAGACGTTCAGGCTGTGATGATGAGTCAACCAGCTTTTCCTCATCGGGGGTACCAACTACTTTCTTTCTTTCTTTGCAGCATACTGTGTCATACATATCAAACTAATATTTTTAATTTTTTTGCCACAGTACAACTAATTATTTTTTTATGGAGTATTGCAAAACATCTGTTTTCCACTGTTGACCTTTGACAGCTGGAATTACTTGACAAACCTTTCTCTTTTCTGTGTCACACAGAGGATGGTTACTGCAATATAAGTATAACCCTGATTATGGTAATGATTTCTTGTTGATTGTGCACCTCATGAAGTATTTATCAGTAAATACTTGGAACAAATTAAAGATGATTAAAATTTAGCATGGAGCTCATTTTGTCTGTATCATAGTCTGTAAAGTCACACAAGTTAGTCCACACACTATATTCGTGTCCTTCACAAAGAACTGTCTGTTCTGCAAATAAATTCTTTTGAGGGGACACCAATGGTACAAAATTGTCCTTAGTGGCAGAACAGCCTGTTTTAAAAAAAGAAACTCCCCTCTTTAATGTCTCTCTATCTTAATGTCCGTCCGTCCGTCTGTCCGTCCTCTGTCACCAGTTATGTTTATGGAATTTTATGGATGCAAGGAAAATAACTTCCAGGTGGAATCAAAAGTCATTAGAAAGTTTGCAAACCTATATTATTAAGAGACAGAAAATGCAGACATTAATAAAAAAACCAAGACTCACAGGCCAAGGTCTGAACAAACAAGGTCAAGTTTAAGTCTCATTATTCCTAAAAACAAAACAAAAAAACACTGTGGTTCATGACACACAAGCTTTATGAATAGAAATGCTTTAATGTGGGAGGAAAACAAAAAGTGGCACTGTTCGGGGGAAAACCCAGCAACGGTTCTATTCACAGTAATTTGACTTTGGAATCTGGCATCTGTCATGGTTTAATTGTGTTAATTTGCTCTTTTCTTAGACCCCAAGCATTATGCCCGACACTTACTGTTCATTGTTCTGTATGTCAGAAAACATTAGCTCACACTCTTTTGTCTGTGGAACGACATTTTGTAATGACAGGGAAAAACGTTGGACACATTTCGGGAACCAGGGTTTCCAAGAAAAGCCCTGCACTTGCAGTGTTCATCCTGTGTGCGGTAGGTACCACTCAGTTAATACTGAACGGGCAAAATGTCAGACAGTGGTCAGTCGTGATGGAGGAAAGTGTATTTCGATTTAAAGTGACATTGCAGATTTTTTATTTCAACTCTGGCTGACGTTATCATGTTGACTGTGGTTGGGTTAATTTGTTATTAGTTCACAATTAAGATAGATATATTTTTGGAGGATGTATTTGCAGAATTGTAATAAAGTATGTGATGCCCTTAGAATGAGCTCTTCATATGTGTTTTTTTTTTTTTTTTTTTTTTTTTACAATAGCCCAAAATGGAAAAATCAAAAATAAGCACTAAGGAGAGCTTTTGTTTTTATTTTACGTTTAAGCCAGTAAGTTCACTTAAATGATTAGAGAGGGTCAAAGAATGATTATTCAACTTCACCACTATAAATATATAGTTAATATAGTTAATAAATCATACACACAACATCTTTAATATTATATTAACAACTGTCAATTTAGAAATAATATAGTATAAAGTGTACAAAGAATATTTGTGTTTCACAGTTTACAGGGCCGAACCAAACACATTTTCACTACATAGAGGCTGGTTTCTACAGTACATATTTAAAAAAAAAAGTCCTGATTTTGATGTCTTACTTTTAAAGGTATCTCAAGCAGAGCTTTCAGTAGCACCAAAAACAAAACAGATGTGGAAAAAAACAGATGGCGAATGGACTCTGCTTACATACCATTTCTTGGGACCATTGCAGGTCTGTCAAGGCTCACATTCACCTACTAAATCAAGGCTCCTCCCTGCAGCAATGGTGGAAACAAAATAAAGAATGTCGTAAGGCAATTAAGTAGATTTAACATCAGTTCGGTCCTATAATGCTTCAATACCGTGACTTCATGTTGCTTTTCCTGTTATCAGAACTATCTCCTTTAATGCATTCTCTCCCCTTACGATCATTTTTAGATTAAGAGATATGTGTGTCACCTTCACAAATTCACTTTGACACAACACAATTTTCAGGTGAATAACACCTGCTACTGTATATTTAAGTGTTTTAGGGCAGCACGCATTCAACAGCAGTGATTCAATAGTGATTTTCAGTTTTAACCCAATGTTCCAGGTTTCAGCTGCCGATGCAAGTGACTTTTGCTTGTGGATAAATCAATTACCCAGCTGTTGTTTGAGAGGAGTGAAAAGGAAATGGATCAACTTGATGCAATGAACTGAATGTTTTTACTTTAGGGGCGTGTTAGAATAAAGAAATTGGATCAAAAACAGCAACTGTGCTCTGAGAGCAAACCAATATCCTAGTCTGTATTTGGATGCCATTTTAGACTTTAAGTTGGTCTATAAGAATCCATCAAAAAAAAGGAAAAAGGAGACGCTTTTCTCTCGACTCCTGCTTGTCCAACACATTCTGCCTTCGAAATGTGCTGATTATTGGCCTTATTTATGCCTACCCTGCACCTTTATTCAATACAACACCCCAGTAAAATTTTAAACCTCAGAATTTCATATCATTTTATCCTTGAGCCAAGTTGGAGGCCAACTCAAGTTTTTGTTAGGGTACAGTGGCCCTGAGGTGAAATTATCTCTGAAATTACATCTGTTGTTATAAAGCTGAAGGACGGATAAAGTTCCTGATTCATTTTAAAGCACGTTGGTTGATGGAATTTTAAATGTGAGTTTAGTTACTTCCAGCTGCAGTGACTAGGCAGGCAACACTTTTATAGAAATCATTAGATGAAATCTAATATGGGAAAACCATGACAATTAAAATGACAAAGTCACTCGGAAAGCACAGACCTCTGCATTTTATCTGCATTTTACATACATTACTGGCACCTGAATTTTTTTACATTATGATCATCTGGATCTGTATAAAACTTTATCTGGGTATACAGTAGCTAGAGTCAATCCCAGCTAGAGTGAAAGGCAGACTACACCCACAGGTCACAAGTCTGTCACAGGGACAACACACGGAGACAA